>CM061049.1:13748288-13851705 GCA_030762985.1 Adelphocoris suturalis | reverse complement strand
TGTAAAGGGGTATCGAAAAAAACAAACAAAAACGGACGCTATGATTCAAAATTCGATTTTACGTGCTGCAAATTATTACACAGAGGTTTATTATTTCTGTATTGTATAGCTCTGCTATGCAGAACAGCTGTCTATATTATTAAACAATCATTAGGTAGAGGTTTCTAATGTGTCTGCATCTGTGTAGACGCCTACTGAAGAGAAAATAATAAAACTAAATAATGCATCTAAACTTCCCTTACACGAGCTGATGATGCAATGCCGTGAAATGGCAAAACGGTGGTGGCAGCAGGTATGCCGTATAATGCCGTTTGCTTGCTGCAAGCCTAATACTATCTACCAGTCATCGATGAAATTTAGTTAGTTCCCCGAAAGATCATACGGTCGCAGCTCTATCATGGCTTGTAGTGAGAGTGAACACGAGAGAATTAAGCTCACTCAGCTGATCCCGAATGAGCCATTCGTTTCAATTGTCTCTTAATGCCATAGAGAGGCTCTTAATCAAATTGATCATTCCTAGAATGAAAAGAAATTAATTTAGCGAATTCAGATTTCCAGAATGGTGTCCGTCATTTCATTTGTTTCTTACTGGCCCAGAGAGACTCTCTATGAATTTTTACTTTTTGGGGTGAAAAGGAGTGAATTTAGCTTATACCCAGCTGATCCGGAAAGAGCCCATCATTTGAATCGTCTCTTAATGCCACAGTCTTCCAAGAAATTTAATCTGCCTAGAGTGAACACCTGAGAATTAAGCTCATTCAGCTGATCCAGAATGGAATGTCATTTAATTAACCCAAGACATCTGGTCAAAGACATATAGGAACTTGTTTGAACCTTTTGGGATGTCTTATATTAGATGTGGAGGGGCCTGGTGATTGGTTTGCAGTAAAATGTTCTTCCACTGAGACTAATGTAGAACATTCCAGCAACTGGTCTGTCAGTTTGCGTCTTATCGTATCACTCAGTAAGATATCTTGTGGTTATTATATCACAGAACTTGGCTGATGCCGGGAATGTTATGGTAGGAACTACTTACACCATTGAGGATGGCGGAGGCCTCAGGATGGTTCTCTGTGCAATTTTCTTCACTTAGAGAATATTATTATTGTTATTTCTCCCGCCCCGATCTGCCAGTGGAGTCCGTGATGGCAGTCCGTTTAGTGACGGACGGTCAACATGGCTCCCCTTAGAATCGTGCCCGTTGCAGTGTCCCTCTGACAACCCCCTTTTTATTGCCGCTAATGACCCTTCCAGTTGAGAAATTCTAAAAAATAAAAATAAAATAATAATAATTTATCTACTCGTACTAAAAACGTAAATCTTCGTTCACGTGGGCAAACCATTCCATGGCAATGTTTCCAATCATTCTAACAATTGCTCATCTACACATCCTACCCCGATGTCACCCGTTACCGTAGTCTTGAGGGATCAAATGAATATGCTAACCCAAATGGAACCGGGAGAACAGTTGCCTTAATTTTGATGTCACGTTAACTTTGGTTGGGCAACGCGATATTTTCCCCCCAGCTGTCTTGTTGTCCACTGGTTGACTAATAAATTTCTTCATTTCTATATGAAACGCCAATTTTCAATCCTGAATTCGAATTCAATGTTAGTTTCAGTACAAATACGGGCTAGTTTCTCATTTTAGCGAATTTTTGAAGAAAATTAAGCTATTGCTCTCGCCTCAAAATTTTTAGAATGTGATTTTTTGAAAGAATTTTATGCGGAAATCCGTTTTAGGCTATTCTGAATCATATTCTGAAGTTTAACGCATTTTTTTATATGTATGTATGTATATATGTATGTGTCATTCCAGACGATAACTGTCCGTAGAATTGTGCTGGAAACTTCAAACAAATTTTAAAATGTTCAGGACACAAAACGAAAGTTCAAGTTCGTTGGCCAGCATGATCGGATTACATCTTCGGGTTGAAATTTTCAAAAATGTAGTCAAAAATTTCAAAATAGCCTGTTTTTTGCGATTTGTTGTGCGAAATAATTTTTTCAGCAAACTAACATGTGGTATATTTGGAATCAGCGTAAAATTTCCTATAAGAATATGTATCAAGTTTTCAAAAATTTCAAAGTTGAAAAAAATCAGTCAAAAATCGAAGATTTCTTCAAAAATTCGCTCATGACTGCATGACTGCATGGGGTCATGCTGCATGACTGGACTTTTTTAGTTTTCATTTCGTAAACAGGGCATGGATTTAATGCAAAGATAGTATGCCTCAAGTGTAGAACCCCGCGGATTAGTTGCACTCATAGGTCATTAGTGGTTACGAACTTCATGTTTTTGTGTTTTTCGTTGAGTATGAACAACAATTATGAAAAATTATTTTCTCTATAACAATGAACCAGAATTTTACCTGACACAATCGTCGGTGTAGGCAGAACTTCACGCAATATTCACGAGAAAATAGCTGAGAGATCAGGCAAACTAAGAACAATACTGCGAATAAGTAGTTTCTTAAAACTCAGTTTTCTCATTCAAAATATGTGAAATAATAATAGAAACAAGGCTTTAATCGACCAAATAGAGCGTGTGCGCAACAGAACGGACTTTTTCGATCGAGTTGAAGGCTAGTAAAGCTAGACAGCGAAGGCGGACTTCACATGGCACATTCGGTTTATGCGCGACTTGAAACGTAAAATAACCAAATTTGAGGGGTGTTCCAAAACCTACCGCTACATCAACATAATTAATTGGTAATGAAGCATTTGAAAAGAATAACTGTTATTATTTACTTCACCAGTATTCGAGTAATTCTGAGGAGCCCAGTAGTGTTACATTTACAGGAAGGTTAGGCTGGTGTCATGTGTCTTTAGGTTCCCAAATAGGTGACGTTAAATGAGCCATTCTAACGTACCACTTGCTAACGTCCCCTCAAGGTCACGTACTCTTGGGTACGTTAGGGTGACGTTAAGGGTACGTTAGTCGTCACCAAAAACTCTCTATTATAAGAATGAAATTCCGTCTATCTGTCTGTCCACCCTATGTAACGTTTCTTTAGTCGGAAAGTTCAGATTATAACAAGCATTATAAAAAAGGCCTTCTTACTAATAAAAATAAACAAATAAAATAATAATAAATAAATTAAACCAATTTAAGGATAGAAGTATTTTTTTATGATGCTTTTCCACCCTATGAACCGCCAAACGGCTGAACCGATTCCGTCCAGGAGTCGTTGGGGGGGTTTAATTTTGTGTTAGTCCGAAAGGGTGTATAAGACATTTTCAAAATTTCTCCCCCTTCTGAACCATTGGCTGGAGGTGGGGGGGGGGGGGAGTTGAGGTTAGGCAATGACCCGCAAGACCGAGTGGTCTTGAAGGCGAGGTCGCTTTTTGCCCCGTGTTCCTCCTCATCCCACCTCGAGCGAGCGAAGCGAGCGAGAAAACTGCACTAGTAGCTAATAAACCCCAGTAGGCGCACACATCGCATTACCCTAATTCGTCCCTTCCCTTGCGAATCACAGTACAATAGAACGAAGTTACTGCGATAAAAATCGTCAGTCAAATTGAGGAAGGCAAAAATATCTCATTAACACTCGCCGTTACTTCATGACCTACAGTTTGTCGTAACATCTCTGAGAAAATCGCATGATTCTCAGAAGCCGGCCCAAGAAACTTGCCACCCTGTGAAAAAGTTACATCAACCAACGGTGAATGCACTCGTTCCTTTGTGATCTCGATGCTGAATTTTTTCCTTCTAAATCCTCATCGAAGTCTTGTAATGTAACTCATTAACAAGCCGATGGGAAGCTGTTTACTAGAGTTGAATAATTTACATTCTCAGTTTCAGATATTGTTTTCATTTTCGATATTCCCACGAGTTTCTCTTGCTGGTATCGATATGGTAAATAGTAGGTATTTATTAAAAAATTCAACATTACCTAACAGTAGGTAATATGAATGTATATTGTTAACCAATACTCCTTGGAGAGCCTTGTGCTTGCGTAAGTACAGGCAATTAGTCTGCGAAACTGCCGGAACAAAGTTTATGAAACAGGTCGAAAATTTCGTTCTGGGTACATCAGTACATCAAACTGAACCAAAATGACCACAATAAGGGAGCTAATCCACATAGCTTTGATGAAGGCAACTAGGCAAAAACGCTAAGCTAAATAAACCAAACCAATAACATCACATTTCAGTAAATAAAAAGCAGCAAATGATTACACAACGGTTTATAGATAGCCCTTCTACACAGGTCATTGGTCTATAATTATTATGAAGCTTGAAGCCCCATATATATTTAGTAAATGATCAAAACTTGGCGCATCGTGCCTCCCAACAAACAATAACTAAGTTTTGTTAAATAACTAGTTATTGTTTGTTACTGATGATGGCCTAACCGTCGAAATCTATTTAACGTTGTAACTCTTTATTTTTCGTGGAAATAGACAACGTTTTTTCACTACCGTTTTGAAATGGGTTTCCACAACTTCGTCGCGATTGATTTAGTTCGTAGCGCAAAATTTCGTACAAAAATAGAGCTGAACTTGTTTTTTTTTTTTTCTTCACAAAAACCTCTTTTGGGCCACTGTACGGCGTACGGGGGACGGACGGATTTTTTTAATTCGATTTTTGGATTCTACGCATCTTGAATTTCAAGAGGGGGTTAAAGTTTTTCTTTCTCGGTCGATTACAAAGGTTCATTATTGAAAATACTCGTAACAAACCAAAATTTGCATAATGATTGGATTGAGGGGGGCGGGGGGGCTAGATACCGATATATCGTGATATTTCTAATATATTTCCGTGAATCTATTATCGTTCGATTGCACAATGTAAAACTAGTTCATAGTGTATAATGGTTGAGAGGGAGTTGGGATTTATCCATTTTACGATATAGTGAATAGGTTATTTCTAGTAAAACATGATCAATTTGCCATTATTTACAAAATCATATAGGAACATCGCATTCTTAGAGATGTCCCTGTAATGCATGCACTACAGATGTTTCTTACCCATGTACTCTATATACTGTCCATTCTATCTATTCATTCCATCCATTCCATTCGATCTATCCATTCATGATAGGTAAACGCCCAACTTGGCAGATGTTTTTTGGTGCGTACCAACGGGCGCAATTCCGCTCTTCAAGTGCGAAAATCGTGAAATACTGAGTTCTTGAAGATATTCAATTGCCACAAGTAATACATGACTTTGGGATACGTTTTCGTGCTGAACCTCGTGACGACGTTCATTTATTGATATGTGCAACACCAACTTGGGAAAAAATCGAAAAATCGACTAGAATTCACGTTTTTTAAACTCATTTCCACGCAGCACAAAGCCTACTTAAATATAGTTGTTTCGGTGTAGCAAATATCAATAAATGAACATGATTACGAGGTTCAGCTCGAAAAAATACCCCACGATTACGTACCTATTACATGTAGCAAATAAATATCTTCAAAAACTCACTATTTCACAAGTTTTGCATATTTACAGCGTAATTTCGCCCGCATAAAAAAAAAAGGGTGATGGATCATTTTTTTATGAAATTTTAAGTAAAATTCAAATCAGCAATAAAAAATGGGGGTTCCCATGTAAAATAACGAAGTTTATATCAATTGCGCAGGTTTGCGCAATGCGAAATGTTTTTATTTTTGAGATCGTTACAACAAAAACATTAAGTTTGAAATATATATATATTTTTTTGGCCCATAAATACGATTTTAGCAGGGGTGACGGGACTCTTTGGGGGAAACCCTATATCCACCAGTGGTCTGTGTAGAATGGCTGTCAAATACAGGAATAATTAATGTTTGTGTAATTTGCATTGTTTTTAATCTTTATCTAAATTGCACACTCCAAAAACGCTCTTCAAGTTCCGTCAATATCTCAACAATGGTGGGTGGAAAAGGGAGAGGAGGAGGGGTTATTTTTTTACTCCATATATATATATATATATATATATATATATATATATATATATATATATATAAGTGTGTGTGTGTGTGTGTGTGTGTGTATGTAATATAATAAACCATCATCAGCTTGGAAATAACGACCTTCCTAATAATGTTCGCCCCGCTTGGCAGCATTTGTCGGCTCGAAAAGTCGCTCGGGTGTTTCAGGTATTTAGGCCACTTTTACTCTTTTATTGTTAATTAGCTCTCAGGGAGTCAATTAATTTTTGGATATAGATTTATCGCGATACAGCAATTCGTCGAACCCGAGATTTCGTTTAGAAATTCGGAGTGGAAAACGTAGGCAGAGTCCTCGTTAGTAAGGGCAATATGTAAATAGAGGGCGTAATTATTAAATGAGTTAAGAATGGATTTTGTGAATGGAGTGAGAGAACAATGTAGAAATTCAGAACACTACTGTTTTTATGCTAGGTTGAACCATGATAGTACGGGGTACTCAAAAATAAATAGGGCCGTCTAGGGACGCCCGAAGGAAGCGAAGCTTTATATCATAAAGCGTAGAATAGAATTATGAGTATTTTCATACTCATAAACAATCTCTTCTAATTTGAATTAATTTCATATAATTTTAATAATTTGCATCCTTCAATTTTTGCAAAATCAGTTTTATTGCATACAAGTTCAATCACATCACATACAATATATAACATACAAGTAAATGAAATGAAATGAAATGAAAATGAATTTATTTCTCCAACAAATGCTTTACATTAGTTTATAAATACATAAAGGATGTACAGAAGTATAATCTCCCAATATGGGCTAAGAGCCCGCGCTAGGGAGATGAGTTGGTTGAGCAAAAGGATAAATTTACAATTTACAAATAGTCGTTATTCTAACTGGTAATTACAACACTAGATGGAATTGAAAAAAAAAAAAAAAAAAAAAAAAAAGTTCCTATTATAATATAATTTTCAAGACAAAGCTGAAAGAGTAAGAATAAAAAATAAACTGTATTTAAGCACTCTGGTGAGACAAAAAGAATTTCTTCAGTAGTGAACAACAATTGTTCGGTTTTTCCAACAATAGCGTTTTTAATGAATTAGGCAGTTTATTGAAAGATAATATGCCTTGGTAACAATAACAATTTTGCGCTGCTGTCGTGTGGAATAAGGGAAGAGAAATGAATTTGTTAATTTTAAATCTAGTGGTAATCTCGTGTTGCGGATGAATGAAAAGTTGGTCTTTTAAAACTTGCTTTATATTATTCATTTTTAATAACTGACTAAAATTCAAAATTTTTAAGGATTTAAAAATAGGTTCTGTGTGAGCCGCAAATTTACTTCCATTTACAATTCTAACCAAAATTTTTTGTGCAACGATCAGGGGTTTTAGAGTAGAGCTATATGCCCCGCCATAAGTCGGGAGTCAATATAGCAGTACTGATTGGACTAATGCGTAATAGAGTAGCTTCATTAAATTCAAATTTAATATTCTTTTTAAACGGAAAGAAATGTAGATAAGTTTGCGGAGACGTTTGTTAACATATGCTATATTGGTACACCACTTCATGTCGTTCCAAAATCCACCAGTTCCAAATCATTTACAAAGCTTAATTATCTGCCTGTTCATCAAGATCAGAAGTACATTCAGAAATTTCTACCTACACCATTATTCTCATTGTTATATTCTATGAAAGTGATGATTGGCGTCGTATAGTAGAGAAAGAAAGACCGGGGAGGCCTCGGGTAGAATCGGGATCGTTCGGGACAGTTCGGATTAGACTGACGATTTTCACGGGGAGACTCCCCGAGCGGCGAGCGAGGGGGGGGGGGGGGGGGGGGTGCGTCCGTATAAAAGCTTCGCTTCAAAAATCGGTAATAGCTGGATTGTTGGGAATATTTTAAAGGCTAGGGAAATTTTGAAGGCTTGTATAGTTTAACTCCTAGTCAGTAAGACATCATCCCAAAGAATCAAATGAAACCACCCTGGTCGCTGTACGTACATCCGTTTGTTCTCCCTAAGGCCTAGAACTTAGGCAGGCAAAACAATCAAGAATATGAAGCAAATCATAACTGATGGAGCATAGGTAACATCGCCTTGTAACAACAACGCTCGTATCAGCTGATATAATGGGGCTGCGAACATGAAAAGCTCAAGGTAGAGCGCAGCATGGTTACAAGAACCTCACCGATTCGCTCTTCTTTTGTTACCTGTAAGCGTAGTGGTGACGGACGCAAGTTGTTTTTGGTTTTTGCTTGATTGTGAGTTTCTGAATACATCATTTCCCAAATTAAATTCAACACTTTCCAAATGAAATCGACATTTTACAATAGAATCTAAAATTTTCCGAACAGAATTCAACGCTTCCAAATAGAATTCAACTTATTATTTGTCAACAGCTTGTTATTTAATTTGAAAACAATAAAAATTGGACGGATTGACAGTATAAGTAAGTACAGTGAAACTTGGATAATTCGAACCTCTAGGGACCAGTCAAAAACTTCAAATTAACCAAAAATTCGAATTAAAGAAGTTTTTAATAAATTATATTTCAACAAACTACAGTACGAAGTATAGTACATACAGTAACATTGAATACTGTATTGACCAACAGAATATTGAACAATAAATATAAAGGCACCTGGAATGGTACTGTATTTAACTGCAACCATAAAAAACAATCTATTGTTTTTCAAAAAAGGATGATATTTTGGCCTGTTTCCTTGAATTAAGTCTCTCGGCCATTATAAAAGATTCCAACGCATTCAAAGTTTTGAAGTATGAATCACTTACTTACATTAATTCGGCTCTCAAAAAAACGTCTGTTCTTGTACGTGATTCATAGCGTCAGCTGCACTCGGCACTGGTACTTCTTCTGCTGATGTGATGGGCGGGAGGGGAAGGGGAGTTATCAGGCTGTACGATGGCACTGACTCGCATGCATTTGGTCTAACGCAAACCTTTTGCCGAATATCGTTACTAAAACGTATTTCCCGATAAATGTACAACTATTTTGAGTCGCAGCTTAAAATTTATACCTTAATTAGAATGCCGAAAATTCGAGTTATCCAAAATAAAATTCGAAATATCCACGATTTTTTAGCATTGTTTAAATACAAAATGCTAGGGACCAAGAGAAATATTCGAATTAAAGAAGATTTCGAATTAAAAAATTCGAATTATCCAGGTTCCACTGTATATGAGGGTTCCGGAGGATAATGTACACTACCAGGCAAGAAGCCCAATTTTGGCGGAATTTCGATTTTTCTACCTGAAGAAAACTGTGTTGACAGATACGGAATTGATTATGACTCACGGTGGTCCTAGATCGGATTTGACCTCAAAGTGCTTGCCCTTCAAATTTTCTTTCGAAATATGATTTGGGAATATGTTAGGATCATAATTCAGCAAAAACTGAAATCAAACATTGAGCCGTTTTCTTTTAAATTCAGTTTTTGAATTTTGAATTGATACTTTAATCATGAGAATACGCTATAATCGCCAAAATTCAGAAAAAAATATTATTCATGTGTCATTATACAATAGAATTTTCATCTAGTTTCATAGTTCTGACCTATTTTGTGATCAAATATAATTAGAAAAAAAATAACATTTTATTGAACAAGATAATGATTATATCTGGATGAAGCTCTTAATACATGCCTGTGATCATGTGTGTAGTATGAGCGTGTGTGTCTATGTGTATGCTTGTGTGTGAGTTTATAATGATTCATTATTTAAATTTTAACATAAAATATATATCTAAATTCAGTAGAAAATAAAAATAATGGCATTTCAACATTTTACATATGCAGAGAATTATATTCGCATACAGCTCTTAATAAACGTTGTCCATACTCAGAATTGATTCGCGGTACTTTATATTTGACCCACGTCGTAGAAAAATCATGATGCACGGCCTCCATAGCCTGTTCACTGTAAAAGCCGTGGCCATTTCCGAGTTTGGTACAAAATTCCTCCGCATGAAAGAAAACCGTGTGAACTTTTGGAGTGACTGGAATATATAAGGATAAATATGATGCTTTGAATTCATTGATGTATTCAATGAATTTTGGATCCAGCCTGACTGAAAAAGATGCTTTGACAACTTCATTGAACGTCTGGAAAGCATCAACGTATTTTAAACCATGCTATAGTTTGAACGCAACAAATCAAGTTTCTGTAGCAAAATGCGGCAACTATTTCCTTAGAACGAATTCGTTGATGCTTTCCAGAAGTTCAATGAAGTTGTCAAAGCATCTTTCTCAGTCAGGCTGGATCCAAAATTCATTGAATACATCAATGAATTCAAAGCATCATATTTATCCTTATATATTCCAGTCACTCTAAAAGTTCACACGGTTTTCTTTCATGTGGAAGAATTTTGTACCAAACACGGAAATGGCCTCGGCTTTTACAGTGAACAGGCTATGGAGGCCGTGCATCATGATTTTTCTGCGACGTTAGCCAAATATAAAGTATCGCGAATCAATTCTGAGTGTGGGCAACATTTATTAAGAGCTGTAGGCGAATATAATTCTCTGCATATGCAAAATGTTAAAATGCCATCATTTTTATTTTCTATTCAATTTAGATATATATTTTATGTTAAAATTTATATAATGAATCATTATAAACTCACACACAAGCGTACACATAGACACACACGCACATACTACACACATGCTCACAGGAATTTATTAAGAGCTTCATGCAAATATAATCATTATTTTGTTCAATAAAATGTTATTTTTGTTTTTCTAATTATATGTGATCACAAAATAGGTCAGAACTATGAAACTAGATGAAGATTCTATTGTATAATGACACATGAATAATATTTTTTTCTGAATTTTGGCGATTATAGCGTATTTTCATGATTAAAGTATCAATCAATTCAATTTTTTCAATTAAAAATTCAAAAACTAAATTAAATAAGAAAAAAAAGGCTCAATGTTTGATTTCAGTTTTTGCTGAATTATAATTCTAACATATTCCCAAATCATATTTCGAAAGAAAATTTGAAGGGCAAGCACTTTGAGGTCAAATCCGATCGAGGACCACCGTGGACGCTAAATGGTAATAACTGGCAAAAATTGCATCTTTACATTGTTACTTCGCAACGCTACAGGAAAGAATTGTTAATGGAGTATAATTATTTTTAAGTCAGGGGCCCCATTCTCACAACAGCCGTTGGGATATGGATTTGTTGCCCATAAAGAACAAAAATTATAAGGTTAACAAATGGGGACTTTTTTTATGTTTCTTTGTTGGTAATTTGAATGGATTTGTTCTCTTCAGTTATTTGGGGTGGTTATGGATTGTTGCCTTGTCTTTAGTAGGTTGGGTTGATTGAGGGTAGAAAAATTTACCTGATAATGTGGTTTAATGCATATGCTGAGCGCTTTCGCCAAATATATGGCCTGTTCATAGCTTATTATATGATTGATGATCTGTATAATGTTTAAGTAAAAGTTGGGATGCCTCCTTGAACATCTTGGTCATGACCAGTTGTGGTTCGTGATGTTACTACGGTCAATTTTGTGCTTAAATCGAGGGAAATGCAATTTATTGGGAAAGATACACATTGTCTGAACTGACAACTGACTGTTTATCAGTTCAGATATCAGTGTATTTCTTCCAATAAATTGCATTTTTCTCAATTTAAGCACAAAATTGACCCTAGTCACAATACCAAACATAACTGGTCAAGACCAAGAGGTTCAAGTTTCAGACTATGTGTGTCCCTCCACATAAAAACTGCATTTCCCTAGATTTAAGCACAAAATTGACCCTAGTAACATCACCAAACATAACTTGTCATGATTGAGACAGACAGACACCGAACCAAAGTTATTCAGAATGTTGTAAAACGTAAAATGCGAGTGGAAATTTCGATTTTGAGACCAACAATTTTTTTCTCCCGAAAGTGAAAACAGTGCTTCCTCAACCTTAACGTAGAATTGGATGCAATATTCACTGAACAGTAAATTGTTCAACGCAACACACATCCTTCCTTCAGAGGGACGTCCTATTGAAATAGATTTGAGAAAAATAGGCTGGACTCCAATCGTTGAATTCGCTTTAAGGACGTCCCTCTGAAGCTAGGTAATATTAGCAAGGCTTCGCATATTATAGGTGGGACACCCTATTGAAATTGATGACCGTGACGCATTTTTATGGGTTGTATTCGTGTAATCGCCGAGAGACGAATACGATTACACGAATACGGGTTAACGTATACGAATACAACCGTAGTTGACTCAGAATCCTTATCGCGACTACAATCGTATTCGTATTCGACGATAAGATTATGCCCCACACTGCCGCCCTCGCGACTGAAAAAGTTCTAATTACTGCTTACTCATAATAATAAGTGATCAATAATTAATAACTATTAAAAATGGTTTTGATTCAAATTGCAGGCCTGGAGGTGTTGGGGGAGGGAGCCGAGAGCTGGTGTCCTACAGCGGCGCCAACATCACGTCGAGTTCGTACAGCCTCGCGCCCGGTCAAATCAAACCGGCGTCGCCTTCCTCGTCGTCGGAGTCGCCCCCGTCCCAACCACCGACGCCCATTCGGGTATGTTCCTGCAGTTTAGTTCAGTTCAGTCTTCGTTTCATGCATTGCATACAATTTGCACATAACAATCGTCATTACAAAATTTGTATGGAATTAAATAATAACATCAATCAATCTTATAGAAAATAAATGGAAGAAAAATTCAACGGAAAAAAAATTTAAACATAATAAATTAGATAAATAAACAAATTGAATATTTACCGTTGCCCACCGAAGAATAAGTTGAAAAAGTTTTGCTCTTCAGTGGAGCTCAATAACAAATAATATCGTGGGGTTGGTGGTAAAAGTGATCAAGTCCATTTGGCAAAACTGTTCAGGAGAGCCTGTTAAAGTTCTCCAACACACGGACTGATGGAAAAATGCGGATCGTGAGCTTAAAATCAGGTCAAACCAAATAATTTAATGTTATGTGAGCTCAGCAATACCTTTGTTATGTGAAAGTAGTACCGAACCTTATACAAAATAAATTTACTTTTAATTGTCCCCGATTTTTAGTGAAAATTGTAAGTTGAATACTTTTACCTGAATGAAAACTGTTATGACTTGGACATGATCACTATAATAAAACTTCAAATTCACAGTAAATTTTACCAGTATCATCATTTCCAGGTGTTCATCCCTTCAATATCAATCCCTCGGGATACTGACAATCAAGGAATAACAAATTTTCATTAGACTATCCCTTACAACTGTCATTTGACTGACTTTACTTGTAAGCTAAAGTATTTCTACAACCACATTATGTAGGAGTAATGACGATCAAATGTCAGTTGACATTTTTTACTTGTAATGTGTTGGTACTTACAATCAGTTGCTGTACATGTAAATCTAGTTAAATGCCATTTAATCATATGTGATCCACTGGTTCATTCAGGTAAAAATAAATTTTTTTGGTTTTTGAAATTTTTTTTTTTCGTCATAAGTTGTTTTGTTTTTCAATTCTCAGCTGTAGATATTGTTTTATAGTATCCGGAGAGACCAAAACCTCATTTTCTAAAAAAAATGCACTTGATCACTTTTACCACCAACCCCTACGATATCAAAGAATCGTTGTCAAAATAACGATAAAAAAGTAGCAATAGCGAAAAAATTGACATTAAAACATTAATAAATTACGTTAAAATGATTCTGAAAAGATGGTCATACAGAAATATATGTATAGAAAAAAGAAACATAATCACCCAGAAATAACTCAAACACTATAAGTAATCAACTATCTTCCTTTTAAATGATGGTAGACTATTAAAATGAAAAATATTAATGCCATTGTTAAAGGAAAAAAAAAAAAAAAAAAAAAACTCGGCGCTCCGCGCCTCGCCAGGGGGCAAGCCCCCTGGACCCCCGGTTACCTCTATTTACATACTTCGGACGAAATTATTGAAACACAGAATGTGTTTGCGTTGTCGCGCAACCAAGTGACAACCAAACAAGCGTCATTGTTTACTATTCATTTATAACATCAATTTATATAGTTATAGTATGAAACTACGAAAATTGCGTTGTCGCGCAACCAAGTGACAACCAAACAAGCGTCATTGTTTACTATTCATTTATAACATCAATTTATATAGTTATAGTATGAAACTACGAAAAAAAAATTCGTGATAAATCAAGAGCTTTCCAACGAATGGTGAACGATTTCTGTGCGATTAAAATGGCGGAAATTCCATTTCCCTACCAACGGCTCGGTTGTACGTGAAAATCATCCGTCACACATTTCGTTCCCATCCCGCGTTCCATTTTCGGCTAGTTAGTCCATGGCTAAAACACATTCTGTGTTAAAAATCAACACTTTATTATATGCATTTCTTCTATAGAACTCTGTATTAATCCTTGGGAAGAGTATACGGGAGGTATTCAAATTGCGAGTGGAATCAGAAACAGAAATATGTCAATACGCAGAGTGATTTATCGATTTGGTAATATTGAAACCGATAGAGAAAAATCTACACCATAATCCGCACATTCCCTGAAAATTTAATCGAGCGTGTGTGTGTGTGTGTGTGAGTCTTAATTGACCAATTATGACTTTTCATGCTATTTCTTGATTTCCTATTTTCTGCTATGAAATTTTTCAAGATCATTTAAAACTTTTCAATGATTTATAGATTTTCCTCCATCGGTTTCAATATTACCAAATCGATAAATCACTCTACGCATGGACATATTTCTGTTTCTGATCCCACTCGCAACTTCAATATCTCTCGTAAACTCTTCCCAAGAAATGCATAGGTATATATTAAAGTATTGAGATTTTTGTTTGACAATGGCATTAATATTAATAGACATTTTAATTAATAGTCTATCATCATTTAAAAGGAAGATAGTTGATTTCTTATAGTGTTGGAGTTTTTTCTGAGTGATTATGTTTGTTTTTGCGAATTTTTGAAGAAAATTAAGCTATTGCTCTCGCCTCAAAATTTGTAGAATGTGAATATTTGAAAAAATTTTATGCAGAAATCCATTTCAGGCTATTCTGAATCATATTCTGAAGTTTAACGCATTTTAGCGAATTTTCTTAGAAAATAAAGCTATTGCAATGGCTCAAAAAAATTTAAAATAAAAATTTTCAAAAATTTTCTTAATCGAAATCTGTTTTGAGGCATTCTGAAATGATTCCTGGATTTTAACGCTTTTTTATATGTACATATACATATGTATGTGTCATTCCAGACGATAACTCTCGATAGAATTGAGATAAAAACTTCGTTCTTTCGCCAAAAAATCAAGCATTTCAAAAGAAAGGATGAGTTCGTTAGACAACAATTTTTGAGCACATTAAATTGGTCAAATTTCGAAAAATGTACCCAAAAAATCTCGAAAAATGGCTAAAAACTGCCAAGAATCGTTAAATTTCTATTTTCTTGCAGAATTTTAGTCAAAACTAAATGTTCAACAATTAACTAGGACATTAAAATTTTTTGCTCAAAATTATGATGATAAACGTACTTAAATGTCATTAAAATTTGCTAAAATACCTATAAAAACTGCAAAAAAATTTAAAAATCAAAAATCCCTTTTGAATCAGTGGCATTTTATTTAGAATAAGTTTTTTGCCATAAAATTGGTTTTTAACCATTTCTGTCAACTAAAATTGCTCCAATTTCAATGCAATTTAACATACTATAGTACGATAGATAGTTTATGAAAATTCGCTCATACGATCATGCTGCATGACTGGAACTTTTTTATGTATGTATGTATATATGTATGTATAAATGTATGTGTCATTCCAGACGATAACTGTCCGTAGAATTGTGCTAGAAACTTCAAACAAATTTTAAAATGTTAAAGACACAAAACGAAAGTTCAAGTTCGTTGGCCAGCATGATCGGATTACATCTTCGGGTTGAAATTTTCAAAAATGTAGTCAACAATTTCAAAATAGCCTGTTTTTTGCGATTTGTTGTGCGAAATAATTTTTTCAGCATACTAACATGTGGTATATTCGGAATCAACGTAAAATTTCCTTGAAGAATATGTATCAAGTTTTCAAAAATTTCAAAGTTGAAAAATCAGTCAAAAATCGAAATAATGCCGTTCGCTAGTTGTAAAAATCGGTAATATTTGCATGAAACATTGTCCAAATTCAGATTGAACTACTCTTATAGAAGTATCCCTGTATAACCAATCCTAGAACCATGCTGTTTAAAACGTAGGTAGTAGGTGCTTGTTAAAAAAAAAAAAAAAAAAAAAAAAAAATGTAATCACAAGTGATGAGTTTACTCTGTGAAATATTCCGTCCTCCGATTCTCTCGGTCGCTCTCTTTAATGTTTTACGCTCAACTGTTTTAGTACTTGATGTAGCTTTAATACTGGCTGTGGCTTAGAAAATATCAGCCATGAAATTATGAAGAAGTTCTATTTATGTACGTACTAGCAGGCGGACCCAAGGCCTCGCTCCGCTCGGCCGACAGTAACGTTAATCTCAAGGTTGAAATCTACAAGATTAGTTTAATAATAATAAAGTATGAGTACCTCCCAATTATTTTTAATAATTTGATTCAATGTTTGTATATCAAAATCATAAACTAAAATTTCTCTACACGATCAATAGCGACTGAAATGTCGAAGATTTCTTCAAAAATTCGCTCATGGGGTCATGCTGCATGACTGTACTTTTTTTCTATATATATTTCTGTATGACCTTCTTTTCAGAATCATTTTAACGTAATTTAATAATGTTTTATAGGAAATTTGTTCACTATTTGTGTTTTTTTATCATTACTTAGACAACGATTCTTTGATATTATTTATTATTGAACTCCACTGAAAAGCACAAGTTTTTCAACTTATTCTTCGGTGGGCAGCGGTTCCTATACGTAAACGAGGATGCTATGTGCCACGCCCAACTTGGCAGACGTTTCTATCTTATTTTCATTTTCACCAAAATTATTTTTCCAATACTCCGACTTTTCGTAGGCTTTCCGGCTTTCTTTGTTGGTATACCTACTAACGATTTGCAAGTATTACATTTCCCAAACATCTTACTCGCCTAATTCACCCTAATTTCTATTTAGGTATCCGGGAAATGACCGAAAAAGGGAGAAGGGACCCCATTCGGCCTAACCGCCCTTCTGGGGGGACCTCGTATCCTCGCTCTTGATTAAACGTAGTGGAAATAATAGGTTCATTTTAAACCTTAATTAAACTAAATTGCCCGTCTTGTTCTGCAATTAATTAAACTCGGGGGTTTAATTAAACTACAAGGGAGTAGTAGGACAAAAAGGGGATCGCTCTGCCGCCCGCGGGCGACTTTGTGACCTGACCGAATCCCCATGACGCCGTTGGATGGATTTCTTCGGAACGTGTAGATATTGGAGGCTGTGACCTTCGAATTAATAGCTTTGAATATACTCTGTAATTGGTATTTAATTCAAAATTTAAACTTCTATACTGAGGTTCTAATGATGAGTAGAGTAGCGGTAATGAGGGTGACTTGAATCAACATTGAATTTATTTTGATTGCACTATACAGGGTGATTCCCTCGCAGATGCAAAAAAAAAAAAATTTGAGTAAAACTACATCAAAAATGGAGTAAAATGCCGCCAACCGCATATTTTTATCTCAATCCGTACTCGAGATATGATTTTTTAAAGGTTTTTTCAGGAAAACCGTGTTTTTTCCTTTTAAACTCAAATTTCTCCACTTTACTTCATTTAAATTTAACTTTTGACCACATTTTCGGAATCAGCATTAAATTTACTATAAGAATAGTGTACTTGGGTTCTTAAAAAGGACCATCCAAAGGTCCTCACATCAGCTCAAACATTGACGATTTTGAAAAAAGAATAGTTCTGAAAATCTTTAAAACTTTACTTCTCTTCCAAAACGAATCCTGGAAACTGGCAAATCTCACGAAAACTGCTTGAAAAATGTGGGTTTTTCAATGAAATTGTTGGTTTTCTCGAAAGATGACCCTCCATGAACCTACGAGTATGGGGTCGGTTTCTATGTATTTTTTTACGCTGTATCGAATGGTAACATTTGTAGATCTCTCCAACTCCGTTATAACCGAGTTTTACACTTAAATTTTTAGTTTGTTTGTTACGATTAAATGTATGTCTGTTATGGGGTAAAACTAGTTAATTAAAGTGTAAAACTCGATTATAACGTAGTTGAGAGATCTGCAAGAGTTTCCATTCGATCCAGCGAGAAAAAATACATAGAAACCGACCCCATACTCGTAGGTTCATGGAGGGTCATCTTTCGAGAAAACCAACAATTTCATTGAAAAACCCACATTTTTTAACATTAAAACATACTTTTCTCCCCTAAATAACAAAATAAAAGTAAAATTGATAATACCGTTGGAAAGAGCATTAGACTAAGCAGTTTTCATTAGATTTGCCAGTTTCCAGGATTCTTTTAAAAGAGTAGTAAAGTTTTAAAGATTTTCAGAAATATTCTTTTTTCAAAATCGTCAATGTTTGAGCTGATGTGAGGGTCTTCGGATGGTACTTTTTAAGAACCCAAGTACACTATTCTTATAGGAAATTTAATGCTGATACCGAAAACGAAAGTTAAAATTAAGAGAGGAGAAGTGGAGAAATCGGAGTTTAAAATGAAAAAACACGGTATTCCTGAAAAAACCTTTAAAAAATCATATCTCGAGTACGGATTGAGATAAAAATATGTGGTTGGTGGCATTTTACTGCATTTTTGATGTAGTTTTACCCAATTTTTTTTTGCATCTGCGAGGGAATCACCCTGTATATAGTCCTACTATGAAACTGCACAGTTTCATGTTTTAATAAACGAATAGGAATTGCGTAGTTTCAATAGCTTTACCAAAAATTCAAAAACCTAGGCTTCTATTCGCTTATCTATCAAATATTTGGTCCACCAAACTTAAGTATAATTAAGAGTATTGCAGTGCCAATTGCTTCGAAAGCCACCCTCCCCATTTCGGCAAGCATATTTCTACGAAACGTTTTGGAAATCCTTATCTAACATTACCACCTCATCTTACCTCGGCAGGTTGTTGAGAAGACGGTTTTAGCGAATTTAGCTGAAAAATCTTGAAAAATAAAGCAATATAAGCACTTTATGAGCTCAATAAATTGGTCAAATTAGAAAAAATGTGAAAAAAAAAATTGAAAAAAATATTTAAAAAAGGCTAAAAATGAGTAAATTCACATTTTAAGCAGAATATCACTTAAAATAAGTTTATTAACTGTGGACTAGAACGTAAAAAAAATGTATGCACAAAACTACGCCGAAATATATGCATTAATTTCATTAATATGTATCGTGTATGGAAATAAATATGTATGTTCATGTATGTGTATTGAAAAATGGAAATAAATTATTGAAACCTGAATTTCTTGGCTTGGTCATTATTTAGAATGATATTTGTTGGGGTCTTGAGGTTCAGTCAGACAAAAAAATCTTATTTTGAGCAAAGCAGTCGAGAAACCAAACCATATTATTTAGAATATGATTTATTTGTAACGTAATTGATAGTGAAAACCGTTTCTTTGTTTTGAAAGTACTCAAATTTCAAAATAAATGTAAGAATGTAATGTAGGAAAATTCGCTCATACGTTCATGCTGCATGACCGGAACTGTTTTCCACTATTTATCAAGTGTTTGGAAAAGCCTATCCAACAAATCACCATATTTTCACTCAACAGAATATTGCCAATGGCTCAAAAAAAAAAAAAAAAAAAAAAAAAAAAAGTTTCATAAATTTCTTAATTGAAATTAAGGCATTCGAAACAAGTCCTCTGAGTCTAGGTACACTTTTTCATATATACATATGTTTATATATATATATATATATATATATATATATATATATATATATATAAGCTTATTTTCTACAGTTTTCATCCGATCTGGATGACATTTTCATTGAATTTGAGGGCTAGGGGAGTAGACGGTCCCCTGTCAGTTTCATTATTGCCAAATCAATACTCTATTCTGCGCAAACGTAAATTCCATTCTGCTCCATTTTTTCACACTTTAGTTGTTCGATTTCGCTTAAATTTGGATGATAGTTGGAAGAAGATGACTTTATTACCTCATATCAATTTCAACACGATTGTATCATTCATAGCTACTGCACATACGTCAATGTGAAGTACTCGTAATGACCTCAATTTCCACAGTTTTCACCCAATTTTGATGAAATTGTCAGCCAATACGCGGTTTAGGTTGTAGATGGTTCCGTACCTATTTCATTTTTTTCAACTCATCAGTTCATTCTGCGCTTGCACAAACGTAAATTACATTGATTATCATTTTTTCGTTTCTTAATTGACCAATTATGACATTTCACGCTACTTCTTGATTTACTTTTTTCCGGTGTGGAATTTTTCAAGATCATTTAAAAGTTTTCAATTATCTAAACATTCATGATAGGTAAACGAGGAAGCTATGTGCCACACCCAACTTGGCAAACGTTTGTTTTAAATATACTCGTATAAGATATTTACGATTTGTTGGCCCACAACAGAGCTACATGCATATTATTGTAGAAATCACATTTCTATTAAACTAGCAGTCGCCAACTTGATAATACAGGGTGGTACAGAGGAAACGCATGTTTTAGCAAATTTTCTTTTGCAATGGCTCCAAAAATGTTAAAATAAAAATTTTCAAACATTTTCTTCATCGAAATCTGTTTTGAGGCATTCTGAAATGATTCCTGGATTTTAACGCTTTTTTATATGTATATATACATGTATGTGTCATTCCAGACGATAACTCTCGATAGAATTGAGATAAAAACTTCGTTCTTTCGCCAAAAAATCATGCATTTCAAAAGGAAGAATGAGTTCGTTGGACAACACTTTTTGAGCACATTAAATTGGTCAAATTTCAAAAAATGTACTTAAAAAACCACTGAAAAAAAGCAAAAAACCGCTAAAAATCAACAAATTTCTATTTTTTTAGCAGAATGCTACTCGAAAAAAATTGATCGAACATGAACTAGGACATTTAAAAATTTATGCACAAAATTGTACTGAAAAATGTACTTAAATTTCATTAAAATAAGCTAAAAATCGATAGGAACACTTGAAAAAATTGTAAAAATCCACAAAATCGTTTGTTCATTGGAATATTACTAACAAAAAGTTAATTTGCTACAAAATGTATAATAAAATTTTTATTTGTCCCCAAAGTGCTCAAATTTCAATAGAATTTAACATAAACGTAATAAGACCATTTATGAAAATTCGCTCATACGATCATGCTGCATGACTGGAACTTTTAATATTGAATTACTGGGACACAGTGGTTAGAAAATAAAAACAAGTACGAAATGATAGGGTTTTTAATGCAGTTTTTGAAATTACAAACCATATTTAGGTTCGGAAAATAATGTCTTTGAGATGACGTCCTTCTTGCTGGGTACAAATTAGGATCCCTTCTGAAAATTACGGACGGCTCTCTCTCCAACATTTCATTCGGCACGGCTTGGCAAAATCTGCGGTTGTGTCCCTGCAGGGGGGTGGGATGAGAAGATTAAAGCACTTCAATCTTTCCTTCCCCTGTAAGGGAGCGTGTTTATTGTGAACCGGTTTCAACCGGTTTAATTGTAGCATATTTTGCCACATTTTTAGTAATATAAGTATTTGTATTCTGCGTAATCAGGTGTGGGGACCTACCTACAGCAAGATCAGTCAATATTTATTTTATTTTAGTCTTCAGTTTTTTCATTTCATTATCTAATTACAACGAGTGACCATACCGTCATACTGGTAACTAGGATTATTTGAACAATAAAAATTCATTCGCTTCTCAGATCTCGTTCGAATAATTTTGTCCTAATTTAAAAATCTATTTTATTCTAATTTAATATCATTCTTCTTGTCCTCAATTTTGATAGTCCTGCGTTCCAAATCTAATTTAAATTTTTGTGGTATCTTTGCTCAAAAGTTACTGGAGTGATACTCCACATTAGGTATATATTAGTAAGTTGATAATATGTATTTATGTCATTGATATTTCAGCTCGGCAACTCCAGTTCCTCATGTCTGAGTCCCAAAGAGGATCAGGACACCGTTCGCCCACCTCAGTCGGCACCCAGAACCAAAACATCAGCACCCCTCCCCCACCACCACTCCAGCCAGCTTCGAGTTCTTCAGGTACGTGTATGTTCCTATACCAACAATAACAGTGTTTTCTAAAATCATTTATCAATTCTGCGCATGCGAAAACGTAAATTACTCCAAGCATCATTTTCCCGTTTCCTTAATGACCGATTTAGAAGTTTTACCTAACCTACATCTTGATTGACTATACAGGGTGATTCCCTCGCAGATGCAAAAAAAAAAAAAAAAAAAAAAAAATTGGGTGAAACTGCATCAAAAATGGAGTTAAATGCCGCCAACTGAATATTTTTATCTCAATCCGTTCTCGAGATATGATTTTTTAAAGGTTTTTTTCAGGAAAACCGTGTTTTTTTTTCTTTTAAACTGAAATTTCTTCACTTTACTTCATTTAATTTTAACTTTTGACCACATTTTCGAAATCAACATTAAATTTACTATAAGAATAGTGTATTTAGGTTCTTAAAAAGTACCATACAAAGGCCCTCAAATCAGCTCAAACATTGACGATTTTGAAAAAAGGATATTTCTGAAAATCTTTAAAACTTTACCACTCTTCCAAAACGAATCCTGGAAACTGGCAAATCTCATGAAAACTCCTTCGTCTGATACTCTTTCCAACAGTATAATCAAGTTTGCTTTTATTTTGTGATTTAGTGGAGAAAATTACGTTTTAATGTTAAAAAATGTGGGTTTTTCAATGAAATTGTTGGTTTTCTCGAAAGATGACCCTCCATGAACCTACGAGTATGGGGTCGGTTTCTATGTATTTTTTTCACGCTGTATCGAATGGTAACATTTGTAGATCTCTCCAACTCCGTTATAACCAAGTTTTACACTTAAAATCGCAAATGTTTAGTTTGTTTGTTACGATTAAATGTATGTGTGTTATGGGGTAAAACTAGTTAAATTAAAGTGTAAAACTCGATTATAACGTAGTAGGGAGATATGCAAGAGTTTCCATTCGATCCAGCGAGAAAAAATACATAAAAACCGACCCCATACTTGTTGGTTCATGGAGGGTCATCTTTCGAGAAAACCAACAATTTCATTGAAAAACCCAGATTTTTTAACATTAAAACATACTTTTCTCCCCTAAATAACAAAATAAAAGTAAAATTGATAATACCGTTGGAAAGCATATTAGATGAAGCAGTTTTCATGAGATTTGCCAGTTTCCAGGATTCTTTTAAAAGAGTAGTAAAGTTTTAAAGATTTTCAGAAATATTCTTTTTTCAAAATCGTCAATGTTTGAGCTGATGTGAGGGCCTTTGGATGGTACTTTTTAAGAACCCAAATACACTGTTCTTATAGGAAATTTAATGCTGATACCGAAAATGAGGTTGAAAGTTAAAATTAAACGAGGCAAAGTGGAGAAATCCGAGTTTAAAATGAAAAAAAAAAAAAAAACGCGGTATTCCTGAAAAAAACCTTTAAAAAATCATATCTCGAGTACGAATTGAGATAAAAATATACGGTTGGCGGCATTTTACTCCAGATTTGATGTAGTTTCACCCTTTTTTTTTTTTTTGCATCTGCGAGGGAATCTCCCTGTATATACCGCTGAGGAGTTTTTAATGGTTATGAAAACGTTAATGGTTAATAACTTCTTCGCACTCCTACTGTTCAAATTTTGTAACAATTTGACATAATGTACGATGATAAATGCCGAAAATCTTGCATACAAGTCTGCAAGACAGTCATTTTATGACTTAACTTCCCAGTCTAATAGTGGTTGTATTCTCGTTTACAAAATTAACTGGGAAGGATCACCTGTGTATAAAGAATTATTCAGACAACCAGGCTCATACACCAGATTGTTGGCCACGCTTTGTGCAGTGGTTAACATAATACGGTTAGGTAAATCGAGAGCTTTCCAACGACTGGCGAACGATTTTTGTACGATGATAAATGCCAAAGATATAGTTTCGTAGTAACGATTTGTTAGTACCTAAGCGATAATAATCAGAAAATCAAAAGTAACACTATTCCATTATATGTGCCAAAGTGAAGACATGAAATGTCAATAAAGCTTCCGTTACACTTTTTCGTGCTGGGGGAAAAACAAGTCTGCCACATTGGGTGTGGCTCATAGCTTCCTCGTTTACCCATAATCTTCTTCCAACTATCATCAAAATTTAGGGTAAGACGGGGGAACGCCATCCCCTTAACTTCAAACTGCCACAGAATGATATAGAACTCCCGTAGAATATTCAGCATTGTCCCATTTTCTCTAACCCTTGATCAATTTTGACAAAAGGAACTTCTTTTTGTAATACGATGACGTTCTTGGCCGCTACTTAGTCGTAAATGAAGAAAAAGGATGGAATTACCCCACTGCCGGGGTAATGACATCCAGGCTGTGGGGTAATAACATCCTAAAGCAACTGAACTATTTTTTTCATTTTCGGAGAAAAACCTGTAAAAACTTCAAAAAGTATTTAAATTTTTTCAAAAACAAACAATGAAGAATAAATTACTGGAGGAAATATGGTATGGAAAAAAATATATAAAAATATGGAAAAAAGGGTATGCTTATGTTAGGAAAAAACTACTGAACTAATTAATAGGCAAAGTTCACACAGAGCGTTTTTTAATTGAGGCTTCTCGGAGCACGAATAGTGTGCCAACTGATAGCATTTGGTGCACCTCCACATCAGCGGATCTTCCTCGTCAGTCTCTCTGCCGATAAAACAGGATCGTTCTTCTGCGTCACTCAATCCTAGGACGTTTCGTCATTTAACCCGTAGTCAGTGCCACTTTCTTCCCAAGTTTTCATCTTTTGTTTCTCTTTTTGAGCCCAACCTTTCGAGCTTTTTTTGCTACATCAATTTTCTTTTCTTTTTTCTATTTAGAGGGCCCTTCTCCAGGGTCAATACCGTAAAAATCAATCTTTCGTTTCAAAGTAGGTTTGATTGTCGTTTTGAAATTTTTGGTCATTTTTTTCTATTTTGAAAAGTCAAATGTTTATTTAGAGCAGGATCCTAAGACCTTTAGCAACACAATATAATTTTCGGAAATGAGAGAACAACATACGTAGGGTGAAGTGGGGTAATTGCGTACGTGGGGCAAATGTGTACTCATTTGAAAAAAGGAGGAAAAACTGAAGCTAGCCGCTATCTAGTGGCGCCATTTGGAAGTCTGTAGTTCAGTGATCACTTCTCAGTTAGCTGCACCTATGTCTAGATAATAAGGATTTATCAATCTGCCTCCATTTCAACAGGTGTTTGTTTTCGTTATGAATCACATTTCGTGGACTTCTGTTTACAGTGCTGCAGAATCACCATTTTCAGCTTGATTTGATTAGTTCTTGGATAAATCACTTGAAGGTAAGTTGTTTTCTTCATTAATGGCTGCAGATTAGTTAAATTAGTGTTTACCTGTACATAATGTTGGGGTATACATTTACCCCGGTTTGTTCTCAGTCACGGGGTAAATGTGTATTTTTTCCTGGGGCAAATGTGTACTATAGTACACATTTACCCCTA
The DNA here is from genome assembly GCA_030762985.1 of Adelphocoris suturalis. Lineage (NCBI taxonomy): Eukaryota > Metazoa > Arthropoda > Insecta > Hemiptera > Miridae > Adelphocoris > Adelphocoris suturalis. The sequence continues at coordinate 13,826,189 of CM061049.1, read as the reverse complement.
GCAAAATTTACATAGAATACATACACATTCACCCACTCCTCATTAGACTTTTACTATCTTATTAGGGCTTATATTTTTGTTCCCAAATGTTTGATTGACCTCCTCACAATAAATTAATTGATTCTGTTTGTTTTCAGGAAGAAGATACCTCGAAAATATGTTGCTGGAGTTAGCAGAGTTGCTGGAGGTCTCACTCAAATTTTCTATTCTCATTTTGGCCAGGACTTGCCACTATAATTCCTTTTTTTTACCTTCCAAGATACAAATTTTGACATGTTCTTTTCAATTTTGCTATTAAAGACGTTTTTTACCTTTTACTCCTATGTTTTGTACTTTGTTTTCACCTTTGTAAACTGTGCCAATTAAGAGAGGACAGAAGGTGGGCAAAAAAAAAAGTGCATAGCTTCCACTGGAAAATTCGGAAATATAAAAATCATATACAGAATTTTTTGTCCTTAACTGCTTTTTTGTACACATTTGCCCCAACAGCAAAACAACTGATTTGTATAGGATTTCCATGAGGCGTACACATTTGCCCCAACTTGTGGGGCAAATGTGTACTTCGGAGGTGGTTTTAAAAAAATAGCAATACAACCATGAAAAAAATAGTTTTTTAAAATTCTTTGGGTGATTTGTAATCTAGAGAAACGCCGCTAGAAGATGAAATAAAAAAAATAAAATTCTGAATAACCCCCTCCCCACCAGAGGCTGAAGAAGTTGAATTTCGTCAAAACAGGTACGCAATTACCCCACTTCACCCTATGTCACATTGGAAAATCGAGATAGAGATGTTGGGTATTACCATCCACACAGAGTAGTGGATGTCATTGCCCCTCAAAAAAAAGATGGCATTACCCCAATTTGACACACAGTATTAAAATGCGCACCATACCGTTATTTTTGGACCGACTTTTGAAAACTGTATGAAACGATAGGCAAATTGCTACCTAATTGAACATATGGATTTACAAAAAATTAAAAGTTATGGAAATTGCGTCACTTACATGGTATTTATGAGGTATCGGAAGTTATAACGGAAAACGTGAAGGCATGGAATAGCCGACAATTATTTGAACAGCTGTCAGAAGTCGATTGAAGATAGTCACATGCGTTAGTAAGATACTTTAGGGCTCAAAAAATGTCGTATAGAGTGAATAGTTTTCTGGTGAGTTCGAAGGATGGGATTACCCCATGGATATCATTCCCCCGTCCTACCCTAAGCGAACTTGAACGACAAGAGAGTGAAATGATGGAAGACGATGGAGTTTACGTTTGCGCATACGCAGAATCAAGTATTGTTTTGGCAACAATGAAATTGATAGGGGACTATCTACAACCTAACCCGTGCATTCTATGACAATTTCATCGAAATCGGATGAAAACAGTGGAAATTAACGTCGTTACAAGGATTTCACATAGGCGCATGCGCAGTGGTATTAATGATATAATCATGTTGAAATTGATATGGGTTGATCAGTTGATCAAATAGTCCCCAACTATCATCCGAATTTGAGCGAGATCGGATGACTAGGGCGTGTGAAAATAATGCTTGGTAGAATTTACTTTTGCGCATGCGCATAGTGAGGTATTAAGTTAAGAACGATGAAACTGATAGGGGACCATCTACCCCCTAGCCCGCACATTCCCTAAAAAATTGCATCCAAATCGGATGAAAACTGTGGAAAATAAGCTTGTTAAAAGGATTTCCGGACACACGACAGAAACACACACACACAGACACACACATAGACAGACAGACAGACAGAGATGGAGCCAAAGTTGTTCAGGATGGTCTAAAATGTAAAATGCGAGTGGAAATTTTGATTTTGGAGACCAAAAAATTTGTTTTCTCCCGAAAGTTTAAACAATGCTTCTGCTACCTTTAGGTAGACTCGGAAAAAAAAATTACACAATTTTGGACGCTTTATGTCTTTGCTATGGCACATAAACTAAAAAAACATCACGGAAAATTGCTCACGAAAATATTCTGATGATTTCCGCTTACAACCGAGTCGTTGCTAGGGAAATGGTACTTCGTCGTTTTTCATCCCACAAAATTCGTTGACCATTCGTTCGAAAGCTCTCGATTTATCGAACCATATTATGTTAACTAATGCGAAACTGGTACTGTTGAACCACTGGCTTGGTACTGTAGTACCAACCATTACTGGTTCGTCATTATTGGTTCCTGTAAACCTGTTACACATAGAAGGTGATCCAAATATTGCGAGAACGGTTTGATTTGTGAAGTGGTGGCTAAATCATTTTAATAAGTAATTTCTTTGCTTTACACTCTAGGAAGCTGTAATTTCGTATGTAGCCTCTTTAGGACATTTACTTGACGATGCCCAGGGTCCCGATCAGCTGAGTGACTCTTAAATCTAATTTCAATGTTTTACACTCTAGGAAGCTGTAATTTCGTATGTAGTCTCTTTAGCACATTTACGTGACGATGCCCAGGGTCCGGATCAGCTGAGTGGCTCTTAGAGCTTGCATACGAGTCTGCAACACTGCAAGACATAAAATGTCCCAATGTGTTGCAGACTCGTATGCAAGCGTTTCTTAGTACTTTAAGACTCGTGGCGTCTAATACGTTATGTTTGTTTCAAATACCCCAAGCTAAAAGACATATCCATGTCAAAAAACGAAATACTAGTGATGACGAGTTATCCTGTTTGTTTTGTGGCTCACAGAGATAATTGGTCTAATAATCAAAACTGTATAAGTACGCTTCACACTGTCAGAAGAGCTCAGTCCGGATCTGGACGTAACTTCTCTATTCTCTCCACCCTCAGGGCCTGTACTTGTGGTCGATTTAGGAGATTTTCTGTTTATTTATCCACAAACTATTCTTTTCTACCCCTATCGGACCACTATTCTCGTGAAACGTATTCTTCCGACACAGAAACCGATAATTTTGACTCAAAAACCCCTCATTCGAATAATTTCCAATAGTAGCTATTTAGCTCATGCCTTGTCTTTATTCAAGCAAATGAGCATTTTTAAACCTACCCAATTTACTTAAACTTGGTTCAATTAAATAGATCTTGAAGGAGGGCTCTTTTAATTTCTCACAACACCAGACTCCTACTCGATTTCAACTGTTGAAGCACATGGTACCTACTTCCTAAATACCGCACAACTGCGGCGCAAAGTATCTATAGGTACAAGGGCATAGAAGAGTATAATTTGCTTCCGTGGAATTCAAAAAAGAAATTATTCGATAACCCTCTTCAAATTAATAAGTTGTTGAAATCCTTCTTCATTAACAATCTTGACCTATAGTAATATTGTAGTAGTAGTAGTAGTAAGTTGTTTATTGTATTGAATCAATGATTATTACAAAGAGTTCAGGTCCACTTACACATCATCATTAGAAAAATATATAATAGATAAGAAATAATTCAAATATCTTCTTCCTAATCTAGTTAACAGGGCATTACAGCTTAATGAAGTACATGCAATATAAACGACGTCATCGATATGAAATTAATATAAAGAATAATAATCCGTTATGAATCCATAACATCAACGCTATACCTGTGGAACTCGTACAATATCCACAACAAGCCTATCCTGTTGTACACTATACAGTGCTAATGCTGTACATATCAGACACCTATTCGGTGAGCGCAATTGATCGAAGTGTTAGTGCACTAGTAACAAAATGAAATAAATTTAACATTTTCTCCCTATCATCACCAAAATCGAGCAAATTAGCCAGACGATCCTCATCCTCAACCACTGGGAGCCCAAAGATGTATTTCGCAATGAATTGCCTTCGGTACGGTTCTAAGATCGGGCAACGTAGACAAAAATGGCAGAGGGTGTCAGCTTCTTTCATATTGCATATATTGCATAACCTCTCGCTTCTAAACTTATGAAAATTACCCCTATAATAAACAGTTACGAAAAACTTTGAAGACAGACGCAACTGGCATAACACCCTCTCAATCTGGACATTTTCAATGAGTCCCAAGAACTTCTGCCTACCTGAATAGTCCGCTTTCCTCCCATAGTAATAATATTGTATTAATTTATTACTAGATAATAGGTAACGTAATTTGCATGCATTTATTTCTTGAGTGTATTTATTGATTGTACTTATTTATTTCTTTAATTATAGGTAACGTAAGTTGTATTTATTTATTTCTTGATTCGCGAATAAGTAGCTCGCCAGCGTGACTCTTCTCCCTAACACGGGCACTCGCCCACATAGGGGAATAGTTTCTGTTGTAGGTTTTGAATTCGTTCATTGTGTATACATTTTTACTTACTTGCGAAATACAACTTTTTTTCATTTCATTTCCGTTCTTGAATTATAAATGCTTACAAACGGTTACAGAGGCAAGCGGACTCCAATGGAAGCAGCTCCGACGACGCTCGGACGTCAGGTCACGCCTCGATGTCTGACGGTCATCTGTCATCGTCACCGACGACGGACCGACACCACCATTACCGGCCGCCCCTCGGCTGTGTTCCTGAAGATGATAGGTAAGCCGATCCGGTCGTCACTTACTACTACGTGACCACTGAAGGCCAGATTTTGATGTTATTTGTTTATGTTATACATTACACAGTAATTAATAATCAACATTCAAACTATTATATCTACAATAAACAACATTATTGCGAAGCAAAGGCCTAATAGAGCCTCGCAAGGGAAGTTACCGGTAAATTCAAGTCAATTCTATTGAATAACAGTGTATTTCCATAGGTACATTACCATTTTCATTACATAGGAACATTGCTGATAATCTCAAAGTACTATGGAAATTACCCATCCACTTTAAGGCACATGCCGTGCGTTGTGGATGAGGACTCACTTGCGATCGTATTACCTACCAACAAGAAAAACACTTACTCACTTCAAAAGTTATAACTATTAAACTTAATAAATTAAACTTTAATAAGCATAAAATTAATTAATTCTTTACCTACCTGTTAGTTAAATTAACAACACGTAAGCATAAATCCATATCGCTCAATAATAATAAATCAATACATCACAAAATTTAATAGACGCAGATGGACTAGGTTTGACTTTTCTACATAACTTCAAGTATACACACTTTCAAAATAAGTTGAAAATTTAACGTGTCCTTCAGTAGTCAGCCAAGTAAACAAAATTTTCTTATATTTGGCCCTATTGATATTACTGGGATCTCTTAGGGCGTTCGGGGCATGTCTCAATACTGTGGGGATCTTGTACGACATAGAACTCTTGGATGCTTCCAACCTGATACGTGGTACAGGAATAACTACTTGCGTGTTAAATCTTACAGAGTAAAGCCTGCCGCAAACTGAACCCAGCACACGCACAGCCCACGTCCGACCCACGCGTGGGTAGGAATGTGAATCACAGTTTTGCATAAGGTACCGCATATTGAACCCAGCCCACGGCAATCCCACTCAGTTGCTCTCCACGCGTGGGTCCGTTTGTATGTGCCGCACAGTTTTCGTGGGTCTTGGGTGCGTTGGAATGACCGAAAATGGATAAGAAGTTAATTGAAGTTGTCAGGGACCATCCTGTGCTGTACGACACATCTGATGCGAACTACATGAGAACAAAACTAAAAGATGAGCTTTGGGAAAAAATAAATCACTACATCGGAGTTAAACTCGTAAACGAGTTCCACTTGACCACTATCCGCTTTACAAGCAGATACCATGTTACATGGATATGTCTTTGATTCGGGATTTCATAACGGTTGTCCTCGACTGATGTCAAGAGGATGAAAATGTTTCCTATGGAGTGGAATAAATGATGCTATTGCTTTACGTTAAGAATATTGTAACCGGCTTATTAAAATTTTTTTTTAACTTTCTAAACAATGATCCCATTTTATTTTTAACAATCTTTTCAATTGTTTATAGTCCAATAAACTTAGTTTTGGAATGTAGCCAGGTACGTAAGGAGGGGGAAATTGGTAGCTTGAGATGTGAACATTTATCACATAAATCAAGCGCTTTCCAACGAGTGGCGAACGATTTTTGTGCGATGAAAACTGCGGAAGTTCCATTCCCCTAGCAACGGCTAACCCACAACACAACCCGTACAACGTACAACCCGTACGTGAAAAACACTGAAATTGTGACACAAATTTTGCGTCACGGAAATTTTTGGTTGACCCCCCCAGAGCAAAGACATATCCATGTAAAATTGGGACTGAATTGGAAACGGACGGTAAGCACACACTTTTTAATTAGGTATATCATTATTGACATTTTCATGTCTTTCATATGGCACATAACAAAAAAATCGTCACGAAAAAAATTGTCCCAAGTGGCCACAACGATGATTATGACCATCAGAAATGACGTTGACCATTCATAGGTAAACACATGAAAATGTCCCAATGCGTTGCAGACTCGTATGCAAGCGTTTTTTTAATCACCCTTTGAAAGTACTAAATGACCATGAGACTTGGTTAAAGGCAGATTTATGATTTTTTTATTATCAGTTACTTAAAAAAATGTTGAAACAATTCATTGCTCGTGTTACATTATATGGTTACTCATAATACCTACATATTTCCTATTTATTTATATGTATTGTTAATTATGTATTACAATAATTATTGACCTAGGAAAATCATAAAACTATTTTCCCCTTTTTGTTCCCATCTCAAGTCAGAATTGCTCTCGTGGCACACGACTGGGTTCAATATGCGGTACCCGACCCAGCCCATGGTCGTGGGTTGGGGATGGGGTCGGCGTGGGCTGTGCGTGTGCTGGGTTCAATTTGCGGCAGGCCTAAGGGATAGCCCTCTTGCAGCTAAACCACCCTTTATGCTTCTGAAAAAACATCAGTATGCTCTTCATGTATAGCTGGTTGAGCGAGAAAATAGGGAGTATGGAAAACAGTTCAGACGTACTAAATCCTTGACTCTTCCTCACAACTATTTTTAGTATAGCCTTTTGCTTTATGAACAAAGGATCGAGTAATGATCTAGACGCCCCCCCCCCCCCCTCCCCCCGATGCTATTATCCCATTGACAAGATAGACTGTACCAAGGATCTGTAAATTATCAATAGAGTAGATTGGCATAAGACGCTCCTTAGATTGTAGAAAATAGATGGAAATCTCTTTAGGCCCATGTTATACGAGCTCTATTGCCGTCGCGTTAAAGTCGCTCCAACACGGCAAAGGGGTTCTTATGGAGCATGTCATACGGACGCTAATGCCGTCGGCGAGTCCGCGTTAGCAGGACGCTGAGGCCCATGTTATACGAGCGCTATTGCCGTCACGCAGATGCCGTCGCGTTAAAGTCGCTCCAACACGGCAAAGGGGTTCTTATGGAGCATGTCATACGAACGCTAATGCCGTCGGCGAGTCTGCGTTAGCCGGACGCTGAGCGCTGCCAACGCGGACGGTCGCGTTAGCGACGCGGCGCACGTGACGCCGGGACCCTGTCATACGGAGCGCTAGCACCAGCGGGACGCATTTGCCGCGTGAGCACTAGCAGAACAACTGGAACACCTTTGGAAGCTGATACAACCTAACTGGATGGTGTCCATCTTGGTAATAACATAATTGCCACGACGGCAAATGCGCCCAGAAGACGCTACGTATGACAGGCACCTGGCCTTGGCGGGACGGCATCAACGCGACGCATTTGTCATCACGTATGACATGTACTTTTTCAGGCGCTATCTCGACGGCATCTGCGCGATGGCAATAGCGCTCGTATGACATGGCCCTGAGCGCAACCAACGCGGACGGTCGTGTTAGCGAAGCGGCGCATGTGACGCCGGGACCCATTCATACGGAGCGCTAGCGCCAGCGGGACGCATTTGCCGTGTGAGCACTGGCAGAACAACTGGAACACCTTTGGAGAGATCATTACGGCGGCAAATGCGCCCGGAAGACGCTACGTATGATAGGCACCTGGCGTTGGCGGGACGGCATCAACGCAACGCATTTGCCGTCACGTATAACATGTACTTTTTCCGGCGCTATCTCGACGGCATCTCCGCAACGGCAATAGCGCTCGTATAACATGGGCCTAAGGCATGGGCCTAAGTTTCAGTATTATATATTTAATATGTAAATTATGACTATATTACACATGTTTTACTCTCATAATACGAGGGTCATTCCAAAAGTAATGACTGGTGAGTAATAAAAAATCGAAAAATGTGAATAAACATAAAAAAGTATATTTTGAAAGAGTAACATCACAGCTACTTCTCAATATAATCGCCGTTTTTATAAAAGCATTTTTGATAGCGCATCTGAGCATAAGCATAAGGCGTTTCTGAGCTTTTCGAGGACTTCACAGTATGCCATACGACGAAAGAGAATTTGGGAACTGCGAAAAAAAATCTTCTGTTTCATGACAAAACCCGCCCTCATTCAGCAAGAATAACGCAAGATTTTCATACCAGGTACGACTGGGATGTTTTCCCCACTCACCCTACTCACATGTTCTCGCTCCTAGTGACTATCACCTTCTCCCATCACTGAAGGCTTTTCTGGGGGGAAGAGTTTCACTAGTGATGAGGAAGTGAAAGTTTGTACGAACAATTGGCTACGTCAAATGAACGTTAATTTGTACAACAATGGTTTGCGCAAATTTTCTCAGAGTTATCGAAAATGCTTTGATCGAAACGGCGATCATATTGAGAAGTAGCCATGATGTTACTGTTTCAAAATATATCCTTTCTTATATGTTTATTCCAATTTTTCGATTTTTTATTCCTCACCAGTCATTACTTTTGGGATGTAGATATATAGGAAAATTCTCAGGGTGGTGTTATTGTTCCCCCAAGCACGGAAGCCTGGTGGCTAATTGTACTTTTCTGAGAGTTTTGTGTTTAATCAAAGAGATTCAGCGCGAATTTTTCACTTATACAATTGTTCCCTTCGAATAGATCTCATTGGGGTTTGCCCCCCAAAGAGTTCAAATCTGCGATAAGTTGGTGCAGGGCACTCAAAGATTATGTGGGATGCTGTTTCGTCAGTCTCCTCACATAGTCTGTTCAGCGTTGAACTTTGCGTGACTTTGCGGTGTAGGTGGAAACGTAGGGGTGCAAAGCCGGTGATTCCCTACGGTTTTTCCTGAGTTGTTCCTCAGTAAGTTCGGTGTTGGGTTCACCTACCATGAGTTTGCTGCGGACATGTCCCTCAATATTGGACAATCTTCTTGTGATTTGTTGGTCAACTCACATGTTGATGATCCTTCTGAAGGTAGTTTTTGGTAGGCCAACTCCTGGCTCAGGCCCTATGAAAGGGGTTTAGGAGCCCTTCTTTCGAGCTCATCCGCCTTTTCGTTACCAGTAATACCTTTATGCCCCAGCACCCACTCCATGCAAACCCGGTTGTGATTTGCTAGGGTGTTGAGGGTTTGCATACAACACCATACCGTTCACAAAGAGATGGTTGGGGCCATTAATGCTTTTATCAAGACTTAGCTATCAGAGAGGATACGGACGTGGGCACCACTCCACTGTTAGAAATTTGAAAGGGAGACTCTGTGGGAGACGATTGAAACGATGGGCTCTTTCCTAATCAACTGAGTGACCTAAATTCTCTTCTGTTCACATATTCTGTCAAGATTTAGTGCTTAGGAATACATTTTCTTAATTATTTGCTATGTATCAATGTGTTGTCTAAAGAATATTTCGTATTGTTTTTTATCTTCCGATTTTTTCTAATAGTTTTTGTTCCGTTTTTTCAGATTGTCAGCGGGGGTGATGCCAGGCCAAGCGCGATCGGCAAGGAAGACCGTTCAAAGCAGGAGCAGGCATAGAGCTACGCCCGCAAAGGTAAGCAATGTTTTTAATAATGAAGAAATTCTACAAACTGTCTATCTGACAAATCAAAATTGTAACTATGATTGGATTTGACAATATTTGACAACAGTGGACTGTACACACAATTTGACAATTGTGTGTACAGTCCACTCTCCGGAGTGTTCCATCTCCAGCTGCAAGGGGAGACTACAAGGCTTTGCCAGCTGACTCCTTAACCGAGATCCATTAATGGATGGAGGAATAGATAGTAAATGTCTATGGGTTTTACACCCTTCCCCACCCATTTGCAAAGGTTTGATGTGATTGAAAACCAACGAAATTTTGCAGTTGGTGCCATGTGGATCAGGGATAGAAGATATAAAGTTGGCCATTCAGCAGCTGACTATGAGGTCGCACACTTCTAATTCCACGTCCACGTATTCGAGTCTGAGCGGTAGCGAAGGGAGCGAGCCCGCGGTGCGCCGCCTCGTCCGCCATTCGTCGCTAGAAACCATCAACACGAATGTCACCTCAGCCGATGAATTCGTTTGGGTTGACTCCCACAACAGGTTAGTCCTCACATATAATAGAGCAGAGTAATTTACAGGTTAAGGCAAAACATTTGACGAGTTAATTAGGTGAAACACAAAAATGTATTTATTAATGCATGTAATGGATTTATATACTCAATATGTAATATATATAAAATACATTTCAATCGCCATCATGAGGGCTATACTTTGCTGTTCAGCTGAGGTGTGGGAAAACAAGGAGTACGATTCAGTCCGAAGCGTACAGTTGCTCTTTATCAAAAGACTGTTTCACTTATCTTCATTCACACCTAATTACATTGTATATCTAGTGACAGAGCTTGACATTATTGATGTTCACTCTGAAAATGCAACTTGAACTACTTATTGAAGGTCCTCAAGATGCCTGGATTCCGTCTTCAAAAAATCTTGGCTGTTGAGACGATAAGAAGCTTGCTCTAGATGCTGCACTCTATACCAAGTTCAACCATCCGTAATATCTCTCATCTCTTGACCGCAGATCAAGTTGGACATAGATTTAGCGCCGATAGGCGATCATGGTTTGAGGAAGAGTTGAGAGTTCCAAGTTTTTCACTCTGTACTGTGAGCTGGTTTCTGGATACAGTTGAGCGAGTCTTCAGTCTGACGCTGGGATTCCACTGCATGTTGCACGTTGGGCATTTAGAATTCGTGCGGAATCCTTACATTTAAATGCCAAACCGTATGATACGGATAGACCAGAAGAGTGCTCGATGTGTAATCTTCACGAGCGAGAGGACGTCTTTCACTTTTTCGTACATGCCAATAAGTTCCGATTTGGAGCAAAGCGAGTCGGAGCGGATAGTCTTTGATAAGCGTGAAAACGTCTAGTGCGCATGTTTCGAACTAAAATTTCTAGGAAAAGATCTTGAACCACTTGAACTAGTTCTTAACTCCTCCAGACAACAAACTAGAGGTTCCGGACTCCTCAGAACTGATTGTCTCTTGGAACAGCCAAAACTGGGCATTGTTAGTCTCGAACGGTTCGGGACTATTTCCCCGGTCAAACCTAGTATGTTCCAGGGCGTGTCCTTTCTAGTTCATCAGATACCTATGTGCTATTTCCTGATGATTAGCCGAAAAGCTTAGTTTTTTTTTCTTTTTTTGCTTTGTGCAATAAAATTAGTGATAATATTTAAAGGTATTTTTTTTACATTATATAGCATTTTTCAGTATAATGAAACCTTTTTCCAATCAAATTAAACCTCATACCTACCAAACCATGTACCTATAAAATGAAAGCTCTTTTCAACCAAATGAAACTTTTTTTTTTTAAACAAATGAAACCTCATTTCATTCAAATGGAACTTCTTCGATTCAATCAGAGAAAAATCACATTTTATTTCAGGTTTTTGCTAAACAAGTTAATACAGGGGCACTACAAATTAATTTAGTGAAGCCGGTGTCCAGAAGCTGCGGCAGAATTTTCATCATCATTTTATCACGAAGTTGGAGCAGTCTGGTGATCAGCAATATGGTAGACCGAAAAGTTTCATTTGAATGAAATGAGGTTTTAAGAATTTCACTCCTGGTTTAAAATTGATCTTAGCAAAATCATTATTAATTCCACAATTCACTTACTGCTGTGAATTATTTTCTCAAAGTTTAACATCCAAAGAGCTCCATAGATTGCAAGTTTGCTACAATTCAATAGCCAGATATGTATTTGACAAAGGCGGATATAGCCACATTACTGAATTTTCTGAAAAATTGAATGGCTGTTCTTTGGTAAATTATTTTAAATTTCGAATTTGTAAATTCATATTTAAGCTTTTGTGTGGTGAGGGCCCTGCTACATCGGAGTACCTAGAGGTCATGTTTGCCTGTGGGAGTTCTGGGAGGCTCCATGGCTTGAACGTGTCACCTCATCGAATGGTCCCCTTGGGTATTGCTAGTGCAAAAATATGGAACGCCCTTCCCATTGCCATCCGTCGTTGCCCTGACTTGTCTGCCTTCCTTTTGTTAGCTGAGAAACATGTTGGAGCTTGAATTATTTATTTATTCTCACCCACCACAATATTTTGATTATTATGTTTTACCATACTTTATTTTTGTATTTCATTATCTATATATTTTTACTACAAATACCTAATTATTAACTTACTAAAATTAGGTCTCTCAAAAAAGTGCTGATTTTTATTTTATTGTAATTTCAATTATTACACAATTGAAAGGCCCAAGGAGCTTATGTGTATACATTTTAGTTGCCGAAATGAAAATTCTTCTTCTTCATTTGTTTGAAAAAATGTTTCATTTGATTGAAAAGAGGTTTAATCTGATAGGAACAAGGTTTCATTTGGTCTTTACGAAGTTTCATTTGATAGAAAGACAGTTTCATTTGACTGAAAAAATGCTATTAACTATCACCAAAGTTTTGTGTTCCATGACGTTTCACCCTGCAGAACATTCCGTTTCTCTGTTGCAGACTAGTCGAGCTCCAGCGCCTCCCCTGGTCGAACCACGACGTCCTGAAGGTCCTGCAGAGCGGGAGGACGCGGTGCTCGATGGAGTGGGTCGCCATGGAGACGGTACCACGCCTTTCGTATCTCTTGCAAAGGGCGCTGGTGCGGATCGGCCGGGAGGCTCAGAGACTATCGAAGCCCCTCGCCATGTGTGGGAAACACGAAGTAAGTTGAAGCTGATCCAACATTAGGGTGCCCACTATTTCAAGAAAGGTGGAATTTTGATGACCTCCACCTGAAATTTGGTTTAAAATGTCAAAAAAATGACCCCTGGATTTTTTCAGATTTTTTGCATAACAAAAACCTACGCCGGTAACTCGATTTTGGTTTTTGAAATACGCTTTTTTGCTAATATCAGGCTTTTGAATATAACTTTTACAAAATTTATTTGTAAAATTATGAAACTTCGTACACTTACGTTTTTGGGGTCGCTGAACTCGAATATGCAGTCAAAACAAGTCGACTGCAACAACTTTTGACATTTTGGACTTTGGAATCTCAAAATCGTCAAAATCATGTCAAAAAATGACAATTTTTCAAAGTTCATTGTAAAATTAGAAAAATTCGTACTCTTACCAATGTTTTTTGAGTGACTGAACTCGAATTTGCTGTCAACAAATCAAAATTCTAACAGAAATACCTATGTAAAAATAAGATTTTTTTCTTATTTTACAATCAAACAGAACATTACCTACCTAGGTATATAAATATGTATTTGTGTATATATATACATATATACATATTAGGGTGCCCGCTATTTTGTGAAAGGTGGAATTTTGATGACCTCCACCCGAAATTTGGTTTAAAATGTCAAAAATTGACCCCTGAATTTTGTCAGATTGTTTGCATTAGAAAAACCTACGCCGGTAGCTCGATTTTGGTTTTTGAATTGCCAATATCAGACTTTTGAATGTAACTTTAAAAAACGTTTCTGTAAAATTGTGAAACTTCGTATACTTACAAATGCGCCCGGAAGACGCTACGTATGACAGGCACCTGGCGTTGGCGGGACGGCATCAACGCGACGCATTTGCCGTCACGTATGACATACACTTTTTCCGGCGCTATCTCGACGGCATCTGCGCGACGGCAATAGCGCTCGTATGATATGGCCCTTAGCTGAGTCAGCTGATCTGGTTGGAACTCGTCGTCGCATTCGACTCTTTATGTCCTAGAAAGGCTACCTGTCAAATTTCACATTGCAAGGATGAAAAGGAGAGAATTTAGCTCACTCAGCTGATAAGGAGAGAGCCCATATTTTTAGAAGCGAATTTAGCGAATTTTGAAGAAAATTAAGCTATTGCTCTCGCCTCAAAATTTGTAGAATGTGATTTTTTGAAAAGATTTTATGCAGAAATCCGTTTCAGGCTATTCTGAATCATATTCTGAAGTTTAACGCATTTTTTTATGTATGTATGTATGTATGTATATATGTATGTATATATGTATCTATGTGTCATTCCAGACGATAACTGTCCGTAGAATTGTGCTAGAAACTTCAAACAAATTTTAAAATGTTAAGGACACAAAACGAAAGTTCAAGTTCGTTGGCCTGCATGATCGGATTACATCTTCGGGTTGAAATTTTCAAAAATGTAGTCAAAAATGTCAAAATAGCCTGTTTTTTGCGATTTATTGTGTGAAATAATTTTTTCAGCATACTAACATGTGGTATATTCGGAATCAGCGTAAAATTTCCTATAAGAATATGTATCAAGTTTTCAAAGATTTCAAAGTTGAAAAATCAGTCAAAAATCGAAATAATGCCGTTCGCTGGTTGTAAAAATCGGTAATATTCTTCAAAAATTCGCTCATGGGGTCATGGTGCATGACTGGACTTTTTTATTCATTTCTCGATGTCCCAGAGAGGATTCCTGTCAAATTTCAAATTCTTAGAATTGATAGGCGAGAATTTAGCTATGTCAGCTGATCTGGTTGGGACCCGTCATTTCATTTGTGTCGTAATGTCCTGGAGAGGCTCCCTGTCAAATTTCAACTCCCCTGAGCGAACAGGAGAGAATTCATAGAATTCTTAGAAAATCGTAGAGTAGATAGCACAGGAATTAGCTTCCTAAAAGTAGAAGTCTTCACCGCTATCGTCGATATGATTCCCGAGGTTGATACACGTCATTTGTCTGCTACATTTGGGATGTGGGCAAAGTTAACTTAAACCGAATGAAGGGAATCTTAATTTTCACTTGTTTCATTATTAGTTCGTTCCCGTGTTTGATTTGAAATTGATAAACGAACCGATCGGAGCTCTACTATCGCTCAGAAACTTCAATTTTGTTCCATTGAGAATTCGATATAGTTTTGGAACGTATGTCAGGAGTTTTAAATTTCATCATGGAAGGAGGTGAGTGGAGGGGGTAATACTGATAAATCGCGGTGTTTTTACAATTCTCGTCCGATTTCCGTGATTTGTTTTCTTCAACTATGAATTTCATCAAGTTTTGGATCGCATATCAGGCATTTCAAATTTAATTATGAATGGGGATGAATGGCGGGGGTAATAGTAATAAATCACGATGTTTCAACTAATATCGTCAGATTTGTGTGATTCTTTTATGTTCAACTAAGAATTCAGTCTAGTTTTGTAAGGTACCTTTATCAAGAGTTTCAAATTTCACAATGGAAGAGGATGAATGGAGGGGATATTAGTGATAAATCACGATGTTTCAACTATTCTCGTCAGATTTTCGTGACCATTTTTTAATTCAATTTAGTATAGTTTTGGAAATAATGTCTGGAGTTTCAAATTTCATACTTATGATAAGTATTCAGTGTCGGTGGAGAGAGATAATGGAGCTTATGAGGGATAATGTTATGTCCGGGAACTCACGATATATTAGATTTTTCTATTATTTTAACTCTCACAAACCTAAACTCAGATTCGCCTGTGTTGGATAAACGGATTTTTGCGCAGCTCAGATTGGCCAATTCAAGAACTATAAGAGGATGGATTAGGGGGGAAAACTATGAAATTGATCAGGGAAAAGCGAGTGTTTTGTGTAATATAGGAAAAGAAAAAACTCTATTTCATGTTTTCTGTTTCTGTCCAGAATTATCTCATCAATGGCTTAAGTTTTTTGGTTTCAGAAGTTTGAGTAGGGAGCATGTAATACAACATTTATTATCAGGCAGAAGTAGTGGGGAGACTGAAATGGTTAGCTCATTTTTTCTATCATACCTGTATAAACGTAGGTTTGAAGTTAGGATTTTAGAAGAGGCTGGTTTTGATACCTAGAGAAGTTACAAGTTATTTTATTCTAATTCTATTTTTTATATATATAAGGTAGTAAATCATTCTTAATTTCTTGCCTAATTACCGTTTAATTGTCAGTCGGGTGCATCTCTCCATTCTTACTAAAGAAGGTGACCATACGTGTGCTCGTAGTAATGAAGTACCCGCTATTATACTATGATTTGTAAAATAGGCATGGTCCCATGTATTGAATAGGCACTTTGTCTTGTCAATAAAGAGTTTTTTATTATATAAAATTCATTCATAGGGAAGTCTCTGTAATGCATGCATTACTTACCAGTATGTTTGGTTTTTAATTAAATTTTAAATATTAGAAATAACATTAAATCGCAATAAATACAAAAAATATTATTAATAAAATTAAGTTAACATTAACATCCGTTAATAGCCATAATAGGTGGGTAGGTAATTAGAATGTTTAAATGGTTTTGGGATGTAACGGCCACTGAATACCTACAAGCTGCGCAGCTATTCGGTGACATTTTATGACTTGGTTGTGACAGATATAAACATGCTCCCAAGAAATCTTTTTTTTTTTTTTTTTTTTTTTTTTTTTTTTTTACGAAAAAATCTTATTTTTAATTTTAATTTTAGTAACAGATTTTTTTTGACGAAATAAATTTAATTTCAATTTCAGTAGCAGCGATTTCGGTCTAATTATTATCTAAGTAATAAACTGGGGAGGAATTGTGACTATATAAGTTCTACATCATGTTAACCTTCTGTATGGTATCACCCTATCTACCTTTTGAAATTTAGATGAGGTAGTGAACAATATTTCAATTCAGGCTTACGTCTACCTACTTGAAATCTTTTAGGTAGGTACCTCCATGGTTCCTAAAGGTATCATATCGCGTATATGTATCGGAGGACATCTCAATATTCTAACCCGCACTATTAATAACTTATCAAACAAACGACAAGACTTGTGGAACTTTATTTGAGAATAGACTCAAGTTGGTAGAACGGAAGGCTAATGACACCGTTGGCGTCATCCCTTCCCTTTTCTACTTGACTCAAGCCCGACACCCCGAGGGTCCCAAGCATGCTAGTTCAGTTCGTTCTCAAACATCCTTCTGACTAGAAGACATAATAAACATTTATTATCTATTTCCAAAAATCTGAGTATTATTCTAAAACCCATTCTCTGATGTCTATAGTTTTATTACAACTGATATATGTATATTTAGGTTGTTTATCGAACGTAGGTACTTGAATAACTCCACTGATTTTTAGTCTCTTTAATATTCTCTAAATCTTTCATTGTTCTCATTTTGATCGCAAAAGAAAACACAGATCAAAACACCGATTAATTATTATTACTATTTCAGGTGGCGTCTGCACTAAAAATAATCCTCAGCCCCGTTTTAGCTGATTCCTGTATAAAGGTAAACCAAATAGCTCAACCTGCTATTATGTCCAGATTAATTTTTCTAATTAATTGCTTATATTTCCCTTTGTTCGTTGTCTGGTAGATTTGTTTCTCTTCCGAATATCTGCACACTGTGTAGGTATAGCTGTTTAAGTCTGGGGAAATACCTCAATATTTTAAGTCATTCTCCGTTCATTTTTCAGGCTTGCCTCAGGTCCGGTGCCATGTTTGCTGTATCAGGCGACCAACTGAAACAGAGTAAATCACAGCGCGCCGGGTTGCACTTGTCCGTCGGCAGGTTCCACAGGTGGATGGTTGACGTCCGCATAGGCAAATTCGTCCACGAGTGAGTATTTTGACTACTTAACATAATATTACCACCTTTTGTGTGATGACATCATTTCATTTATTACCTTTAACCCAAAAGATGAGGCTTATAGGAGACGTAAAGGCAGACTTGTAGACGTCGTATGTTCACTCGCAACTCCGCAAGTATGAATTCCCTGTTCACATGTACTCTACCAGGAATAATAACAACCTGCCATGTATCATTCCGCAGAGTAACGGCTACCCGTAACTCCACGAAAAGTGGGGGCTTAAATTTTATAATGTAATTCCACTAGACATACTTTAAATACATCCACATAACCTCAGGCGATGTTTGATGCAATTTTTATTGAGCTTGGCTCCATATAGTTTTGACGATTATTTTGCATCTGCAAGCCTCATTTATATTGTCTGATATTAGCTTGTTTCCTATAATTATTATTGAGTAGTTTTTGTAACATTTTAGGGATACTTTTAGATTTTCTATTCGAGAATATTTGTCAAAGTACTCAGGCACTGTTTCTTCGAACACAGAAAATAGTATGGTTTATATTCCAGGATGTTCTGCAGCAGATTTCATCACAATTGGTTGAGTATTAGCTAATATGCATGCGCAAAAATTGATAAAACAAGCAAGACCCCTAGCTATTGCGCTTGCGCAAACCTAAAATTGATAAAAAAGACAAGACTCCTATACTAGGATGAAGCGATTTTGGTGGAATTTTCAAGTTTTGTGTTAACCTTCAGTCAATCTCCTATCAATTTCATTGCACAGTATATACCTTAGATGGTGAATACCATTCCATTGTTGGTATTGATTGCGCATGCGCAATCATGAATTTGAATGCCCTAGTTTTTCATATTATCAAGTCTTCACACTCGTACTATGTTCTGCAACTAATTATATACATCGTACAATAAGTACGATACAATAAAAAAAAAAAAAAAAAAAAAAAAAAAAAAAAAAACATTTCCGGCATATTAGCCCCCCTCCATTCCATATTAATTACCTACGTATATTGTGACAAAGAATATTAGCTGGATGTATTCCTCCTTCCTCCCGCTATTTGTATTTATAAAGCCATTGTGTTAGTTTTTTCAAGAAAAATGTCCCAGTAATTAACTCTGAATCAAATCCCCCTATCTCCTAGATGATTGACGGTTCCCGTAATGACCTTCAGGCGAGGCAAGTCCAACTATTGTTCTTCAACTATAGTTGTTCTCCAAGAATTGTTGTTCAACTATACAAGTCGTCGACTCCAGCTATTGAGCCAACTCTCCTCCACTGCTCGCTAATGCCAGTCGTCAAATCTATTGGTCTGTACCAAGACATTGCTTCTTCTAAGTCGATTCTCAATTGATTACACCTCAATCCATTACTGGCACTTCCATTGAAGAAAGCTTTGATTCGGGCTGGAAGTATTGGCAAGGTTCAAGCTGCCCTGTCTGTAATGCAGCGAGTTCATGATCTGGACATAAACTTAACAACCCCTTTGGTCTGTACAGAAACAACGAGATTGTTAGGTTCACACCAACGGCTGGAAGTATTGGCAAGGTTCAGGCTGCCTCTCATGCAGCGAGTTTATGATCTGGACATGAACTAAACAACCCCTTTGGCCTGTACGAAAACAATGAGATCGTTAGGTTCTGCATTTGGGTGACCGAGCAGCTGCTATTCAAGGAAAACTTCTGCAGTTGAAGAATTTAGATCAAATCGTCCTCGTAGCTCATTTTATTGGTGCGTTGTTACTTGAGAAGAATTTCTCCTTTGTAATTAAGGACGCAAGTTCGAACTTTGTTGAGGGATCAAATATTTTTGGGCCGTTATACAGACACCCTCAATGTGCAAGTGTATGTGAACTGAACATGAACCCTTCAATCAGAGCTTGCACAGAACGGTATTACTATGTCCACTGCGAGAGTTCTTTCCAACCAACTCGCTCTAATATCAGATGACTTAAATGTTCGCATTTAAACTCTAACAGAAAATTGTATTGCTCAATGTAATATTTCTGTCCCTCTAGTTATGCAGCAGTGTATCTCGCGGCAGGACTGGAGAACCTCCTGGAAGAAATTATCCTTCAGTGCCTCCCATCTAAGCCGGACACAATTCTCACGGCTTCCATGTTTGAACACGCCATTGCCAACAACAGCGACCTCTGGGGTCTCCTGCAACCCTACGCTCACCTCAACACAGGGCGCACTGCATCAGGGACTCTAGCTTTGCCCAGGTGAGACTATTTTAATTATGACTTTGTGTACGCATACTTAACTCCGTTGAATATCATGCTGTTAGATAAAACTAACAATGTTCACACCTTCACAAAATTTAGTGGTTTCTCACACATTCAATTGTCATAGGTGGGCAAGCGTCACCTCTGTTTCAACTGACACAACCTGTGGATCTGTGGGCAGCAAGAGGGACCACAGCTTGCTAACAACCTGCGTCGCATCTGCTACCGAACTTGCGGATCTTCTCAGGACTTCGACTGCAGTATTGGGGGCTCGCCCATTATTCTCACCAGCTGCTGTCCAATCCCTTTTCTACTTCATGCGATGCTCGCAGGTATAAACAAGAAACAGAATCTAAGGTCAAATAGTTTGTTGATCGTTCAATGGCTTAATAGAAAAAGGAGAAAAAAAGTTTATTAAGAAATAGGCTGCACACCATACATATTCAACTATTAAATAAATGATGTATTTTCTACGGAGTATTGGCCTTATGGTAGTTAATTCAAAGAATGAAGAACAAGAAGTAAAAATTATTCAAAATAAAAGCAGATCTCTAAAAATAATAATTAATACCAGGCAAGTGAACCTAGAAATTAAATTCGAGAACCATCATTGGTCTGCTCCTCCATGTCAACTTGCAGTAATTTTTCACTGAGGCCAACCCTCCCCAATTAGCTCCGAACTGAATTGAACTGAACCAGTGAACTCCGCCAGAACTGGACAAACACAAAGGTAGGAAATGGAAATGGAAAACATCTTGCTCTTGTCTGTTGCACATTGGACACTCTTCGCATCTTTCCGTCTGGTAGGGTTTTCCATTCAGAAGCAACAGCTCTGCATGGAGTTTGAACAGTTATGTACATGTGAACAAGTCATAATGTTAATCTGTTAACCAACTAGCTGCTTTAATTCTGGACCAGTTCTCTGTAAAGAGTAAAATTCTCCGACAGCTCCGCCCTTTTTACCTTGTACTTTACCGGAATTCGTTCTGCGTCCAATTTTCTTTAATTTATCTATCTAAATGTACTGCGATTATTTGGCAGAAGGTATCTAGCTGTCCAATAATACTACTAAAACCTCTTTGACTCTTGACTTAGGGGGCCAAGTGGAACCGTGGACACGTTGAGCAACATGTTGGAAGTGTGGACATCACTTCTGCAACGAGAGACAAGATGCGGCTGGTTCGGGGGAGTTCAGCAGAGTTTTATTGACGATATGATCACCTAGCAAACCACTGATACAATTAACGTAATCGCCTGCTTTGACATTCTTAAGGTGTACATGAGGCTCGTGAAAGAGTCTTCACTTGCGAGGAAACTCGGTGTGACCGCAAGTCGAAGAGAAGTTGGGATAGTATCCCTAAATTTCGTATCTTGCTTCATGATTGACCCAACCATCAGAAGGTGTCTGCAGGGTGGAATTTCGAGAATCCATGGCGTCTTCCGATCTTAACATGTTTATTATCGTGTCGCTGAACCTAGGTCCTTCTACTTAGCTCGCACGTCCACCAAAGTTTTGCACGAGATCTTGCCCTTGCATTATCGAGAGTTATTGAAAAGCATGCACGTATACCACTCACAGCAATCCCCGTCATGATGGACTGGTAGACGAGACTAAGAAAATACAAATTGGGTGGACACTAGACGAGATGAGAAATGGTCTCCATAAACGGTCTCGAGACCATGTCTAACAATTATTTATTGGTGGTCAACAGACAAATAGCGCAACATGATCTACTGCTGTGGACGATCCTATAAACTATTCGTATATTATGTATTTATTTTAGGCGTTTATTTTAGGCATACATAAGTATGCAATATTATTACTCAATAATATCAAACATTTGGCATTTATTTTAGGCATACCTACATAAGTATGCCATATTATTACTCAATAGTATCAAACATTTGGTAGCTTTTCTGATTTTTCGTATGGTATTGCAGTTGGAACACTGTGGCTCAGTGCAGGAGCTGGTATACGAGCGGGCGTACGTCGTATTACCTCCTTTGCTCGAATGGGTGAGATGCGCGTCTGCCCATGCAGCTTACCGCCATTCATCTGTGGTCGACAGCGATGACATTATGCAAGCTGCAAGGCTGTTGCTTCCAGGTAAATATTCAAGCATTTTTGGTTTGATAAATCCGTGCTCAATGACTAGATTTCCAACACCAACTGATAAACAAGTCAATGATGAATAATTATAAAATATTTGGAAGATGTTCAAGAAGTAAAAGAGAGTTATGGATCTTAAATCGTGCTAACCACCTACGAATTAGCATTGCAGGGTTATATCTACTACAGAAATAATAGACCCTTGTGTAATAATTTGTAGGATGTTTTGTGGTAAAAATTACAAACAATTTCGTTGTTTATTACGAGAACCATCTACTATGATGAAGTACCCAACTCTTATCTATTCCAGATAAATCGCTGTGAAATGAATAGGTATATTGTACAATATTACCTACCTATATTTAAATGTACCTACCTATATCAAATCAACATAAGCATTTGGTAAATAAATTATTTTTAGGGTGGAATAAATGCCCGAGCCTTTAATGTCAAGAAATGTAACGAAAATGATGTTTCTACGACAAATGAGTAACCACACTCATCACCACTGTGTAACTTTCCAATGATATCCCGCGATCAGTTATGTTTGCATGTTTATTCTATATTATCACCAGAAAAATATCTGAACGGCTCATAAGTGTTTGGTTATTAAGTAATCAACAAAACATATTAGGAATCACAAATGATTTAATTAAGTCTTTCACAACATCACAACGAAGAACGAGCTTAACGAATAACAACTACAACTGACTTTACCCGAACAGCCTCTCTCTAACCAGAAGAGGATCGGGACAACCAAACCTACTTGACAATGGTTCAATACGACATTATGCTCACATCCTTATTCTAATATCCTAACATCCTCCCCTCTTACTGAAAGAAAGAACAATAGAAACAAAACCAAAAATAAACGATATAAACCAAGAATACAGTCATAAGTTGAACAGGTTTCAGATTAAACAATTTCAATTTCAAAATTGATTTCAGATTTCAAACTAAACAAAAAATCAAACTTATAAAAGGAAACATCCACAATCAGTCTCTGAACCGCGCAGGAACATTAACAATCCGTCCAGATCTTGTCTGGCACGGATTTGTAACACCAGGCAGCACACTATGCTCATTCAACCCATCATCCCCTTCAGAAACGTTTGTCTCATCAGACTGACTTTCACCAACCAGATCATCGTCATCACCATCATGAAGTACACTATAATAATTGCTATCAGCAGAGTCGACAATAGGGCCACGATGTTTTCTGATGAGTAGAGAGTTCCTACGTAAAACTCTACCTTTCACTCTAACTAGGTATGATCTAGGGTCTAATTTTGCTATAATCACTCCTTCTTCCCAAGTTCTAGAGTTTGGATTCTGTACAAGTACCCTCTCTTTTTCTATAAATTGGTCAGGAATACGACTGGACCTATCATATCGTTCCTTCTGTCCTAATTTCTCTTTGATAGCCGGATCGGATATTAAAGTAGGACGAAGATGGTCGAGGGGAACTGGCAGTTTAGTTCTCAAGTTTTTCCCCATTAGAAGTTGGGCAGGAGAGTAAGGCAGACCAGCCACTGGGGAATTTCTATAGTTCAAGAGGTACAAACTAAAATCGTGCAAATCGTACAATCCGATAAAGTCCTCAAAACAATTTAAAAATAATCTCATAACCGTCAAATACCAGCATTCAGAGAATCAGCGAGCAGATAAACAAGATTAAAAGCGTGTTCCACGTTCTTCAATGCTTATACATTAGGCCCTAGATGGAAACAAAGGGGAGTTTGAAAGTCTACCCCCGGAGAGGCACGAAGCACCTAATTATCTTTAAGCAAAGGTATGTAATTCATCTCACATAGTTCAGTTCAAGGGCTAAAAATTAAAAACGTCTGCAAAGTTGGATGTGGCACATAGCTTCCTCGTTTAACTATCATGAATTTATAGATCATTGAAAAGTTTTGAATGATCTTGAAAAATTCCAAAGCGGAAAAGAATAAATCAAGAAGTAGCGTGAAATGTCATAATTGGTCAATTAAGAAACGAAAAATTGATACTCACTGTAATTTACGTTTGTGCAAGCGCAGAATGAACTGATGAGTTGAAAACAATGAAATAGGTAAAACAGTGGAAATTAAGATCATTATAAGCATTTCACATTGGCGCAGGCGCAGTAGCTATTATTGATACAACCCTGTTGAAATTAATGTGAGGTATAATCAAGTCATCTTCTTCCAACTATCATCCAAATGTAAGCGAAATTGAACGAAGAGTGTGACAAAATGGAGCATAATGGAATTTACG
Source organism: Adelphocoris suturalis (assembly GCA_030762985.1). Classification (NCBI taxonomy): domain Eukaryota; kingdom Metazoa; phylum Arthropoda; class Insecta; order Hemiptera; family Miridae; genus Adelphocoris; species Adelphocoris suturalis. Next base: position 13,801,856 of record CM061049.1, on the reverse strand, counting down.
TTTACGCATGCGCAGAGTGAAGTATTGATTTGGCAACAATGAAACAGATAGGGGACCATCTCCCCCCTAGCCCGCACATTCCCTGAAAATTTCATCCAGATCGGATAAAAACTGTGGAAAATGAGCTTGTTACAAAGATTTCATATTTGCGCATGCGCAGTAGCTATTAATGATACAATCATGTTGTCATTGTTTTAAGTTGATCAATTTGTCATTTCTCAACTATCATCCAAATTTGAGCGAGATCGGACGACTAGGGCGTGAGAAAATGATGCTTGTTACAATTTACGTTTGCGCATGCGCAGAGTGAGGTATTGACTCAAGAACGAAAAAACTGCCAGGCGACTGTCTACCCGCTAGCCCACACATTCCATCCAGATCAGATAAAAACAGTGGAAAATAAGCTTGTTACAAGGATTTGCGGACACACAACAGATACACACACAGACACACTCAGACAGACAGACACGGAACCAAAGTTGTTCAGAATGGTCTAAAACGGAAAATGCGAATGGAAATTCTGATTTTGGAGACCAATTAGTGAAAACAATGCTTCTGCTACCTTTAGGCAGACTCGGAAGCAATTGGTTTGCTTGTAGTTTGTATGGTGCCAATGATGTATTTTAATCGTTTTTAGGGGTTGACTGCCCAGTGCGGCAACCTGGACAAGATGAGAGTCTTGGACGGAGGACTGGAGGAGATGAAGGGGACACAGTTCGTCGACTCAAAACTGCCGTCGCCTTCCGGATGTTGGGCTCCGGAGTCCGGGAGATGGTCCCCCACGCTTTGCAGCTTCTGCCACCTTCCAAGCTGGACACCGTCTGCGACAACGGCCTCTCCCCGCTGATGTTGGCCTGCGTCAACAACGACGAGAACGTCGTCCGGATACTTTTGGAGTTTGGATGTGACCCGGACTTGGAAACACCACCTCAGGGCTCCCAGGTAAGACACCACCTCAGATTAGATGCCTCTAGTGTGGGGTTGATATTTCTGGTATGGCTGTCCTGTTTCACCATTCCAAAGAAAATTGAGGCGTGGAAGTGCAAATGGGTCTAAGTTGTGCCAAAAAATAGGAAACTTGTGTTTTTGCATTTTACAGGTCTATGTGCCAAGACCAGTGATATGAAGCAGGTACAAGTGCCATCGGAACCGTTATACAGGGTGATTCCCTCGCAGATGCAAAAAAAAAAAAAAAAAAAAAAAAAAAAAATTGGGTGAAACTAAATCAAAAATGGAGTAAAATGCCGCCAACTGCATATTTTTGTCTCAATCCCTTCTCGAGATATGATTTTTTAAAGGTTTTTTCAGGAAAACCGTGTTTTTTTCCTCTTAATCTCAAATTTCTCCACTTTACTTCATTCAATTTTAACTTTTGACCACATTTTCGGAATCATCATTAAATTTACTATAAGAATAGTGTACTTGAGTTCTTAAAAAGTACCATCCAAAGGCCCTCACATCAGCTCAAACATTGACGATTTTGAAAAAATAATATTTCTGAAAATCTTTAAAACTTTACTACTCTTCCAAAACGAATCCTGGAAACTGGCAAATCTCATGAAAACTGCTTCGTCTAATACTCTTTCCAACGGTATAATCAATTTTACTTTTATTTTGTTATTTAGTGGAGAAAATTATGTTTTAATGTTAAAAAATGTGGGTTTTTCAATGAAATTGTTGGTTTTCTCGAAGGATGACCCTCCATGAACCTACGAGTATGGGGTCGGTTTCCATGTATTTTTTCTCGCTGGATCGAATGGAAACTCTTGCAGATCTCTCAACTACGTTATAATCGAGTTTTACACTTTAATTAACTAGTTTTACCCCATAACACACATACATTTAATTGTAACAAACAAACTAAACATTTGCGATTTTAAGAGTAAAACTCGGTTATAACGGAGTTGGAGAGATCTACAAATATTACCATTCGATACAGCGTGAAAAAATACATAGAAACCGACCCCATACTCGTAGGTTCATGGAGGGTCATCTTTCGAGAAAACCAACAATTTCATTGAAAAACCCACATTTTTTAACATTAAAACATAATTTTCTCCACTAAATAACGAAATAAAAGTAAACTTGATTATACCGTTGGAAAGAGTATTAGACGAAGCAGTTTTCGTGAGATTTGCCAGTTTCCAGGATTTGTTTTGGAAGAGGAGTAAAGTTTTAAAGATTTTCAGAACTATTCTTTTTTCAAAATCGTCAATGTTTGAGCTCATGTGAGGGCCTTTGGATGGTACTTTTCAAGAACCCAAGTACACTATTCTTATAGTAAATTTAATGCTAATTCCGAAAATATGGTCAAAAGTTAAAATTGAATGAAGTAAAGTGGAGAAATTTGAGATTAGGAGGAAAAAAACACGGATTTCCTGAAAAACCCTTTAAAAAATCATATCTCGAGAACGGATTGAGATAAAAATATGCAGTTGGCGGCATTTTACTCCATTTTTGATGTAGTTTCACCCAAATTTTTTTTTTTTTGCATCTGCGAGAGAATCACCCTGTATAGTCCCCTCAGCAAATCGGCTCATGGCACATTCACCCTTCTGAAGTAACACGTGTGGGGGACTTACATAGTTTCTGCTTTCTAAAAACTAGAATGTTAATCACTGCTGCAGTGCAAACTACATTACACTATAAACTTGGCCTGAGTGTTTATTTATTCGTAGGTTATCAGATAAAAATGTTTTTCTTTGATTCAGTCATGTTCCTTTAATACTATTCACGTCTAAGCATTTGAATTTGCCTGCTGAAAAATTTGGCAGGGGGCACTTTGACCCTTTCTCGCTTTCATGCTTCAATTCTTGAAATCAGCCTCTTAGCAATGCTTTAAGACTATTTCTTTAAGACTATTTGATAGAATTTTGCCGATTTTATCACAAATTTCCCCATAATAAGGTATCCTTACCCATTGCTTCTCTTCTAAATTTTCATCTTCCCTAGCCAGATTGGAAACTTTTTCCCTACTCTTTTTCCTAAGAACCTTATCCCATATGGTATCAACGAGATCTCCTCCATATCCGTTACTAGCCGCTATGCTTTTGATAATGGATTTTTCTTTTGATAAATTTTGTTCACTCATTGGAATAGACAGTTCTCGGTTGATCAACCAGCTGTTAAAAAGCTTATTACATGAAGCAGGTTTTGTGAGATTTGACAGTTTTCAGAATTTGTTAAGCGAGTAACACTTTAAATTTCATGGGTTTTTCAAAATAGTTCATGTTTCAGCTGGCAGTATGGTATTTAAATGGTATTTTTCGAGAACATTACATTTGAAGTTTTAACGCTGGTTTCGAAAAAATGCTCGAAAATCAAATTTGGTTGAGTTGAAGTAGAGAAACACGGTTTTAATGCAAAAATAAAGTAGTTTCTCTGCAACACTCTTTTATAATTCATATACATCGAAACTGATTGAGAGGGAAAATTTACTCCATTCTCGTACTATGAAGAGTTCTTCTCCATTTTATCTTAATCCACCTATAATATTGTAGTCGGCAAGTGATATTTATTGGAACATATAGATAATATACTCGTAAACATTGGGTCCCATTTGGCACGGTATTGAACATAGAAAATGCATATCAGTAATCGTGCATGCATGGAACTTATGAGTATTTGATAGTTAAATGAGTATTTTTAGTCTGCCAATCAACCCTGTGTCTGGTTTTTGCCCCATTCCACCTGGCAACCCTGGTAATGAACCAGAAACTGTAAAGCACATTGCTGTAGAATTCACAGCACATCACTCTAAAGGAGAGGTACTGTTTGAAAAATGATAGAACAAAAAATAGACTGCAATGATTTCAATGCTGATGATTGTAATGGTTTTTGAACGTACTGATCTTTATTATGGTGTTCAGGGATGTGCTATGGTTCAAGCTGAAAACCAGCATTGGACCGCCCTCACGTACGCCGCTCTACAGGGCAACATCGCCATCGCCAAACTCCTTTTAGAGAGGGGAGCCCACGTCGAAGGAGGCGCTCGTCTCTCCGAAGAGAAGGCTACGATGACTCCACTTCAAGTAAGAATATAATCATCAATTTTAATTTTTTGACTAACAAATTTTCATTATTATTTTTTTTACAAAGGTAAACATTCATTAACAGAACAATCAAACAACAACAAGATAAAAAGTCCAGTCATGCAGCATGACCCCATTAGCGAATTTTTGAAGTACGTACGTACATAAATAGAACTTCTTCATAATTTCATGGCTGATATTTTCTAAGCCACAGTCAGTATTAAAGCTACATCAAGTCCTAAAACAGTTGAACGTAAAACATTAAAGAGAGCGACCGAGAGAATCGGAGGACGGAATATTTCAGAGTAAACTCACAAGTTGTGATTATTTTTTTTTTTTTTTTCTTCTAACAAGCACCTACTACCTACGTTTTAAATAGCATGGTTCTAGGATTGGTTATACAGGGATACTTCCATAAGAGTAGTTCAATCTGAATTTGGACAATGTTTCATGCAAATATTACCGATTTTTACAACTAGCGAACGGCATTATTTCGATTTTTGACTGATTTTTCAACTTTGAAATTTTTGAAAACTTGATACATATTTTTATAGGAAATTTTACACTGATTCCGAATATACCACATGTTAGTATGATGAAAAAATTATTTCGCACAACAAATCGCAAAAAACAGGCTATTTTGAAATTTTTGACTACATTTTTGAAAATTCCCGATCATGCTGGCCAACGAACTTGAACTTTCGTTTTGTGTCCTTAACATTTTAAAATTTGTTTGAAGTTTCTAGCACAATTCTACGGACAGTTATCGTCGGGAATTACACATACATATAAGTAACCAACCCTTAGCTCAACCCTTAACTTATATACATACATACATACATACATAAAAAAATGCGTTAAACTTCAGAACATAATTCAGAATAGCCTGAAACGGATTTCTGCATAAAATATTTTCAAAAAGTCACATTCTACAAATTTTGAGGCGAGAGCAATAGCTTAATTTTCTTCAAAAATTCGCTAAAATCATCAATTTTAATCCATTTCTTACTGATGACCTTTGTGACAAGGGCCGAAACACTTGTCGTGCTATAATGCACCAAGATTCTCTATATTACTCTAATATGAAAGAGCGAGGAGAAGATGATAGGTTAACAGATTTAAAGGCAACGTTTGTACAATTTATTCAAGGAACCAAATATGTATTTGCTCTGAGAAGAACTCTAAGGGAATTTGATTAGACTAGAAAGCAGTTATGTTTTATATTAACTCTTCAATACTTTTACAGAGACACCGCAAGGGGTAGGTTAGATGGGCATCAGTCTGGGTAGTAAATCAGGATCGGATATGATATTAGGAATCAATCAATTAATATCAAGATCGTTAATTATGGGACTGAGATAAAATCTTACCGGCTGATATGACGTCAGACAGCGTAATGAATCTTATTACAAGGCGCTCAGTGACAGCTGACTGCGTACGTGACGGCGCGGACTGGTGCCACAGACTGTCGGGGCGTCACAACTACTTAAATACCAGGAATGTACGATATTTTCTACTCGAAACTTTGATGATAATCTTTTGGTAGGCACCTAATTATAAGGCTAAGGAATTAATATTGTGGTCTGAATTGAGGGGGGGGGGGGGGGGGGGGGGGGGGGGGGGGGACATAACACACCCATCTATACTAGCGTCATATTAGCATCCTAGTGGGTGTCATTTCTCACAAAAACCCTCAATCCTCTTTAGAAATCAATGATTTTATTTTGAATGCAATCGAAACTTTTTTTTTTAATTCAAAAGGTTGTTACGCTCCAGGAAAATAACTCTCACAGTCGAAGAGGTTTGATTACCCTGGCCTCATTTCCCGTAGTTGTAACGTCTGTCGAATTGTCAAATATTTTTGGGCCGTTACAGTGGCGCAGTCGAAATAGGGCCCGAAATCATACGAAACAATAATTAATTAAATTCCTCTCGAGCCAAAAGACTGTAAACATCACATTTCCTGTCGTTAGAACCTTTCACTTCCTCACTGACTTGAGACTTGAGAGAAAGTGAAAACACTGCTTCCGCTACCTTTAGGTAGACTCGGAAGTAAAAATAGAAACTAAATAAGAAGTTATATATATTACCTACCTACATATTTTTATCACTTATTTTTTAATGTGGCGTAACAGGTGGCAGCGGCAACAGGTAGCCTGGATATGGTGTCGCTACTGCTTTCCCACGGTGCGCATCCCTTCCTGAGCACAGTCTACAAGGACTCAGTGTCCTACAGCGGAGCCGCTCAGCGCGGTTGTTATTCAGCTTTTGCTGTGGCAGCAGCCCATGGTCAACGAGCGGTTCTCCACAAACTCCTGTCGCACCCTCTGAACCCCAACACGAAAGAGGTTAGTTGAAATATAAATTTTATCACAGCGCTTCCGCTCTCCCAACACCCAATGCGTTGAGGAAAAGACATACCTAGGTGGAATCAGTCTGAAAAGTTCCAGTCATGCAGCATGATCGTATGAGCGAATTTTCGTAAATCATCGTACATACATTTCATGTTACAATGTTTTGAAAATTGAAGAGTTTGAGTGAACAGAAATTTTTAACCAATTTTATGGCAAAAAAATCTTTCTACATAATAATTCTAGAAGAGATTTTGGATTTCTAACTTTTTTGCAGTTATTATCGATTTTTTAGCACATTTTATTGAAATTTATGTACATTTTTCATCATAATTGTTTATACAAATTTTTTAATGTTCTATTTTATAGTTAGTTAACTTTATTTGAGTAGTATTCTGCTATAAAACTAAAATATTGGATTTCTAGAATTTTTTACATTTTTATCGATTTTGTAGCACATTTTAATGAAATTTAATTACAATTTTGAGCATAGGTTTGAGCTTTAATTTTTAAATTACCAACTTCATAGTTGATAAACTTTATTTGATTAATATTCTGCTAAAAAAAATAAAAACACCTCCACCCGAAATTTGGTTTAAAATGTCAAAAAAATGACCCCTGAATTTTTTTCAGATTTTTTGCATAACAAAAACCTACGCCGGTAGCTCGATTTTGTATTTGAAATACGCTTTTTTTGCCAATATCAGATTTTTGAACATAACTTTTACAAATTTCATTGTAAAGTTTTTCCAAACTGTCAAAAGTATTTGCTGTCGACTTGTTTTGACTGCATATTCGAGTTCAGCGACCCCAAAAACGTAAGTATACGAAGTTTCACAATTTTACAAAGAAGTTTGTAAAAGTTATATACAAAAGTCTGATATTGGTAAAAAAAGCGTATTTCAAAAACCGAAATCGACCTGCAGTCGTTGGTTTATGTTATGCAAAAAATCTGAAAAAATTCAGGGGTTATTTTTTGACATTTTAAACCAAATTTCGGGTGGTCATCAAAATTCCACCTTTCTCAAAATAGCGGGCACCCTATTGTCCAGTACCCCATGGGGTATATGTACCCCACTTAATAAAACTTATAACTGTTGAGGGCGATAATAAATTGACGTGGCATTCATCCATTTCTTAGGTTCTTTCCTTGGAAGAAATCCTGGCCGAAGGCACAGGAACAGCCGAGCGGAGGGGAGCAGTAGGCGCCAGAGGGCCCTCAGAGTCTGGAAATCAGCTCCTCAAGTTGAGCAAACCTCAAATCAAATGCCTCCACGAGGCGATGTACCACTCAACGGAGAATAACCACCTGGAGATCACGCTGGACCTTAGGAACTTGGGAGTATCCTGGAGTCTCCACTGCTGGATGTCCACTCTGGCAACGGCGCATTCCACTTACGAGCCCACCATCGATGCTCTTCTACAGGTTTGAAACTATCCATTAATGTATTTATTAGGACCAAATATTAATTGAGTTCTACTTTATTAAGACGGTAATTCATTAGATTTACCATTTTATTATGTGCATACATGTCCAAAGGGAAGAGTGCAATTTTCAGTTTTCCAATCTCAGTATTCTGCCTCATTGCATTCGATGACGGCAATTGGAAACCCTCTCAATTCTTCAATAAAAAAAGTCGGCCAAGTAGGGTGTGGCACATAGCTTCCTTGTTTACCTATCATGAATGTATAAATTATTGAAAAGCTTTTAATGATCTTGAAAAATTCCATAGCGGAAAAGAGTAAATCAAGAAGTAGCGTGAAATGTCATAATTGGTCAATTAAGAAACGTAAAAATGATACTCAATGTAATTTACGTTTGTGCAAGCGCAGAATGAACTGATCTCCAGTCGTTAAATTCGCTTTGAAGACGTCCTTCTGAAGCTAGGCAATATTAGCAAGGCTTTACATATTATAGGAGGGATGCCCTATCGAAATTGGTGACCGTGGCGTGACGAGACGGTCGGAAAATGGAAATGTCCTGTTAATCATTATTAAATTATAAAAGTTTATGGGCACATGAATTCATTTAGGTAACTGTTGAGGAGGGCACGATGTGTACCCCGCTGCCTCTTATTCCTTGCTTTTGCTTTTCCCCTACAAACTCTCGATTGTCTGCGTGTGAGCTCCGCTTTGAGGGTTGACGGAATGATTGACTGTGAAATGATGAAAGGTCGGATCAGCAGCTAAAGATGGGTAACTGAGCCACTGATCCGATATTATTGTAGAGCCTGGGGCGATCCTTTCCTTAATATTTGGAATTAACGTAGCTGCAGACCTGTCGGGCACAGCAACAAGAAAACATCGTTTTGTTTCGCGGCAAATGCCACCAATAACCCATTGCTGTGGTAAAATCCTTCCGCTGTTATTTTTGCGACGAGTGAACAACGATTCGTCAATTTCCACTGCACAACATACTAGTTGGAAAAATCCCTTTTTCCTGCAAAAACTGCTCAGCACCTTCTTTAGTTTTGGCTTCATCGTAAAGAGAGAAAATGTTCATTTTGTAAGCTCACTATATGCACTTGACCGTACTGGACCGAACTGACAACTGTTATTAGAATTTAAAGGAGAGATAAGAGTTCGAGTTTACCGGCGTGGGGAAACGATAACAGGGAAGGTCCAAGTGTAATTTTAGATAAATGCGTATCTTTCTTATTGAAATCTTTATTTTGGCCTGAATAGGACTTCCTACACGTCTGGCCGGACGACTGCTCAGCTCAGTTTGTGGACGAGTGTTTGCCGCTCCTCTTCAACATCTTCCGCTACTCGAAGAACGAAGGGACGACACTCCTGCTGGCGGACATCTTCTCAACTTGCTACGGTCGGGAAGCTATCAAGCCCATACGGGACCCTGGACTCAACGGAGCAGTGTCTCGGATAGACCCCAAATTCGTCAACAACCCTGAGCTCTCAGATGTTCAATTTAGGGTCGAAGGTGAGTTCTTTCTAGTGTAAAAAATCAAATGTGACAGAGCTGAGAAAATATTTATTTATTTAATGTATTTGAACAGGTATGTTCCTTACATTCGAGTATGCTTTCCAAAAATACATAATTGAAACAGTTGTAGTGTAAACATCATTAACATAGTGTTTTCAATACCCAGTTGAATCAACTATAAGATTACAAAATTTAGAAATTGATCGTGGTGTCTAGTTACATGATTTACTCACAATTATTGATAATCTATTCAGTACTACAGCGTTAGTACAAATTTCAAATACTTTATGAATTAGGTAGGTACAAATTAATGTAACATTCATTATCAATTCAGCTTTTTCTCTTTAATCCCCCCCCCCCCTGACCCATCACATTTCGGGACACCCCTATGGATCTTATTCAAAAATGTCCATTCTTAAAAGTACTTACTTAAAGTACGAGTACTTATTTATGAAATACCTATTAGTACCAAACTACTGAGATCAACCCCTACTCCCTCTCCACAAACACCCCCCATGTTTCAGAACAAGAATATTCTTGATAGGTAACCCAAAAAAACGTTCATTCGTCCGAACATCAGATCATCAGTTCGTTCGGTGATGACCAAATTATTCTTTGAAAATCTCAAGTACCTTGTCTGCGATTCAAGTTGGAGTAACCAGAACATATTTCAACAATCACGTCTCCAGTTTATTTACCGATGTCCATGATACCCCATCCCCCCCCTCCTCTCCCAAAACACCCCCTAAGGGTAAGATTTGGAAAATTTTAAGCAGCTTGTGGTTCAAGTTAGAGTAATCCAAACATATCAGAGTAATCCAAACATATCCCTGACTCAGATCCCCGGTTTGTTCAGTGACTTCCAAAATACCCATTTTCACCCCTCCCCCTCCCTCAAAATACCCCCTATGCTGAAACGTGAAAAATCTTATATAGCCTCTGTTAGTTAGACTGATATAAATAATTTCTACCTGTCCAATGACCCCTGTGATGACAAAGATACCCTACCCCCCCTTCCCCTAAAACACCCCCTTCTATGGGTGAGATTTGAACAATTTCAAATAGCCTGTGATTTAAGTTAGAATACTCCACATATATATGACAACCTCAGATCCCCAGTTCGTTCAGTGACGTTTGAAACGCTTTAACTCCCTCATCCCCCTCCCCCTCCATTGTGGGTCAGATTTGAAAAATTTGAAAAAAGTAGTCTTTGACTTGAATTAGAGTAATCCAAACATATTCGACAATCAAATTCCCAGTTTGTTCAGTGATGACAAAGATACCCCCCTACCCCCTCTCCCCTAAAACACACCCTATGGGGTGGATTTGAAAAAGTCAAGTAGCCTGTGATTTAAGTTTGAATAATCCAAACATATTCACCCAATCAGCTCCCCAGTTCGTTCAACCGTGTCCAAGATACCCCATTTCACCCCTCCCCCTCCCCTAAAACACCCCCTCTTGCTCAAATTTTAAAAACTCCAAATAGCCTATAATTTAAGTTGGACTGATAGACATTCCCCCCACTCATATCAGAAAATGGTACCAATCGTCTACAAATAGCATTAAACGGAAAAGGAACGCAAAATTTCATAATTCTAATCAATGTACAGACAGACATACTTATGATTTTATTAATTTAAATATTAAACGAATCTATCTTAAATCCTGAATGTTTCATTTGTTCCACAGGTAGAGTTTTCTATGCTCACAAAATCGTTTTGGTGACCAGCTCCCCACGGTTTCGAGGTATGCTGTCTTCAAAGTTATGTGAAGGCAACCCTCCCATCGTGCAGATCAATGACATCAGATATCACATATTTCAGGTATGTGCCAGAATATTCTTTACCTGTTGCATTCCCACCTCACTGAATTCATGATAATCTGAGATAATAACTGTGGTGAACTCTCAAGATATATCACCGGCCCTTTTGTGCATTCGAAAGCGGGGTCACCATTTGTAGTGGATTCATATAATTTTTACTAGGTGTAGGTATACCTAGTGGAAGGTTTTTAGAGAAATCGTGAGTTGGGAGAGTTTCATGAGTCAGGTGATGTGGATTTGTTCCTTTAAGAGGGACTTGTGAGAGGTACTGAAAAGTACCTTCAGATTGGTGTTTACCCTTGTTTTCAAAGGGGAGAGCGTTATTAGACTCGTATGCAAACTTCTTGCCTTGTAGAGCGTCGATATGGCGTTCTCTATACTAACCCAGGAGCCTGGGGGTTCCTCTACCTTATGACCAGCGCTTAAATTTATCAAGACTAATGTATAAAGTTTCATTTCCCCAGTAACGAATTGGTTGTACGTGAAAATCAAAAGAAAAAATTTCGTGACACATCTGCGTAATGTTTTTCGCTAGTTAGTCCAAGACTAAAACATGTTCCATGCTGAAATTGAGGAAAAATTATCCACTATCTATACCTCTATTAACTAGGGAAAAAAGTTTGAATAACGAGATGATTGTGTTATAAAAGTAGCTTGATACCCTACCTACTAACAAAACAGTTGGTCAAATAGATGGCTCTTGAAAAATCGAATTATGCTAAATAGTTAGATATAAATACTTACAAGGAAAAGGGTATTTTTATAGAGAAAAGAATATTCTAGTAAATAAATTATGTTTACCTTAGTTGAATTACGAGCTAAATTGTAAAACTCTGTAAGAAAAGTTGGGGAAGGCCACCATCTCACAATTTGTTGAGGAGGTCACAGGCCATCTGATTATGTCTTCTTTAATATTTCAGCTTTCAGCTGTTGAGTGTTGGAAGTTATCATTTTAATTTATTTGTTCTGAAATCCTAGTTGGTGATGGAGTTCCTATACAAAGGCGGCTGCGAAAGTCTGGACGTTGACCAGGTTGACGTACTGGAGCTGATGGCAGCAGCGAATTTTTTCCAGCTGGACGGCCTACTTCATTTCTGCGAGGCCAAGTGTTCCGCTGCTGTGGACTTGGACAACATCGTGTCTATGTACATACACGCCAAGGTACGTAACACTATTGGAATCATAGAGTAGGTACCGCCTACGTAGGTATTAGAGAGTTTTTGGTGGCTTCAACTTAACTTCACCCGTTACCATAGTCTTGAGAGAGCAAAGAAGATGCTAACCCAAATGGGACCGGGAGAACGGTTGCCTCAATTTCGATGTCACGTTAACGGTGGTTGGGCAACGCGATATTTTCCCCCCAGCTGTCTTGTCTACTGGTTGACTAATCAACTTCTTCATTTCGATATGAAACGCCTATTTTCAATCCTGAATTCAAATTTCATGTTAGTTCAGTACAAATACGGGCTAATTTCTCATTTTTAGTTTTCAATTTGTAAACAGGGCATGGATTTAACGCAAAGATAGTAAGCCTCAAGTGTGGAACACCGCGGTTTAGTTGCACTTATAGGTCATTTGTCGTTACGAACTTCATGTTTTTTGGTTTCCCGTTGGGTAAATTATCAACAAGTACGAGTATGAAAAAGTACTTATCTCTATGACTATGAACGAGGATTTTACCAGACTCAATCACCGGTGGAGGTTGGAGACTTCACGCAATGTTCACGAGAAGATAGCTCAGAGATCAAGCAAACTAAGAACAATACTGCGAAGAAGTAGTGTTTTAAAATACAGTTTTTTCATTTAAAATATGTGAAATAATAATAGGAACATGGCTCTAATCGACCAAATAGAGCCTGTGTGCAAAAGAACAGATTTTTTAAAGATCGAGTTGAAGGCAAGTAAAGCTAGACAGCGGAGGCTGACTTCAGATGGCACATTCAGTTTCTACGCGACTTGAAACGTAAAATAACCAAGTTTGAGGGGTGTTCAAAAACCTACCCACTACATTAACATATTAAGTTGGTAATGAGGCATTTGAAAAGAAAAACTATCATTATTTACTTCACCAGTATTTGAGTAATTCTGAGGTGCCCAGTAGTGCCTTTAGGTCCTCTAACGGGTGACGTTAAAAGAGCCATTCTTAAGCCGGTTTCACATGGAGCGGTATGTCCGGAAGACGGAAAGACGGAACGCAACCTGATTGGCTGTTGGGACAACAGTTGAGGATGGTGGCTGCCATGTTGCCCGAATGGGCGGTCTGCGGAGGGCGCTAGAAATGTTTATACCGTTGCCGCGTTCCATCGAGCGGAGCGGCAAGCTCATTGGACAGGAATGTTGATAACTGCAAGTAGAGGTTTCAGATCAGAGGGGGTTTCAGTAGGAAGGTTATGATTCCGTTCACCAAGGTGCCGCTTCATGTGAACACCCTGCCGCATTCCGCCGCCCCCTCCACTGGGTTTTCCGACCTTCCGTCTTTCCGGTTGTTATGCTCGTACCGCTCCATGTGAAACCGGCTTAACATACGACGTTGCTAACGTCCCCTCAAGGTCACGTACTCTTGGGTACGTTGGGGTGACGTTAAGGGCACGTTAGTGGTCACCACAGATTCAGTTTATAGGTTATATTAGGTATTAGGTCATCCTTTTTTTCTCCAAATTTTAGTTTGGGGTGAGATATTTCCACATAAACCATGTTATCGTTTTAAAACGTTTTGAATGGAATTTTCAAGGTCTACAACGCCACCCGGTTGATGGAATACTGCCAAGGCTTCTTGCTCCAGAACCTGGTGGCTCTGCTGACTTACGACGACTCCGTTCGCAGACTCCTCTTCGGGAAAAAGCCAACTCGTGGCGGTGACGTTCTCACCGGCCTTCTACACGCTCTCCAATCTAGAATAGAGGCCAGGGGACGAGGCCCCACTTCTGCACCGATTTAACTTACAAAACTTGAAAAAATGACTGCCACATTGCAAAGAATTATACATCAAGTTCCTTTTGAATGACAAAGAAAGCAAAGAACATATTCGGAGTTTGAAATCTCTGATATTCCCATTTTTAATTCGGTTCGAAACTTCCGAAATTAGACACACTCCAAGGCAACATCCATGAACGTATTTGGTTCTGCATTTAAAATGCGATTTTGCAGTGATATAAATGGAAATCCAGCCCTACGTGTGAGAAAATCGAATAGGTGTATATGATTATATAAATATCTGGAATAGATGGTATTCGTTTTTTCTCGTATCATGATGTTTTTCAATTTGAACGTAAATATTTAAAGAGACGTGACCAAATTGTGGAGTAATACGGTTCCATCTGCTTTGCTTTCATGCTGAATCCTAAAGCACTTTATTGGGTTTTTGGTGACATATATTCGTATATTTTATCGGGGTATTTAGGTAGTCCATATTCACCATCAGACCCCATACTTATTTGCATATCTATTTCTAGTTTTCCTGAAAAACTATGTCAGTTTTGAAGTGCTTTTAAAAAGTAACTCTACGCTTTTCGACCAATTCTTAAAAATAAGTAATGATTGTCCATGAAAATCAAAACGTTCTCCGGCGGTTTTAGTTGCCAATATTTCCAGTAAAAGCATCTTGTATGCTAAGATGTCGTCAAATGTAGTAGGTATCTATGAATAGTCGACTTCAGATATCAAAATTTATTCATAAACGAGTCCACTGACTGTGAGACGGGTTTTAAAAGTTTGGATTGAAAATATCCTGCAATCATTTACTCTTCGTCCTTTCGATCAGAATATGCGCCCTTTCCTAAGCCTAGAGGCTCGTCACTACTTCTCAATTTCCTTGCCTCATGCACATATTTGGGGCGTTATGAATGTGAAGGCTATTTTATCACGTAGCTATATGATGCCTTGTGTCTGTTCGATGCTTTGTGGACGTGACCACTTGTGTTCCAAGCGCTCAGTTAGTATCTTTCTGCATAGGTTTGTTTCAGCGTGCTTGAGTTCATGTTGCTCTGCAGCGTGCAGATGCTCTGTGTTGCTTGTGTGACGTTCCGACCCGGTTCGGTTCTTGTAACCTGCAGTATGCCAGTGCCCCGAGTTCTTGAATTGGGTCATGAACTTCTTGCTCCAAAGCGAAGGCAAGGTTGTGAACTGAAAACTAAAAATATAACCTCGCTATGACGTATAACCTTCCCTGCTTTAATTTATATGTAGTCGTCTCTCGGGTTACCAAGCTGGTATTCTGCCTCGTGAATATCACTTTGTGTATAACACTTTCAAAATGAAATGTTCCGTGACTTGCCGGGAACTGAAATTGCAGTTTGGCTTGCAGGAAAAATTGTTTTTGCCACAGCTGAGGTTGAGGAAGGTAAGTTAGGAATGTTTTTCTGCAGCATTCTAACCATTCAGTTCATGAACTGAACAATTCGTGAACTCATCCCCACCACCTCGGTTCTTGCACTGAAATAGTTGCATTCCAATCATCTCTTCACCGTGCTGGAACAAACCTAATACCGTCATTTGTCGTGCAACATGGCCATCTGCAGAACACACTCCTTATTTCCTGTTCTGCTGATGTGAAGACTGCAGCCACAGTGCCTGAGACGTGGGAGGGTGCATTAGTGGACACGGATAGTGGAATTCTGGTTATGATCACATACATTAATGGGAGTTGTATCTTCCACTTACTGTAGGCAATGATAGCAAATTTATAGTCTACAACAAGACATACAAACAGCCGGAACTAAGCATTGTTCACGAAAGTTTAATTCACAATGTGCCATTGGATGTTTTCGATAGGTACACATTCGTTTTGTTGCTTGAAGATAAATTTTCCTTACCTTCAATACTAAGGAACTTATTCAATGTGTATTCTATACCTACCAAACTCTTGTTTCCCCTCAATCAAAAATCAAAACTCGAAAAGGTGCCATGAAGGTGTTTAATTGGGAAGACATGCGCAGTTTGAACACACAGCAGAGATTTTATTAGCACAAAATTATCAATTCACCAAATGTTGATGGTAGGTTCCCTCTATACATGACTTGAACATTATATTTTGACCTAGTAATTAAATTCGTATCTAATTAAGTTTTCAGTATATAAATGAGGTAGGCAACGTAGATACATAATTTCTTAGGTTTAGCAAATAACATCCCCATCGTTGTAACATTTAAGGAATGCCTACAGCGTACAAGGTAGTTCCAAGCGTGTTTCTTTCGTAATAACGCTATAAATTTGTGTGGCCACTTGGTTTATTGTGCCAAAAACCTCACAATCAGTCGAAAAATTAATGGATATTTTGAAATGAAACGATGTTACTAATCGAACGTTACGTACCTATCTTCTGTTTTAAGATGGATTAATTTGTTATACATTTTCTATTTAGTATCTAAGTACCTATTAAATATTTTGAGGGAAAATTGTTGTACTCGTATTTTTAATGATGAAAAAAACATGGCGCGTTGTTACTGGTGTTATTCCAACTCTAAAATTATTTTTTAAAACTATAATTGATATCGGTTAGGGTTTATACTTTATTTTTTGTATGTTTTTCATGTGCACTTTCAAATTTTCGACTTGAGTTTGTGAAAATTTGTTCCACGTTAACCCACAACCAAATTGGAATTTGGAAAACTGAATATCAGTATAACTTTGTGATTGAAATGGGAAATTTTTTATTTAAACCAATGCAGTACTACTGTTTTACAGTTATATTATTATTACTGTTTGGTTACTGTATTCATTCCTCCAATAAAACGGATATATTTTGAAGAAGGTGATTAAAATTTAGAGCCCGAGCATATTGATTTCTTATTAATTGGCATATGGAGAACGAAAGTACTTAAAATGAGACGTTTATACATTTTTACGTCATTTACACGTTTAATTTGAACGTATACACGTTTTTACGACATTTAACGTTTACAGACAGGTCCGCGCGAAGCAAAACATTATAATGTATTTGAATGGAAAAATAATCGACAGTCGGTAAAAGGATGTATATATTTTGTTATGGGGAGAAAATAACCAACTATCCAACTATTGGGCCAAACATTGTCTAAAATTGAAACATGTGTCCAACTACTGGGCTGAGGTAAGTTTTGACTTTGATAATTATTTCAATATTCCACAATTATCCGTCCAAAACGTTTGCCAAGTTAGGTGGGCAGTGTAGCTTCCTCACCTATTGTAACATGGACGTATATAATTAGTTGAGAACAAAGTTCGAGTCAAAAGGATTGACATGTCGACGTTAAGCGCACAGACTATTAATCCAAAGGCATTAAAATTTATAGGTAACCGTCTAGGATCTAGACCGCATAATCCTTGAAAATTTCATAGAAATCGGTCTATTAGTATCGGATTTTTGTCTGTGTCGATCAATTTTAGTATTGAACATGCGCTATAGTTGTTACTCGACCAATAGCGATATATGTAATTCATAGGGAATTTTCCTGGAACCTAAACCCATCTACTCCCCGAATTTGAACGAAATCGGGCCAATAGTTAAGAAATTGACTAGTATTCCGAACGAAAGGATGAGTTCGTTGGACAACAGTTTTTGAGCACACTAAATTGATCGAATTTCAAAAAATGTTCTAAAAAAATCACCAAAAATGGCTGTAAACGGCCAAAAATCTTTGAATTTGTAATTTTTAGCAGATTTTCAGTCAAAACAAAATTATCCACAATTAACTTGACCATTAAAAGTTTTTTGCACAAATTTACGCTGAAAAAGGAGGTGGGTACTTAAATTTAATTGATAAATGCTGATGGGTGAACGGCCTCTTATCAGTTTCATCGTTCTTGACTCAATACCTCACTCTACGCATGCGCAAACGTGAATTCTACCAAGCATCATTTTCTCACGTCATAGTCGTCCGATCTCACACAAATTTCGATGATAGTTGGAGGATGACAATTTGATCATCTTAGGGTGGAGGCACCGATAGTAGCCACCCCTGCCAGTAGTAGCCACCCATGAACTTTAGATTTGAAAAATAAGGATTTGGCACCATCAAGACATTCGACATTAGCACCATTTTAAAGCAGGAGATGTCAGCTACGCATTCCAACCGTTCTCGCCTTAATCAAGAAACCAGTGTGATTAACAACACGCCTTATAACCCAGATGGACTGCCAGTTGATCAGATGAGCTCCTCACCAACGGTTTTGATTAAGGACGAAGTCCTTGTTTACCACAATATTTCACTTCATTCTAGGACTTTTTGAGATAGATTCGTTTTATTCACGTTCCTTGGTGATTTCTTGATGTATTTCAAGTTGTTTCACGTAGGATTTTAGACAATTAGGGTCATATTTGTGTGGTGGCTACTACCAGTTCTTAAAAACCTAGCGAATTTCTGTAGTAGCCATGATGTGGCCAATACTGAGTTTTCGTGTTTTTTCACATTAAACATGAAAATAAACTAGATTTTCATCAGGATCACAGTGATCTAATTAGTTTTCCTGAAAAATTAGAGGTTCCAGTAGTAGCCAGGAGGTGGCTACTGCTGGTCCCTAACAGTGGCAACTAATAAAGATTTTGGTGGCTACTGCCAGTTCTTGAAAACCTAGCGAATTTCTGTAGTAGCCATGACGTGGCCAATACTGAGTTTTCGTGTTTTTTCATATAGAACATAAAAATAAACTAGATTTTCATCAGTATCACAGTGATATAATTAGTTTTCCTGAAAAATGAGTATTTCCAGTAGTAGCCAGGGGGTGGCAACTACTGGTCCCTTACAGTGGCTACTACTAAAGATTTTGGTGGCTACTACAAGCGACAGATCTTGGTTTCCTTTTCTTCGATTTTTGCAAAACTAATCAACGCATTCGATTTTTTTTAAATAGCCATTCGACAGAGCAGGCATTGGGGGAAAGGAAAAATACAGGATTGGAAGAAAGAACGGGGAAATGGAGCAATTACGTTGTAAATACCGAAACTGGGCTGCTTAAGGGTGGCTACTACTGGTGCCTCTACCCTATATCAATTTCAACTTGATTGTATCATTAATAGCTACTGCGCATGCGCCAATATGAAATCCTTGTAACAAGCTTATTTTCCTCGGTTTTCATCCGATCTGGATGAACTTTTCAGGGAATCTGCGGGCTAGGGGTTAGACGATCCCCTGTCAGTTTCATTGTTGCCAAATCAATACTTCAATCTGCGCATGCGCAAACGTAAATTTCATCACGCTTCATTTTTTTCACCCCCTGGTCGTCCGATCTCGATCAAATTTGGGTAATAGTTGGGGGATGACGATTTTATCATCCCATATCAAGTTCAACACGATTGTATCGTTAATAGCTACTGCGCATGCGCCTATGTGAAATCCTTGTAACTACCTTAATTTCCACTTTTTCATCCGATTTCGATGAAATCGTCAGAGAATTCGCGGGTTAGGTTATCAGTTTCATTGTTGCCAAATCAATACTTTATCAATCAATGGGTCCTTGTCAAACACTGGTCACTCCACCCTAGTCTATATAATATCATTCACTTTACAATCATAAGTTTTTGTAATCTTAAAGAGTGATTTTGTCAATTGAAGGGTCGCAGGAAATAACGATCAAAGTCACTTCTTCACAAATCTGCAAATTTCAAATTTTGAAATTTCAAGTGTAATATTTTGAGTTTAGTGTAAATGATTCTCAACTCCAAATATTAATTTAATTGAAAAAACACATTTTAATGAAGAAACCAAAATCAAATGTTTGAAACAAATATGAATGGAATGGGAAAAACTGATTTTTTTAAAGAAAACTGCTGGACCTTGATCTTTCTTTCGCGTTAAACTTCATCGGTGGGTTGATCGTCCAGATCGCTGAAGTCTGTCGACATCACTGATTGAGTTTGAAATATCAAAAAACAAACAGCAACAAAAACTCCCAGAATGATTATATAACTCGTATTGAGAGACGAACACTGAATGGATGGGCACTGATCAACAAGTGAGGTTTTTCAGAACTCTGATCTGTTTCGCAACACCTAAAATCTTTCCCTATGCATTTTGATGCTAACCTTTATCATTCTTTCCCGAAGCGATACATACTTTGATTCGTTAAGCTAAAACCTGCAAGAGCTGTCAAGCTTTTACCTGCAAGTATCTCATTTTGGACCAAAAATTGATCGTTCTTTCCCGTGACCCTTCAATTGTTATACGCGAGGTCCTGTAGCACAAACAAGATACTCTGATGCATACCTGCGCTTTAACCAAAAATGTTGCTGCCCCAAATTTTGATCACCTTCTTAAAAAAAACCTCCCCTACAAACCTGTTCATTTATCTTGGTTATTGTGGATCACAAAGCAGTTAATTGCACGTACAAACATCTCCTTGTCTTTCAATATATAAGAACGTACTTAATTCACACGAAAAAATAAAAAATTGATTAAAAAAAGTCAAATTGACATTCTTGTACTTCTTATCACGTTACTTTTAAGTTGCTCAATTGCTCCCACCTATTATTGTCAATGTTTCATTTTTTTTCTTAATCATTTTTGTTAAATCAAACCTATTTACTGTTGTTAATTACCTACATTTAAAATATCGTTAAAATGCTACATTTTAGATAAGGCTTGAACCTTTATTATGACATTTTTTTACCTATTTGTTTTATAGTCTAATTGAAGAGTGAACATCACGGTTTTTGAGGCTTTAACAATAATTTTATCGTCAAATTCGGTTTTATACTTTTTCAAATGAGATATTAATGTGTTTTTTTGTCATAAAATTATGATTATTTTATGGAACTTTATATTTTTTTATTTTTCTTTGTAATATACGACTTATATTTTCTGTTTAAAATTGTTTTAAAAAAGTTATAATAAACGTTTTTTTATTGTGCCAATATTCAAATTTTGAATGAACGCGTGTTTTTTTAATTATCCTTATTTGAAAGTTTGAATTAGACTTGGAGGGCTTTTGAACTATGCAGGAATTTTATAACTTCATAAATCGATTTAGGAGAAAATTTCAGATGGTAACTCTACTGAATTTTCGCGTGCGTATTCAATGGTGACATTTTTGCAGACGTACGCAATGCACACCATTTTTGTTTTAGCGAATTTCAAAGAAAAAATGAGGTATTTAGATGGCTTCAAAATTTTATATGTCGGGGAGGGACCCCAACAAATGCGTTTCATATATCAGAGAACACAATCCTAGATTTTGATAACGCAAAATAGCGAAACGTTGATCATTTCTATATCTGTGTTTATATTTGTACCTATTATTCGATCAATTTATATATATATATATATATATATATATATATATATATATATATATATATATATATATATATATATATATATATATATATATATATATATATATATACGTATTTATTTATTTATAGGGTGTATTTCCAGACGAAAACTCTTTCTTTTTGCCAAATTGTAGTCAGAGAAGTTTATCCCAACAAACATGAACATTGAAAAATTTAGCTCAAGATTATACTGAAAATGTAGGTACTTAAGTTTCATGAATATTTGTTAAAAAATCTTTAAAAACATCAACAAAAAAGCTAAAAATAAAAATTCATTTTGAATTGCTCAATATTATTCCAAACGAAGGTTTTTTGTTTTTGTTTTTGCCTTAACATTGGTGGTTAACAATTTCTTTGCACTCAAAGTGCTCAAATTTCAAAACAATGTAACATACCTAAAACGATAATTCACGAAAATTCGCTTAGATGGTCATGCTGCATGACTGAAACTCTTTGGTATTAGGATAGGAATGCCATCAGCTGCTGATGCAGCAGTTTTCCAATCTCATAAGTTTCAAGATGCATCTTCCCTTCCGTTTACAATCGATGTAAACTACGGAGGGGATGAGCGGGACGTGGGAAAGTAGAGGATGGAACTCGGAGAAATTAAGCAAGAAATCGACGATGAACACACCCGAGTTGACCAGTGATTACTACTTACTGATTACTCACTCTGGAAGGCAACTAAACACAACAATAGACCAGTTGCCCACGCACCATCAATACGTAAACTTGATGGGGA
Source organism: Adelphocoris suturalis (assembly GCA_030762985.1). NCBI lineage: Eukaryota > Metazoa > Arthropoda > Insecta > Hemiptera > Miridae > Adelphocoris > Adelphocoris suturalis. The sequence goes on along the minus strand of CM061049.1, from coordinate 13,779,723 downwards.
ATGGGCAAGGGATGATCGGACGAAAGCTGATGTGTTTGCTGAGCACAGCGAATATATTCACAACTAATCTTGCTTCAGCGAATGAGGAACCACTGTACAATTTTCCAGAACAGGAACCACTGATCCGTATACCACCTGTAAATTTCAAAGAAGTTGCTAAAATGATCAAGCAGGAAATTAATCCAAAGAAGACGCCTGGATTTGACCTCATAAATGGGCAGATAATGAAAAGTCATTCTAGAAAAGCTTTCGTCAAAATAACGCAAATCATCAATGCAGCTATCTTACATCGCCATGTCCCACAACTGTGGAAAATTGCCGAGGTAATTATGAGCCCAAAACCTGGAAAACCAACTGATCAGCTAATATCTTACAGGCCCATTTCATTGCCGCTTATACCACCGAACATAAACATTAAAAAAATTAAGCTCAAGAATATACTGAAAATGTACTTAAGTTTCATGAATATTTGTTAAAAAATCTTTAAAAACTTCAACAAAGAAAGCTAAAAATAAAAATCCATTTTGAACTGCTCAGTACTATTCCAATCGAGGTTTTTTTTTTTGTTTTTGCCTTAACATTGGTGGTTAACAATTTCTTTGCACTCAAAGTTTTCTAAACAATGTAACACACCTAATACGATAATTCATGAAAATTCGCGTACAAGGTCATGCTGCATGACTGAAACTCTGGTATTAGGATAGGAATGCCATCAGCTGCTGATGCAGCAGTTTTCCAATCTCATAAGTTTCAAGATGCATCTTCCCTTCCGTTTACAATCGATGTAAACTACGGAGGGGATGAGCGGGACGTGGGAAAGTAGAGGATGGAACTCGGAGAAATTAAGCAAGAAATCGACGATGAACACACCCGAGCGTACCTTAGCGAGTTGACCAGTGATCATCTTAATGATTACTCTCTCTGGAAGGCAACTAAACACATCAATAGACCAGTTGTCCACGCACCATCAATACGTAAACCTGATGGGGAATGGGCAAGGGATGATCGGACGAAAGCTGATGTGTTCGCTGAGCACTTAGCGAATATATTCACAACTAATCTTGCTTCAGCGAATGAGGAACCACTGTACAATTTTCCAGAACAGTAACTACTGATCTGTATACCACCTGTAAATTTGAAAGAAGTTGCTAAAATGATCAAGCAGGAAATTAATCCAAAGAAAACGCCTGGATTTGATCTCATAAATGGGCAGATAATGAAAAATCATCCTAGAAAAGCTTTCGTCAAAATAACGCAAATCATCAATGCAGATATCTTACATCGCCATGTCCCACAACTGTGGAAAATTTCCTAGGTAATTATGATCCTAAAACCTGGAAAACCCACTGATCAGCTAATATCTTACAGGCCCATTTCATTGCCGCTTATACCACCGAACATAAACATTAAAAAAATTAAGCTCAAAAATATACTGAAAATGTACTCAAATTTCATGAATATTTTCTAAAGAATTTTTGAAATTTCAACAAAAAAAAAAGCTAAAAATAAAAATCCATTTTGAATTGCTCAATATTATTCCAAACGAGATTTTTTTTTTGCCTTAACACTGGTGGTTAACAATTTCTTTGCACTCAAAGTACACAAATTTCAAAACAATGTAACACACCTAATAAGATAATTCACGAAAATTCGCGTACAAGGTCATGCTGCATGACTGAAACTCTTTGGTAATGATGAGAATGCCACCAGCTGCTGATGCAGCAGTTTTCCAATCTCATAAGTTTCAAGATGCATCTTCCCTTCCGTTTACAATCGATGTAAACTACGGAGGGGATGAGTGGGACGTGGGAAAGTGGAGGATGGGATGTGGGAAGGGGGGGGTGGCGTAACGTGGGAAGGAGGGGTGGTGGGTCTTGTGAAGGGGTAGGTGGGACGCGGGAAGAGGGTGCTGGGTCTCGGGAAGGGGGTGGTAGGATGTGGGAAGTGGGCTGATAGGAAGGGGGGGTTCAGGGATAGAAACGGGAAGAAAAGCCTCCGAACTGGGGCAGAGCGCATGTGCCCTTAGGGACGTCCCGGGGGTGGGAGATAAGGGGGGTGTTGGAAAATGGGGGGGTTTGTGATAAGGGTGGGTTGCCAAGGGGGTGCGGAGAGGAGAGGATCGGGAGAACACGATGCTGGACTGTCTTCTGGAGAATCCGCTAGTAGCGCTGGCAGAACCGTTCTATTTGTGGAACGACTTGTGACTTGTAGAGTGCCTGGTGCCTGCTATTTTGAGAAAGGTGAAATTTTTATGACCTCCAACCGAAATTTGGTTTAAAATGACAAAGAAATGACACCTGAATTTTTTCAGATTTTTTGCATAACAAAAACCTACGCAGGTAGCTCGATTTTGGTTTTTGAAATACGCTATTTTTGCCAATATCAGACTTTTGAATATAACTTTTACAAACTTCTTTGTGAAATTGTGAAACTTCGTTTACTTACGTTTTTGGGGTTGCTGAACTCGAATATGCAGTCAAAACTAGTCGACAGCACCAACTTTTGATAGTTTTGAAAGATAGTAGTTTCAAAAGAGTTTAGAATCTCAAAATCGTCTAAATCATGTCAAAAAATGACAATTTTTCAAAATTAATCGTAAAATTATGAAAATTTGTATTCATATGTTTTTTGAGTCGCTGAACTCAAATTTGCTTTTTTTGTTGAATTTAATAAAAATTCTAACAGAAATACGTAAAAATACAAATTTTCATAATTTTACAATACCTAAATTTTGAAAAATTGTCATTTTTTGACATGATTTTGAGATTCTAAACTATCAGAAGTTGTTGCTGTCGATTTGTTTTGACTGCATATTCGAGTTCAGCGACCCCAAAAACGTTAGTTTATACGAAGTTTAGAAATTGTACAAAGAAGTTTGTAAAAGTTATATTCAAAAGTCTGATATTGGCAAAAAACGCATATTTCAAAACCCAAAATCGAGCTCCCGGCGTAAGTTTTCGTTATGCGAAAAATCTGAAAAAAAATTCAGGGGTCATTTTTTTGACATTTCAAACCAAATTTTGGGTGAAGGTCATCAAAATTCCACCTTTCTCAAAATAGCGGGCACCCTAGTGACCAGGCTTGTCAGATGGTAAGGCGGAATGAACAGGGACTTCATGAGTCCAAAAGGCAGAATTAAAAAAGTTTATTAAAATATCAAACGAGTTCCATGCATGCAGCACAATTATCAGCTGCAGTGGAATGGGTTTACCATGAAACCTTTCAAGCATTTTGTGACCAGTAAGTTTAGGAGATCGCTTATTCAATTCCTAGTTTTGCCGTATTTTACCTACACAGATATTGTTTTCAGCACTGGGTTTTTAAATGCTCATTTCCCTAAACGTTTTACGGTTGCCTTCAACTCCAGTGTCCGTTTCATTACCGATATTTCCATGTGAAAGCACATAAGCCTTCATTACTGTTCACTTGTGGGTTGCAGCATTGACAATCTAATGGCTACCAATGTTTTGTGCTTCATTTTCAAATTTATTAATGTTTCCCATTCATCAGAGCTAAAAATTTGCTGATGCCCCAACACATTTCTTCCCTCAAGGGCTCCAGCTCCATTACAGTAAATGGTGTTAGGGATGGCAAAAAAGAATCAATTCTGAAAAGAATCGATTTTTTTAATCAAAAATGATCGATACTTTTGGATTCTTTTTTCCCCCAATGTATCGGAGAATCGATTCCAAATGTCGAGAATCGGCCCGATTTTTTACACAACTGATTTAGATGTGTTGACGGACAGCTCACGAAGAAAAATTAATAGGTAAGCGGTAATTTACGTGGGAGATAGGTGACAACAATAATATTTTGTGCCACGACATAAACTCAACATGAAAGATGTAGGTAGTTAATTATTAGAAAGAAACTATACGATTAAATTAGGTAGGGTGGAGGCACCGATAGTAGCCACCCCTGTCAGTAGTAGCCATCCATGAACTTTAGATTTGAAAAATAAGGATTTGGCACCATCAAGACATTCGACATTAGCACCATTTTAAAGCAGGAGATGTCAGCTGCGCATTCCAACCGTTCTCGCCATAATTAAGAAACCAGTGTGATTAACAACACGCCTTATAACCCAGATGGACTGCCAGTTGATCAGATGAGCTCCTCGCCAACGGTTTTGATTAAGGACGTAGTCCTTGTTTACCTCAATATTTCACTTCATTCTAGGACTTTTTGAGATAGTTTCGTTTTATTCACGTTCCTTGGTGATTTCTTGATGTATTTCAAGTTGTTTCACGTAGGATTTTAGACAATTAGGGTCATATTTGTGGGGTGGCTACTACCAGTTCTTGAAAACCTTGCGAATTCCTGTAGTAGCCAAGATGTGGCCACTACTGAGTTTTCGTGTTTTTTTCATATTCAACATAAAAATAAGCTAGATTTTTATCAGTATCACAGTGATATAATTAGTTTTCCTGAAAAATGAGTATTTCCAGTAGTAGCCAGGGGGTGGCAACTTCTGGTCTCTTACAGTGGCTACTACTAAAGATTTTGGTGGCTACTACAAGCGACAGATCTAGGTTTACTTTTCTTCGATTTTCGTAAAACTAATCAACACATTCGATTTTTAAAAATATCCATTCTATAGAGCAGACATTGGGGTAAAGGAAAAACACGGGATTGGAAGAAAGAACGAAGAAATGAAGAAATTACGTTGTAAATACCGAAACTGGGCTGCTTAAGGGTGGCTACTACTGGTGCCTCTACCCTAGGTCAGTGCCTACATTTTGACATTTTATGTATGTCTTTACTTTGGCACATAAACGAATTTTTTAACATTTTATGCTTTACTTTGGCACATAAACGAAAAAAGCGTTAACAAAAAGCGTTAAAAACAGCGTTACGGTTGGTTTTCTGATGATTTCCGCTTACAACCGAGTCGTTGCAAGGGAAATGGTAGTTACTTCGTCGTTTTTCATCCCACAAAATTCGTTGACCATTCGTTCGAAAGCTCTCTTATCCAACCATACTATGTCAACTACTGCGAAGGGCGTGGCCAACAAGCTGAGTTATGAGCATGGTTATCTGAATAATTGTGTACACTCAGGTGATCATTCTCAATAATTGATATTGTGAACATGATTGCAACCGCTTGTTAATTTCTGATGATTTCATTGAGCTGGTGTTTCGATGATTTGATTCATAGCAGGTGATCCGAATATTGCGAGAACAGTTTGATTTGTGAAGCGGTGGTTAAATCATTTTAACAGGTAATTTCTATACTTTACACTCTAGAAAGCTGTAATTTCGTATGTAGCCTCTTTAGGACATTTACTTGACGATGCCCAGGGTCCGGATCAGCTGAGTGGCTCATAGAGCTTGCATAGGAGTCTGCGACACATACGAGTCAGCAACTAAGGTCATAAAATGTCCCATTGTGTTGCAGACTCGTATGCAAGCGTTTTAATTGGCTTATGATGCTGAAACCTGAAATGTAGCTCACTTTTGGAGATCTGGAATCAATTACAAAGATTGGAGGGGCTCAGATCAGCTTCGGAGCCTCCTAGGCTAAATTCCCTATTCGACCCACGGTGTTGTTATTTAGATGGAGCTTCTCTAAGACTCGTCGGTAACAATTACGAGGTACGGAGGCGCACTGATCAGCTGAGGGGCCTCTGAACCTATATTTTTTATGTTTTTTCCTCGACGTCTGTGCCAGTAAAATAAAAGATACCGCCACCGCAGCCGTTTTTGAAAAGACAGGAGCCATCGTTTCGACGAGCGTCTGCGGGAACACTGGCGAGCATCGGCGAACACGAATACTCGTCCGGTGTAGATAGGTAGACAAGTGCTCGCGAGCGTTCGTGAATGCTCGCGAACCCTATTCGTCGATGCTCGGTTGGTGTGGACGCGCCTTTACACGAATAGTCCCGTTGGATTTGTAAGGTGATTAGGTCTGAAGAGATCAAAGAGAAAATGAATCGTTTATTTCAGAAACCACCTAAGTGCGCTTTTTCAACTTTTGGAAAAAAAAAAAAACTGTTTTGCAACTTAAGTAGGTAAAGGTCTAGTCTCCACCAAATATTTGTTTACCAAATCGAGAACATGCTATAGGAAATATCTATTTTGTTAATATTTTTTTCCTTCAAGTATTTAAGTTATAATATTTTGCAGGTTTTGCACTTAAGTGGTTTCTGCAATAAATGAATAAATCCAAAGTGATTTTTTAAAAATTATAATTGAAATTATGACAAACGATTAATTTTTATCTGTTTTGGTATCAAAGGTAAGTAAGAGACACACTTAACGCTGGAATGTCCCGGCTAAATTCAACACTTAACTCCCCGGTGGGGTGTGTCAACCCCCAACTTTGAAAAATGTTAGAAAATTCAAAAATAAGTTACACTTGAATCAAATTTTATTTTTATTCTGTCATCAAGAGTGCAAAGAAACATGAAGTAGGTACCTAAGCTCATGAAGAAAAAAGTAATAGTACCTAAGGCAAACCTCACGCTCTGAAGAAAAGAAAATAAAAAAATAGCAGAAAGGTACCTCACTGTAACAAAATTTCAATATAAAATTAGCACATTTTCATTTAAAAACAAAAATAAACAAATAAATAAATAAAATCTACAAAACAATTTTCTGAGATTAGTTTGATACCATTTACAAAACCCAAGAACTAGAATGAAAAGGTAACATAAAATTGGCACCAAGCAATAGGATCAACATTCTCAACACTTTGAAGATCTATGATGTTCACAGAAGGAACATCGAACTAGTTTCTCCAAAACTGTCACTTTTGACGCTTCTTCATCGGGGGCAACTTCTTGTAACTCGACATTATCTCCCGTGTTTGAATTTTCTTCGCCAAAATATACATCTTCTTCCTCCAACTGTTCCAAAATGGATCTAATGTCTTCAGGATCCGAAAACTTGCGTTTTTCAGCCATTTCTAACAATGAGCCAATAACAAAACTTTGGGAACGCCCACAAAAATAACACTTGCTATAGAGAAAATCACTAGTGGTTAACTCCCTGGTGGGGTTTGTCAAAACCCAGGCACAAGAAAGTACTACACAGAAGTCTTGAACGTACTAAACCACTAAACGGGAAAAAGGCTGAAGCCTTTAGGGAAGAAGTGGGGGGTGATATAGAAACTTGACGTTCCGGAGCTAGCTTGTCCCCCCACCATAGGCGCCTGGTCACAGCTGTTTCCATCAGCTCCCATAGGTTTCCGTTCCCTGACCGGAACGGCTCCGAACTAGTTCTTCGGGAGCTGTTTGAACGAGAACTAGTCCGATATCCGACTCGTCCGAACTTTTTAACACTCTTGCCCGACCGGTTTTTCGTTCTTGTTTCGTCAGTTTAGTTTAGTTCTGTTTAGCTTTAGTGTAGTTAAGTTTTATATTTATTACCTAAGTATGGATGGAGGTTCCTTCAATTGTATGTGATGTGTGTGACAAGAGTTATTCTAACGGGCCAAATTTCCTTCACACGGTGCATGGCATCAACAGGTCGGTTCCTCCACCAAAAAAGATTATGTGTGGCACCTGTACTTGCGAGTACGCCGACAATAAACAATTTGAGAGACATTTGTTTGATGAACATTCAATCGGGGTGACGAAGGAGAATCATACTTTTCAGTCCGAGACCCTGTTTAAAGAGTGGAAACGTGCGGTTGAAGTTAAGTTAGGTACTGGTCAAGTTCGTGTTGAAATCCAGGAAAAAATTTGATGGGCATGAGATAAATTATTACCGCTGTAATCGCGATGGACATTACAATACATACTCCAAATACCCGAATGTGACAGGAAGCGGGAACTTTAGATGCAAGGTACTAGAAAAATAAACTCGCACTGTCCTCCTAGAATGACGGGGAATCAGTACCTACATGTTTAGAAATCATCTGCCAGGCCTTCTAACAAGAATGAATCATTGAATTGAATTGATTTTATCATTTTATTGATTCTTTTTGTAAAATAAGACATTAACACAACTATCTCTTATAGGTACGATTATCATCATCTTGGGTGCATGAAAACCGAGCTGGGACCTATTATCTTATCCAAACATTGAAAAAGGAGAAAAGAACGTTTTCTTGGGGTTCTATAATCTGAAATGAGGTGACCGTTCTTTGGAGCCGTTCCAGTCAGGGAGCTGAACCAATGAAAGCTGTTCGGAAAAAACAGTGTCCAGGCGCCAATAGTGGGGGGACAAGCTAGCTCCTGAACGTCAAGTGACATAGAGGGGGGCGAGAAGAGCCAAACGTGCGGGATTCAACATGATAAACTGACTTTAAATCGCGATTGGGGTTTGACAAACCCCACGGGGCATTCCAGGGTTAAGTATTGTAGTGGATTTATGTAGGTTTTACTTGGCGTAGGTAGGCCAAGTCGGACATTTATATCCCGGTTATGCGGGTTGGTCTCCGGGTCACCCCCGCGAGGAATGCGGGCGGAGCCGCCAAGGTCAACTGGTTTGGCGGACTGAAAGGGGAGATAGTCCGTGTCGCAGCCGCGTGGAGCGCTAGGCTCGCGTAGCAAGTGCTGGGTTCGATCAGTTTGGTACTGAGCCGTTTTGTAATATTCCGGCCTTAGATTTATATCTGAAAGGGGAATATGTTGAGCTTGGTTGAGGTACTGAAAAGTATCCTTCGGTTTTTGTACATTTGGAGTGTATTTGACACTCGGATCGGCCGGGTAAGCCTGCGTCGAATATCGTGGGTATTCGGACAGCTTGGTCGAATCGTAATGATCGGCTTCAGAGCGAGTCTGAAAGGTTTCCTCGATCTTTTGTATAGGCGAGGCTTGTTCGAAAGTTTCTCGAACGAATACGTCGGGCGAGAAGGCGATCCGGACGTGAGGGTCGCGCCTTGCGCTGTCGCTGGGTTCAGCGGATTCGCCGTGTGGCCGGTAGGGCGCACTACGCGGGCTACTCGGCCCGGCTTCGCCGTCGTCCTCCTCCCCTTGCAAGGGGAAGTAGGAAGGCCGACGTTCCATCGAAATGATCGAGTTTTTGCTCGTTTCGATGCCTCTATGTGTGAAAAATAGAGGGTTTTGGAGGTGGACTCGCTTGCTAGAGCGTCTTTCCAATGCTCGGATAGCAGGGTCCTACCTCGTAGCCTTGAAAAAGGCTTCCTTAGACGGTAAATTAGAGCGGAGGAGCTGAGTAATTTACCGGCGTGCCCACAGCGGTCGATTACGAGCTTAAGGCTACGTAATCCGGGCGACACGGCTCGGAACGTCCCTCGGGCGTGCGAGCTAAAGAGAATATCGATAGCTGCACCGGGTGGCGTCCTGACAGATGAACTACGTTGGGCAATGAGCAGGATGAATAATCACTGGACTCGTAGATGCCAATGCGAGATCTGCGTGGAGAGAAGGACTGGCTTGTAGAAAGCAGTAGGAAACCGTTCTTGAGATGACTTCGTAAGGCAGAAGGTTCGTCAGCGTAGAGCGTGTAGAATTCTTCGTGCTTCAGAGTGTGTCGTCGTCGAGAGCGGAGAGTGGAATGAATTTCGGAGGGCTCCCAGCGGGGTATTTATAGGGAGGTGGCCGCCTCCTGCCGCCTCCTGGTTGGTCCGCTTAATTTCATAAATTCGACTGTGCAGTCTCATTGGTTCGCTCATTGTTTTCTCAGTATCTGTGCGTATGATAGCTGAGTTGGTCTTTCGAGGTGGTTTCCCTGCGTCCGTCGCTGTGACGGGGTCCCCGGGGGTGGCTGAACGACCTTGAGTTTTCCTGTTTGAGGTTTCTCATTCAAGGCGACTTGTTTCGAGATGTTTGTCGCATCTCTCTCGCCCAGTAAATGTTTGGGGAGGTCGCCTTGTGTGTTATTCTTTAATATTTCACTTTTGGGAGAGAATTTAGTATTTTCTCTCTGGTGAAATATTTTGTTTGACGGAGTTATAATTCGACGTCTTGTAAATATTTTTGTGTTGTATCTACCTCTTTTTGGTAGCCCTGAAAAGGGCTGTTGACAAGAGGGGGTGGATTTCACCACAGGGGCCCTCCCAAGACGTCGTGTTAATAACGACGACGCCGGTTGGGGTGATTCGAGCGCCGTTACCCACCTCTCGTCGAATTTGGTAGAGGGGACGTGCCGTCTGGCAGATTTTCGGGGAGTTTTCTCCTTACTTTCTGTCTGATTTTGTGACACAGATTGTCCTTGTGATACAGCTTCTTCTGAGTGTAGAGTATAAGCTGGCTTGATTTGCTGTTTGGGAACTTTTTTAGTATGTTCGCCAATTTGCACTGTAACCGAAAACTTATCTCTTTTAACCACTTTGAATGGTCCCGTGTAAGGACATTGCAGAGAGGTGAGCTGTGTGGGCACTCTGATATAGACATGAGTACATGTATCCAAATTTTTGGGCATGTTTACGGCATATTTCGTATTATTATGTTTAATATGCGTAGGCCGGAAGAAAAGAGGTTCCGAAAGGTTCGTAGAAGTTACGAAAATGTCTCCTGGGAGTGGTACGTCAATTCCGTAAACTTTTTGGAAAGGCGTAGTTTCGGTCGCCGGGTCTACTGCCGTACGCATGGCGAGTAGAACTTTGGGAAGTGCGTCGAGCCAATTTTCGTTTTGAGCTTTGAGAGCCTCTTTCAAAGATCTATTTCTGCGTTCTACCATTCCGTTTGTTGATGGTTTGTATGGTAACGTGTGAGTATGTTTTACTCCGAGACGTTCCATAATGGAATTGAACAGATCTGATTCAAATTGAGTGCCTTGATCACTTGTGATGTATTTAGGTACGCCCTTTGAAGCTACCCAAATATTGATAAAGGCATTTGTGATTGTGGTTGTTTCGATGTTGCTAAGAGGGACTGCCTCTAGCCAACCCGTTGCTCTATCAACCATCATCAAAATGTAACGTTTCCCTCCTTTTGCTAAAGGTAAGGGTCCGGTAATATCAACGTGTACGTGTGAAAATTTGTTTGCCGTTTCAAATTCGGAGTAAGGGAGCTTCACGGAGCGCGTGATTTTTGCTCGTTGGCAAGTTTCGCACGCTCGGACCCAGTTCGAGACATCTGCACGTAGTCCGTGCCAAAAATATCGTTGTTTAACTTTATACACTGTAGAGTGTATACCTGGGTGTCCCAAATTGTGAATTTGGCTTATTATTTCTTCCCTTATTTCGTTTGGAATATAAGGTCTAGGGTGTCCTAAGTCTAGGTTACACCAAATTTCTCCTTGAGAGAATTCAACTCGTGTGAGTTTCAATTTGTCCTCCGCGGTAGGGGGAGAACGAATTTGTGAATTTGAAATGTGCAGTAGAAGATTGCATTCTATTGCAGCCGTAATTTTCGAAATTTCGGCTATGGGTGGACCCTCGTCCGTCTGGGTTGAAATCGATTTCGTTTGAATTTCAACCGGATCGAAGGGTCTGGAGAGTGCGTCGGCGACGACGTTGCTCTCTCCGGAAATATGACGAATGTCACTCGTCATTTGAGAGATGTACGTTAGCCATCTTAGTCTCATTTTAGAAAAATGTGCATTCTTCTTAAGCATCGTGCCTAGCAGAGGCTTGTGATCCGAACAAATATGGAAAGATCTGCCGTCCAAGTCGTTGTGCCAGTGAATGCACGCTTGGTAAACGGCGAACATTTCCTTGTCGAACGATGCTTTGTTCTTCCATTGTTCTGGAATTTCTTTACTGAAAAATCCCAATGGTTGGTACGATTTCGAGCCATGTTTGTCTGTAATTTCTTGTTCTAGTGCCGCTCCGATGTGTGTGTCGGACGCGTCACAGACTAATCTCCACTCCGCCGTAGGGTGTGGGTGAGCAATGTTATGCAATGTTGCTTTGATCATTGCTTGCTTTAAGCTGTTGAAAGCTTTTTCTCTCTCTGATGTCCATTCGATAGGTGTTCTGTCATTTTTTTTGTTTGACTGAATGGAGTCATACAGAGGTTGTGCCGTGTGAGCGAATTTGCTTGAGCATGCTCGGTAGAAACCACACATACCTAGGAATCTGCGTAGACTTCGTACGTCTACTGGCCTAGGAAATTGTTCTATGGCTTCTATTTTATCTCGTTTAGGGATTATCCCTTCCTTCGAGATAGTGAAACCTAGGAAATCGACGGTAGGTTTTGAAAAAATGCATTTATCAAAACCTACTCGAAGTCCGTGTTCCCCTAGTTTGTCAAAAATTTGTCTGAGGTGGTTCATGTGTTCGTTATAATTTTTAGAAGCCACCAGGATGTCATCTAGGTATACAAATGCGAAATCAAATTTTCGCATAATGCTGTCCATGTATCTTTGCCATGTTTGAGCCGCTCCGGCCAAACCCATGCTCATTTTCTTAAACTCATAAAGACCGAAAGGTGTAATAATCGCAGTTTTATGAGCGTCATCTGGGTGCATCGGAATATGATAATACGCTGATTTTAAATCTATTGTCGAATAGATTTGCGTATCATGTAAATTCGCTTGGAAAGAGCGAATGTGAGGAGGAGGGTAGGCGTCTTTCTTCGTTTTCGCGTTGAGGAAACGGTAGTCGCCGGTGATTCTCCATGACCCGTCTTTTTTTGGCACACAGTGTAACGGGGATGCCCATTCGGAATCCGATGGTGCAATTATGCCTTCTGAAAGCATTTCGTCAAAAGTACTTTTGACTTGAGCCCGTTTTTCGCCTGCCATGGGTCTTGCTCGGAAGTGTACTGGTGTTCCTTCCGTGGTTATACGGTGGTAAACCCCGTTGTTTTTCCATTTACCATGAATTTTGCTCATTTTATCATTGTATTTGTTAATGATAGAGCGAATGTTTTCGTCCTCCGTGATTTGCACGTCCTCTGGTTGAGGGGTATTGTCACGATGAGGGATATTAGCTGCTATTTGTTCGTCAGTGAACTTTTTGTTCATGACTGCAGCTATTTTTTGATCGGCATAGCACTTTATTTTATCTTTATAAATGTACTTGTGTTTGACCCGTATTCCGATATCCCAAGACTCGAGGAATGGAATACCTAGGATCGCTAGATCAACTTTCGTGATCATAAACTCGGTGGTCATGTCCCCGAGGCCGATGTTAATTGTTGTGTCAGCTCGCCCTAGTGTGTCTATAGGGGCTCCGTTAGCTGCTGTGAGCTTAACGTTGGACTTAAGAATTTTCAAGCCCAATTTTTTTGTGACATTGTGGGGCAGAATGTTCACTTCTGCTCCCGTGTCAATGAGAAATTCAGTGCCATTTATTTTGCACTTGAAAAAGAGCCTTTTATACTCAGTAGACTGCCGGTGTATCGGCTCAGATACACTGGCAGTTATTCGTTTTCCGAATTCTCTGTGTCGGAAGTTGGAACGGTATTTTCTTGTACCGATCGCTGAGTATTTTCGGTAGAAACCCGGGTTTTAGGCTGGCTTATAGTCGCAGCCTTTCTGCTAGTTTTGGAAGCAGTGTTCGTCTTCCAAGTGCAGTGTTCTGGGTCTGCACATTTGCGAGTTTCGTTACCGAAACGTGCGTGGTTTCGACAGACATAGGCCGTCGGTTTGTGAGGCTTATTCTCCACTGGTTGAGGTTTGAACTCAGCTTGTTTCGAGAGGGCCTTTTTGAAACCAGTATTTATGGGTTTCGGAGTAGATTCTACTCCTCGTATGTTTAGAGAAGTATTCTCTGTTCTGTACGCGTGTAGCGTATCAGCTAGGTCGAGCCGGGAGGTCGTGGTAGGCTGAGCTGCGACCATACCTCGTGCTTCGATGGGAAGAGTCTCGATCCACTTTTGAGTGATTAGAGCTTCCGAAAAGTACCCAACAGCTTTCGAGTACATCTCGTGGTACTTGGTGCTGGGTTTTTTGGCGAGAGATGCGGGGTCCTCGAGTGCGAGGAGCCTGTCCTGTAAGGACAACCCATATTCTCGCTGGAGACGCTGTTTGGCCTCTTCGTAGGGTGCGTGGGGTGCCGTGAGGTAAGCTGAGTCGATAGCTTCCCTCATTTCTTCTGGTACCCACTTGTATATAGCTGAGAACCATTCGTTCTGCGTTCTCAGGTGTTTTCGCACGCAGTATTGATCGAACTCGGCGAGTGCACGATCAATATTCTTCTTTTGGAAGACTGGTTTTTGATAATCTCCCATCTCCTCTAAAAATGCTTGAAAACCACCTTGTGTAGAGGGATGTTGCGTGAGATGTGGGGCGTAGAGGCCCGGCGGGGGTCGCACGCCCGCAGTGGTTCCCTGAAATCCACTAGCTTCATAAGAGGGAACGAAATGCTCCGTGTTGAGCCTGTTCAAAGGCGGGGTCACCATTTGTAGTGGATTTATGTAGGTTTTACTTGGCGTAGGTAGACCAAGTCGGACATTTATATCCCGGTTATGCGGGTTGGTCTCCGGGTCACCCCCGCGAGGAATGCGGGCGGAGCCGCCAAGGTCAACTGGTTTGGCGGACTGAAAGGGGAGATAGTCCGTGTCGTACCCGCGTGGAGCGCTAGGCTCGCGTAGGAAGTGCTGGGTTCGATCAGTTTGGTACTGAGCCGTTTTGTAATATTCCGGCCTTAGATTTATATCTGAAAGGGGAATATGTTGAGCTTGGTTGAGGTACTGAAAAGTATCCTTCGCTTTTTGTGCATTTGGAGTGTATTTGACACTCGGATCGGCCGGGTAAGCCTGCGTCGAATATCGTGGGTATTCGGACAGCTTGGTCGAATCGTAATGATCGGCTTCAGAGCGAGTCTGAAAGGTTTCCTCGATCTTTTGTAAGGCGAGGCTTGTTCGAAAGTTTCTCGAACGAATACGTCGGGCGAGAAGGCGATCCGGACGTGAGGGTCGCGCCTTGCGCTGTCGCTGGGTTCAGCGGATTCGCCGTGTGGCCGGTAGGGCGCACTACGCGGGCTACTCGGCCCGGCTTCGCCGTCGTCCTCCTCCCCTTGCAAGGGGAAGTAGGAAGGCCGACGTTCCATCGAAATGATCGAGTTTTTGCTCGTTTCGATGCCTCTATGTGTGAAAAATAGAGGGTTTTGGAGGTGGACTCGCTTGCTAGAGCGTCTTTCCAATGCTCGGATAGCAGGGTCCTACCTCGTAGCCTTGAAAAAGGCTTCCTTAGACGGTAAATTAGAGCGGAGGAGCTGAGTAATTTACCGGCGTGCCCACAGCGGTCGATTACGAGCTTAAGGCTACGTAATCCGGGCGACACGGCTCGGAACGTCCCTCGGGCGTGCGAGCTAAAGAGAATATCGATAGCTGCACCGGGTGGCGTCCTGACAGATGAACTACGTTGGGCAATGAGCAGGATGAATAATCACTGGACTCGTAGATGCCAATGCGAGATCTGCGTGGAGAGAAGGACTGGCTTGTAGAAAGCAGTAGGAAACCGTTCTTGAGATGACTTCGTAAGGCAGAAGGTTCGTCAGCGTAGAGCGTGTAGAATTCTTCGTGCTTCAGAGTGTGTCGTCGTCGAGAGCGGAGAGTGGAATGAATTTCGGAGGGCTCCCAGCGGGGTATTTATAGGGAGGTGGCCGCCTCCTGCCGCCTCCTGGTTGGTCCGCTTAATTTCATAAATTCGACTGTGCAGTCTCATTGGTTCGCTCATTGTTTTCTCAGTATCTGTGCGTATGATAGCTGAGTTGGTCTTTCGAGGTGGTTTCCCTGCGTCCGTCGCTGTGACGGGGTCCCCGGGGGTGGCTGAACGACCTTGAGTTTTCCTGTTTGAGGTTTCTCATTCAAGGCGACTTGTTTCGAGATGTTTGTCGCATCTCTCTCGCCCAGTAAATGTTTGGGGAGGTCGCCTTGTGTGTTATTCTTTAATATTTCACTTTTGGGAGAGAATTTAGTATTTTCTCTCTGGTGAAATATTTTGTTTGACGGAGTTATAATTCGACGTCTTGTAAATATTTTTGTGTTGTATCTACCTCTTTTTGGTAGCCCTGAAAAGGGCTGTTGACAAGAGGGGGTGGATTTCACCACAAGTATAAACAATAGTGGTTTTTACTAGGCATTAAACGGAAAATACTCGTACAAGTAGACTACACGCTTCAGTGCGCTTAGGCTACAGCAACGGCGCTTGGGTTCTTTCTGAAATAAACGGATTCTTTTCAAGGCTGTCAAATAGCATTGGTGATATGGAACATTGGTTATTGCTGCACCAAACGATGTACCTCTTAAGTGAACAGTACCACCAAAACAACATTTTTTTGAATTTTTGTCGCTTAGGTCAGCGGTTCCCAACTGCTGGGCCGCGGCCCACTTGTGGGCCGCAGGCAGCTCGCTACTGGGCCGCGGATGCTGGCCGGAACTCAAGAAATAATATAAAAATATTGCAAAATGAGTACGTTATTAATAAATCGGTCCTCGCGATAAAATATTAATTTAGGCATTCTCTTGGATAGTGTAAGTTTACTGATTCAATTATTTTACAATTTATTTTTTAAATTTATTTACAAGTCGCTTGACAATTTTATAACAGAAAATTAATTAGATTGGTCAAATTGTGTAGGATTGACAACTGACGGGGCACGAGCTATGTCTGGTATTCATAGGGGGTTAATCGCCAGAGTTAGGTCAGTAGCTCCCTTTGTCAAATAGACGCAGCATACATAGAGAAGCTCTTGCATTTAAAGGTTTGGGCGAGTGTCTGAAAAAAACTCTTGACGATGCAGTAAAAATCGTCAACTTTATTAAAGCAAGGCCAAAAAACTCGAGACTTTTCAGTGTTTCGTGTGATGAAATGGGTAGTCAACACAAATAGCTTCTACTTCACTGTGATCTTCGGTGGCTATCCAAGAGATTTTTATCAAGATTGTTTGAACTTCGTGATGAACTCTGGGTTTTCCTCATGAAGGCATATGATGGCAAACGTGCAAGTTCTTTCTTAGACTGTTTTGACCGATGAAAACTGGTTAAAGCAGATGTATTTTAGGTGCCCTCAACACTCTATATCTAACTCTTCAGGGCAAGGATATTCATAAGTGTGTTGTACAAGACAAAATATAGGCAATGATAATAAAACTTCAACGATGGGCTAAAAAAATTGAAAAAAAAAAAAAAAATTCTTTCGACGTATTTCCTGTCCTACGTGATTTCTTTGAAACCAAAGAAGTCAAAAATTGATGAAACAACAGCTGCAACCATAAAATATCACCTCTCATCTTTGGCTTTCGACCTCAGGCAGTTCAATTTTAAATATATATTTATCAAAATTTATTTCATTTACTTGTCTCATCACTTTTCTTTTGCTTTGTGTTTCAACTTTTTATTTTTGGACTGAGAAATCACAGTAAGAAACTAAGTCTTTTCATATTTCTTTTAGGAACTAGTTCCCCCAAATTCAAGGCGAAATCCAATGGATCAGAAATCCTTTTCATGAAGATAACTTTAAAAAAGTTAACACATCTTCAAGTAAAGAGGTCTCTTTAATTGAACTGTCTTGTGATCAGGATCTGAAATCAAGTTTTAAAATGACCCCATTGATTCCTTTTTGGATAAATGTGCGAAAAGACTATCTGCAATTGGCAAAATTGCACTGACGCAATTGATGGGATTTTCAGCTACTTATCTGTGTGAAGAGCGTTTTCTACTTTAGTTTATTTGAAAAATAAGTATAGAAATAATTTAAACGTGGAGAGTAACTTAAGTCTGAAATTGTCAAGTTTCAATCCCGATATTGATGCACTAGTAGGGGACAAACAATGTCAGAAATCCCATTCAGTTTGAACAGCCATGTTAATATATCTATAAATAAATAAAGGTTCTTCAGTAAAAAGTTTTTTTTTTCCTTTTTGCTCAGTATGTTTTAATTTGATTTAATATTTGCTTAAATACCTATGGGAACATTATATATATATATAATCGGGGTGGGCCTCGAATTTTTTCAAAAAATATTATTGGGCCCCCAAGCTAAAAAGGTTGGGAACCGCTGGCTTAGGTGGTTTCTGAAATAAACGATTCAAATATGGAGAAGGAACAACCAATAAGGCTGGAGGAACAGGTACTGTGGGATATCAGCGTTATTCGGTGGCACCCTTGCTTAGCATCGAGCTGTCCCGATCGTCTCCTGGAAAACGGGGGGAAATGTGGTGATAAGGGAGGGCGTCCTAGGGGGTGAAAGGGGCGGCAGCGGGGAGGCCGTCATGATAAGGGGAGGGCGGCCAAGGGGGGCAAAGGGGAGGCTGTGATAAGGTGAGGGCGGCCAAGGGGGGCGGTATGTCGGTCCAGTTTCCATTCCTTCACGCCCTTTCGACCGGGCTGGAAAACTCCCCGATTTTTCGGATAACCCCGACGTAAACTTCATTTCCCCAAACCCACAAAATGATCACCAGCGATTTCACGTCGTTTCCCATCACCTCGAAAACGATCGCGAAATGAGTACGAGCGATTTTGGATATTCCGAAAGGTAAATCGTCATTCAATCGTGTCAAATCCGCGATAAAACCCCGTTTTATTTACCCAGAACTGAGAACGCGATGTTTCAAGTTAGTGGGTTCGAGATGGTGATACCGCAGATGCCAACTTACAACCCAACTGACAGGCAACCCACCATGTGAAGGTTAGTTCACGAATACATGATATAAATACATAGCTAAATATTACCTATAGCTACATATATGATAATTGATGATTGTACTGTTCGTATACAATCAATCCGTAAAATAAGTTCTCATTAGCAAATTTTTGTAAAAAATGAAGCAACAGAAATGACTAAAAAAATTGTAAAATTAAAATTTTCAAAAATGCCTTTAATTGAAATTTGTTTTGAGGCATTCTGAAACGATTCCTGGAGTTTAATACTTATATATATATATATATATTAGGTAGGGTGCCCGCTATTTTGAGAAACAACTTTTGACAGTTTGGAATCTCAAAATCTTCAAAATCATGTCAATAAATGACAATTTTTCAAATATTATGAAAATTCGTATTTTTATGATTTTTGAGTCGCTGAACTCAAATTTGCTGTCAAAAAATCAAAATTATTTCTAACAGAAATACGTAAAAATACGAATTTTCATAATTTCACAATGAATTTTGAAAAATTGTCATTTTTTGACTTTATTTTGACGATATTTAGATGCCAAACTATTAAATGTTGTTGCTCTCAACTTGTTTTGACTGCATATTCGAGTTCAGCGACCCCAAAAACGAAATTATACGAAGTTTCACAATTTTACAAAGAAGTTTGTAAAAGTTACATTCAAAAGTCTGATATTGGCAAAAAAAAGTATTTCAAAAACCAAAATCGAGCCATGAATGAGAGCTGTGGGCAGTGACGCTGGCTGTTCGACATTAGCTCACTGTTCGACTCACTAAGTACCATCGAGGCGATTTGGGACGCATCATATTCATATGATCCCCTAATACAAAGCCTGCGTGTGTCACTACACCGAGCCACGACGTTGGGCACAAACATAGAGAGTTTTGCGTGACCACTAACGTACCCTTAACGTCACCCTACCGTACCCAAGAGTACGTGACCTTGAGGGGACGTTAGCAACGTCGTACGTTAGAATGGCTCATTTAACGTCACCCGTTTGGGGACCTAAAGGCACACGGCACCAGCCTAACCTTCCTGCAAATGTTTTAACAGTACTGGGCACCTCAAAATTACTCGAATACTGGTGAAATAAATGATAGCAGTTTTTCTTTTCAAATGCCTCATTACCAACTAATTTTGTTGATGTAGCGGGTAGGTTTTTGAACACCCCTCAAACTTGGTTATTTTTCGTTTCATGTCGCGTGGATAGAAACCGAATGTGCCATCTGAAGTCCGCCTCCGACGTCGCGCTTTACTAGCCTTCATCTCGATCGAAAAAAATCCGTTCTTTTGCGCACAGGCTCTATTTGGTCGATTAGCGCTTTGTTTTTATTATAATTTCTCATATTTTAAATGAGGAACCTGAGTTTTAAGACACAACTTCTTTGCAGTATTGTTCTTAGTTAGCCTGATCTCAGCTGTTTTCTCGTGAACATTGCATGAAGTTCTGCTTCCAGTGACGATTATCTGGTAAATTCCTGGTTCATTGTCAGAGAGATGAATACTTTTTCATACTTGTTGATATGTTACCCAACCGAAAACCCAAAAACATGAAGTTTTAACGACTAAAAACCTAAAAGTGCAACTAAATCGCGGTGTTTCCCACTTGAGGCTTAGGTACTATCTTTGCGTTAAATCCTTGCCTTGTTTACGAATTGAAAACTAAAAATGAGAAACTATCCCGTATTCGTACTGACACTAACATGAAATTCGAATTTAGGATTGAAAATCGGCATTTCACATCGAAATAAAGAAGTCGATTTGACAACCAGTAGTCAACAAGATAGCTGGGAAAAAATATCGCGTTGCCCAACCGCCGTTAGCGTGACATCAAAATTTAGGCAACCGTTCTCTCGGCTCCTTTGGGGTTAGCGTCTTCGTTTGCTCCCTCAAGACTACGGTAACGGGTGACGTTGAGTTGAAGTCGCCAAAAATTCTCTCATAACTCTTATGTGGGTACCAAGCCATGTAGATTTCCCAAAAATTGTCGTCTCTCATTACTTTCTCATATACGATGTACGGCTCTTTGTCTGTATACATGTCAAAGAAGCATGATTTCCTTCGGGTGATGTGCAACTGACCTTGCACCTGAAATTAAGTAAAATGAAATGATTAAGTTGTGGCACCGATGCGAGATGTAAAAGTGTTAGTTGATCAAAGAAAAATATATTTATTGTTATAAAAAAGAGGTGCTCGTAAAAAAGGTGATGATGCCCTAGCAAGGGGAGCCATTGGTGATGACTCCATCGAAATTTTGCCTATGGGCTTTGAGGATCAAATCTCCTACATGCAGCACAAAGCCAATTCCGTCTGACTCGAGCAATGGTAGAGTGAGGTCACTGGTCTGCGTGGAGTCCTTAAGGACCTTTGCCCGGTTGATCCTTTCGTGACCCAACTTCCAAGGAGGGCCCGACTAGTGATCAAACGGGTAGCTACTGGCCATAACCGTCTTACTCACAGACATTTGCTACATCCAGTAGGTCGTGATATTGTGTGTGGGAGATGTGAAGGGTGATTTGTCTATCCGCCACTTTTTGGAGTGGCCCTCATGGACCTCAGGGTCCAACATTCACCCCCTCAGTGGGTGGATGTTCTGTCAGGACCAGACAAGGTAAAGTCCCTGTTGGTGTACCTGAAAGCCACTGAGCTTTACAACAAACAGTGAGATTCATAACTTTGATATATTTATTTATGTACAAAGTTGTACAATGTACAAATTGATGTACAAATCTAAACATTTGTCTGGATAGCAGAATATTATTTAGAAAAAGTTTTGTTACTTTGAAATTGTTAGTCAACAATTTTCGTGTAAGCAAACTGTTGAAATTGCAAACGAATTGAACATTAATATACAATAACATACGAAAATTCGCTCACATATTCATACTTCATGACTCTTGCGCTCATTCATGCGAACATTGCGTTCCTCTTCATTGAACTTTTTATAAAATAGGTTACTTTACTGGCTCATTTTTTAATAATATTGTAGGCACTAACGTACATATTGGTGTCTGCAATATTGATAATGAGTGCCAATATCAAACTCTGTAACAGACCAAAATATAAAATTGATGGTTTTTACAAGGCAATGGTTTTACAGTCGTGTCGATGACAATTTTGCAAGATTTCAAAAGTAACCTATGCAAGATTTTGGCATTTTTCAACATTTTACTTCATACGTTTGACGATTTTCCGTAACAATACCTGAAATTTAATGTTATTTTGTATGTTTACGAGAGATTTTTAATATTACTATTGTTAATTATTATTACTTTTGTAAAAATTTATAGGTTAATATTTTATTGATCAGAGGGGTAGTATTGGTTTGAGTTTGATGTGAATTTCAACTAAACCATTAGGGTCAATTTAAGAGAAAATAAATAATTAGTAAACGTCAACCATGATGAAATCCGTGTGGGACGACCTCATAGGGCCTATCCCGCAAAATCCCCCCCAAAAATTTGAATGAGGTGTCAAATAATATTAAGTCAGTACACTAAATTCAAATTTTGTTAACATGACATAATAAAAACGTATCACAGGGGTATTACATAAGTTTCGCAGGTACATGATGACTGACAATACCCAATCCTTTACATTTTGACAAAAATCGTTTCTGATTTATGGAATGTAACAAGAAAAACACGTTCGGGCATGCACAGGTTCTACCGCTGATTCAATCGTGACGAAAGTTGTCTGGAATCTCAAAGAATCTTACTCGCGTCATCCCTGAAAATATGAATACATTGTTAAATAAATTGAATTTTATACAATTTCTTAAAATACCTCCACTAATTAGTATTTCGAGAATGCAAAAACCAAAAAATGATTAGGTAGGTATTTTGAGTTTAATTAGGTTCCTACCTACTAACGTAAATTATAAATCAAAGGATTGACATTTGAAGATTACGATCTAGAATTTTAACCTCAGGTTCGTTGAGCTCCATTTAGCTAAGTATACCGACTTCTAATCATTTAAAGTTGTGCGCCTTTAGTGGTTTCCAAATGATGGACAGCAATTATTACTATGTGATCAGTAATTATTCATCTTCTGGCTGTATTTTATACGCTCACTATTATCGTACTAGCGTTCCCCCCGCGCGCGTTGCTGCGCCCAAATTAAATTTGTTTATTGATCGTAATTTTAAACTGTTATTAAGTCAATCGTGGGATCATTAGGGAAAAAACTGGATTCTAGATCCACTCAGCTGATATGGGATCGGTCAGTTGTGTTCAGAAGTCCCTCAAGGGCCCACATACCAAATCTCAGAATCGTGGGAGCATTAGGGAAAAAACTGGATTCTAGAGCCACTCAGCTGATCTGGGATCGGTCAGTTGTGTTCAGAAGTCCCTCAAGGGCCCACATACCAAATCTCAGAATCGTGGGATCATTATGGAAAAAACTGGATTCTAGAGCCACTCAGCCGATCTGGGATCGGTCAGTTGTGTTTAGAAGTCCCTCAAGGGCCCACATACCAAATCTCAGAATCGTGGGATCATTAAGGAAAAAACTGGATTCTAGAGCCACTCAGCTGATCTGTGATCGGTCAGTTGTGTTCAGAAGTCCCTCAAGGGCCCACATACCAAATCTCAGAATCGTGGGATCATTAGGGAAAAAACTGGATTCTAGAGCCACTCAGCTGATCTGGGATCGGTCAGTTGTATTCAGAAGTCCCTCAAGGGGCTACATACCAAATCTCAGAATCGTGGGATCATTAGGGAAAAAACTGGTTTCTAGAGCCACTCCGCTGATCTGGGATCGGTCAGTTGTGTTCAGAAGTCCCTCAAGGGGCTACATACCAAATCTCAGAATCGTGGGATCATTAGGGAAAAAACTGGACTCTAGAGCCACTCAGCTGATCTGGGATCGGTCAGTTGTGTTCAGAAGTCCCTCAAGGGGCTACATACCAAATCTCAGAATCGTGGGATCATTAGGGAAAAAACTGGATTCTAGAGCCACTCAGCTGATCTGGGATCGGTCAGTTGTGTTCAGAAGTCCCTCAAGGGGCTACATACCAAATCTCAGAATCGTGGGATCATTAGGGAATCTCCGCGTAACGCTCACCGCGTGACGCTCCCCGTGTGACGCTCCCCACGTGTCGCTTTATTAATTATGTTGCTTATAGACTCCGAAACATAAACATAAACATAAACAATAAATTTCTAAAACCTGACACTGCACCCTTTTATGCCCTCTGGGTCAGAGCCCTTTGAACGGATTTGCACCAAACTTTACAGGAACAATCCTTGAATCATGCCTAATAATACCTGAAAGTTTCATTACAATCTGTCGAGCGGTTTCGGAGTCTATAGGCAATATACATACATACATCCTCTTTTATAGATATAGATGATATGAATGAATAAAGTTACCTACCTACTAGGTTCAAAATTATTGGTGCTCAAAAATATATTAAAAATACACTATTTAAAAATGTATCACAAAAACCACTTTAAATTGAAGAAAATATTAATTATTGGAATGTAGAGATAATTCCTATCACGTAGAAAATTCATGTAGGATATGCTTGTAGATAACTGTGCGTGGATTTATCAGCATAAGTTTTACTCAGTGTTGGGCATAATGTTATCATCATCATCGAATACGAATATGATTGTAATCACGATAATTATTCGTTGATTCTAAGTCAACAGCGATTATATTCGTGTAATCGTATTCGTGTGTCGGCAATTACGCGAATACAACCCATAAAAATGCGTCACGGTCATCAATTTCAACAGGGCGTCCCTCCTATGATATGCGAAGTAGGGTGATCGCTATTTTGAGAAAGGAGGAATTTTGATGACCTCCACCCGAAATTTGGTTCAAAATTTCATAAAATGACTCCTGAATTTTTTCATATTTTTTGTATTACAAAAAAAAAAAACTACGCCGGTAGCTCGATTTTGATTTTTGAAACGCTTTTTTTGCCAATATCAGACTTTTGAATATAACTTTTATAAACTTCTTTGTAAAATTGTGAAACTTCCTATACATACGTTTTTGGGGTCGCTGAACTCGAATATGCAGTCAAAACAAGTCGACAGCAACAACTTTCGACAATTTTGTATCTCAAAATCGTCAAAAAATTACAATTTTTCAAAATTTATAAAAATCATGAAAATTTGTATTCTTTTGTTTTCTTAGTCGCTGAATTCGAATTCGCTATAAAAAAAATCAAAATTCTAACATGAATACGTAAAAATACAAATTTTCTTAATTTTACAATGAGTTTTGAAAAATTGTCATTTTTTGACATGATTTTGACGATTTTGAGATTCCAAACTGTCAAAAGTTGTTGCTGTCGACTTGTCATGACTGCATATTCGAGTTCAGCAACCCCAACAACGTAAGTATAGGAAGTTGCACAATTTTACAAAGAAGTTTGTAAAAGTTATATTCAAAAGTCTGTTATTGGTACAAAACAAAAGTATTTCAAAAACCAAAATCGAGCTACCGGCGTAGTTTTTTGCTATGCAAAAAATCTAAAAAAAAATGCAGGGGTAATTTTTTTGACATTTTAAACAAATTTCGGGAGGAGGTCATCAAAATTCCACCTTTCCCAAAATAGCGGGCACCCTAATGCGAAGCCTTGCTAATATTACCTAGTTTCAGAGGGACGTCCTATTGAAATAGATTTGAGACAAATAGGCTGAGCTCCAATCTTTGAATTCGCTTTAAGGACGTAATATTAGCAAGGCTTCGCATATTATAGGACGGACGCTCTATTGAAATTGATGACCGTGACGCATTTTTATGGGTTGTATTCGTGTAATCGCCGACAGACGAATACGATTACACGAATACGAATATAATCGCAGTTGACTCAGAATTAACGAATTATTATCACGATTACAATCGTATTCGTATTCGACGATAAGATTATGCCCAACACTGCCTACTAGGTTGAAATTATTGATGCTCAAAATTGTATCTTTAATAATTTAAAAATGTATCACAAAAAAAAAAAAAAAAAAAAAAAATCCACTTAAAATTGAAGAAAATATTATTTATTGGAATGTAGAGAGAATTTCAATCACGTAAAAATTCTAATGCATTTTCTCATTTTTATACTAATTTATCAATAAATACGTTCCTTTTTATCATTTAATAATAATTGACAGGACATTTCCATTTTCCGACCGTCACGTCACAGTCATCAATTTCAATAGGGCGACCCTCTTATAATATGCGAAGCCTTGCTAATTTTACCTAACTTCAGAGGGTCGTCCTATTGAAATAGATTTGTGACAAACAGGCTGGGCTCCAGTGGTCGAATTCGCTTTAAGGTCGACCCTTTGAAGCTAGGTAATATTCAAGGCTTCGCATATTATAGGAGGGACGCCCTATTGAAATTGATGACCGTGACGCATTTTTATGGGTTGTATTCGTGTAATCGCCGACAGACGAATACGATTACACGAATATGATTACACGAATATAATCGCAGTTGACTCAGAATCAACGAATTGAAGGGCTTTGGGTACAAAGGGCGTAAGTGCCATAAATCCCAAAAAAAGTTATCGCTGTTTCAGTTTTAATTTGTTTGTCATTCTCACAATATCCGTTCTAAAGAGATGATTTTTTTGTAAATTAAATATTGCTGAAATACGTTTTATTTGTACGTTGGATTTGTTCATAACGATCTTCCCAAGATTAAAAAAAATTTTTTTTTGTTCACTATCCTATGACAACGGCCTAAGTGCCACCTCTGTTTACCACCTGCCTAAGTGCCATACCCACCTATTTCTTCAAGTTTTCTACAAGTGAACAGTTTTAAAAACATTGCTAATCTTTTTTCACATAGGAAGGTATCTAACGGAGTTCTTAGGGGAATTAGAAGAAAAAAGGTGTTCTCACGAGAGTTTACAAGGTTACAAACGCAGTGTTTCACCATGGCACTTACGCCCTTCCTACTGAAAATGCCTCATGGACTTAGGTAGTACTGAAAAACGGTGATTTTGGACGGAGGACGTTGGTAACACTGCGACGTGGCGGTTTATTTAAAAATGATTGGTGCATAAGCCCTTTCTAGAAAAATAGCTAGTGGTATATAGGTCCAGAAAAAAATATAATATGGAAAAAGTCGATATTGGCACTTACGCCCTTTGTACCCAAAGCCTTTCAATTATTATCACGATTGCAATCGTATTCGTATTCGACGATAAGATTATGCCCAACACTGCTTTTCCGTAACCGTATTTATCCCGGACACACATTTGAGTGGATTACAGACTAGTATTGATCACCTGTTCGGTAGGCAGGTAGCTCTCAGCGCTTAGTAGGCGCTACTTCCAGGTGGGAAGGAGGCCAACATCCTTCCAACCTGATGAATAATTAATTTTTTCATCACCACATGCTCTCTCTCCCTCTCGCGATCAAGTCAGTTCTCAAATGTGAAGCCCCCAACTAAGTTTACCAGATTTTCATAGATCTTAAGTGAATCTGTTGCAATGGCTTCAAAAATTGAATGCCTGGCGGGAAAAACGTTGGATGTTACATATGCAAAATTTTGAAGGAGGCTGGTAACCGCAAACAAATCTGTTAGAAATCCTAATCAATACTAAAGAGAACATCCAACGTTCTTCCGTTTATAGTATTTTTCCTGATCAAGATTCTAATGCTACTCACTACACAAATTGTAGGTGTCTACCTTTTATATTCTCTATTTTTGGTACCTACTTACTTGAGATTTCAATCTTTTTTACCCCCCCCCCCCCTCTCTTAGGTATGTCATAAAAAAAAAAAGTCAAAATTATAGGTATCTACCTACCTTTATTCTAGTATTTAGGCGCCTACTTACTTTGGATTCCAATCGGCTTATGTACACCATTACTACTGACGTGTTAAAGAACTTAGGATAGCTGCTGATATCAAACTTCAACATAGGTAGGAACTAAAAAAACTTTATTACAACATTAAAAGAAAAATAAAACGTGAATAAAATGGTTGAAAAAGTACATGAAATTACTTTTTTTTTAACTGCAGGAAGGTTTTCGTAAAACAATCTATGATCACAATCAGTTAGATACTCGCTTTCACTAAAACTCCACTTACATGTCATTATTACTCGGAAAAATCCAACCAAACCAGAAACAAACCGCACAAATAAACAATCGTAACTAGTGACTACAAAAATCGAAGAGCAACAGCACGTGTTCCAGTGTTACCAGGCAAGCGCGCTTTCACATCCAACGTTATTCCATTAGAAAAGGTGACCACTTTGTTCCTTTCTACCAAAATTAGAGGGCTTTATCAGGTTCTATGACAACGAACAACACCAGGAACACATGACTGGCGACACAACCAACGTTATTCCATCGAAAAAAACAAAAAAATAAATAAAAAAAATTCGAAAATATGTAACATCCAACGTTTTTCCCGCCTGGCGTTCAATTTTAAAACCAAAATGTTCGAAAAATTGTCTTTATTGGAATCCGTTTTGAGGCAATCTAATCCGAATCCGAGTTTAACACTTTTTCATTTGTTTATTTACTTATGTAATTCCAGACGATAAATCTTCTTAGGATTTTAGGATTGAGATAAAAATTGCGCCAAAAAATCAAGCTTTCTAAATGAAAGAATGAGTTCGTTGGCCATCATTTTTTGAACACGTTAAATTGGTCAAATTTCAAAAAATGTGCTGAAAAATTCACTAAAAATGATTGAAAACGTCTAAAAATTGTTAAATTTATATTTTTAGCAGAATTTTAGTCAAAAAAAGTTTATCAACAATGAACTAGAACATTAAAAAATTTATTCACGAAATATGGTGAAAAACGTACTTAAATTTCATTAATATTTGCTGAAAAATCGATTTAAAAAACTTGAAAAGTTTATTTGCCATAAAATTTATGGATCTTTGTACTCAGAAAGCACGAATTTCTAAACAATTTAAAATGATGTAAATACGATAACTATTTACGAAAATTCGCTCTTACGATTATGCTGCATGACTGGAGCTTATTGTATTAGATATCTGGAGCTGGATTTATTAGAATTCAACGGGCATCAAAGCCCACAATTTACATGAAAATGTTGAGAGTAAAAATAAAACTATTAAATCAAACACACACGCACTCGCGCAGACACACACACACACACACACACACACACACACACACACACACACACGTACGCGCGCGCGCGCGTTGTCAAAATTTGAATATGAACTGTCTGAATGAAAACCAAATGATAGATGGAATAGGAAAAGATGGCAAATAGGTGGATGATATTGTATTAGTGGGTGGTGTCCGATTTTTGCCAAAACTTTACGTTGGAAAGGAAGAAGGCTGGATTCAAAAATGTCAACATTTAACAGGCAGAAATCATTAGCGAATTTTTGTAGAAAATGATGCTTTGTGTATTCGGATCAGCGGGGAATAAATATGGGTCAATAATGAGGGAAATAAACAATTTTGAGGTTGGTGGGGTTCAAAAATGGGTTTACTTGGTCGATTACAAAGGTCCATAAACAATTTTGAGGTTGGTGGGGTTCAAAAATGGGTTTACTTGGTCGATTACAAAGGTCCATAAAATAATGTTACTATGGTTAATTAATGGAACTTTCAATATTGGATGTTTACCCACACATATTGCATCCGAGTCACGCAAAGTTTTTGCATTTCAAATTACAACAGAGCAACCTAACCTCCCACCTCTCCCTTCACACACTCACTCATTATGCCTACTGAGGCTGATTTGAATTTTATTGTATTTATTATACAGAATAGGTCGGTGGGGAATCACATGGTAAGAGACTCTTTCCTAGTATTATGCTGATTTCGAGTTCAATTTACTTTCGCATTTTTATGCGGTCTTACCACAAGGGTCCATTCCATGAATTGGGTTAGAGACTATTGTATCCCTTATTTTTCAATAATCTCTCTCACTCTCTCTATCTCTCTCTCTCTCTCTCTCTCTCTCTCTCTCTCTCTCTCTCTCTCTCTCTCTCTCTCTCTCTCTCTCTCTCTCTCTCTCTCTCTCTCTCTCTCTCTCTCTCTCTCTCTCTCTCTCTCTCTCTCTCTCTCTTTTCTCTCTCTCTTTTCTCCCTCTCTTCTCTTTTCGATTGACTTCTCCCGTGCATATGATATGGTTCGGCACGACATCCTATTAGACATTTTAAGATCAGTTGGTGTAGCAAACCAGATGGGGTTGTGGTTTCAATCATATTTAACGGGTAGAGAACAATGCATTAAAGGCCCAGAGGGAGAATTGTCCTCTTGGTTGAGTGTATATACTGGTACTCCTCAAGGGTCGATTTTATCATCAACTTTGTTTTCCTTATACATTAATTCATTGCCAAACGCTTTCACTTTCTGTCAACACATTAGCTACGCTGATGATCTACAAATGTACTTATCCTCTAGCTTAGCAGAACTCAGCCAAAATGTACCAAAACTAAATTTCGATATTGAACAACTAGTGTCATGGTGCAAAGCACATGGGATGGCGATAAACCCACTAAAAAGTAAAGCAATCATACTAGGATACAAAAAAATATTACAAAACATAAATTATAATACAGTATCTAAAATTGAAATTGAGGGGACGCCATTAGAATATGTACACGAAATCAAAAATCTGGGTATCATGATTCAGGACTCACTATCATGGGATACACAAACAGCAACAATATGTAGCAAAATGTTCGGTGGAATCTACCAGTTACGCAGAATGGCTGTGGATTTCCCACAACATGTGCGTGTGCAACTTGTTCAGTCACTGCTATTCCCCATTTTAAATTATGCCACACTGTCGTACTGTGACCTTAATGCTGATCAAGTGGCAGCAATAGAAAAATCGCAAAACGCTGCAATCAGATTTATTTGTAGAGCCCCTATCGATGCACATATTACACCATATTATATAAAATTAGGCATACTGAAATATAGAGACAGTAAAAAACTAGCACTGGCCACAATGGTTTTCAAAATTCTCAAATTTAAAACCCCTACATATCTCTACGAAAATAAAACTGCTATTTTCAATAAATCGTTTTTAGTCCAAGGTACACAAATATATAATGAAAATTTTGAATTATTTGATTTTGATAAATCGGTGAAGAGTTTCAAAGAAGAATTTAAAACAAATTTACTTAAAAAATATACATCCTAATAGAAATGAATATAATTTAAAATGTTTATCAAATGTTATAAAATAATATAGATTAATGAACAATTTAGAAAACTATACATAGAAATAAAAATAAAATTAATTTAATGAATATATACATGACAATTGAAAAGTATAATATTACGTATCTGAATATTGAAAATAATGTAAGAAACAAAATATAAACAGAATGTATTATACATTTAATCAATGAAGAAATTATGTATGTTTTTATCTTATTATTTAAGTTGTTTAGTTGAAATTACAAAGTGAAGTGAATATTGTGACTTTTTAAAAAATTAAATACTATGTAATGAAATATATATATATATATATATATATATATATATATATATATATATATATATATATATATATATATATATATATATATATATATTGATTGTAGCGAGGATTTTGTAAAATATTTGTAGCCAGGGACGGAGTAAGAGAGGGCCAAAAGGCCCTATCCTGCCCCTGGTGGTTAAATAAAATGCTTAATCAATCAATCTCTTTCTCTCTCTCTTTTTCTCTCTGTCTCCCTCAGAATGATCGTCAGTCCGCGTGTAAGTTGTCGCAGAGTTGCGAATTTACCAATGCAAACAACCTCAGTTTGTTATTATTTATTTCTGAATTGTAATTATTAATCACTCAGGTGTTTCGTGTTTGTTGAATGAATAAAAGTGAGTCTCGCTAGAAACACTAAAGAGTCCAGTTCTTCATAGAGAAAAAATAAGATAAGATTATATAATCGTACAAATAGTTATAGGTACGGAGAAAATCATCAGAGAATTATTGTGATTTGCATTGAAATCACAATAAATTGGTAGCAGAGCGTGGTTGAGGCACAGTCAAGCAATTTGGAAGATGAGTGGACTAAATTCAGAATGGGCACGGTCGCTG
>CM061049.1:13455788-13743288 GCA_030762985.1 Adelphocoris suturalis | reverse complement strand
CTTTTATGGCCCGGACGGCGAACGGCGGACGGACATTTCAAATTTGGATTCTACGCACCTTGAAACGTAAAGTGACAAAGTTTGAGGGTGGTTACAAAAATGTTTTGCTAAACGATCACATAGGTAGGCTTATTATTGGAAATAATAAACCAAAAGTATGCCGAATTAGCGTAAACTGGTGCATATCCAGACATTATTACTAAGATCAAATTTGGCAACTTTCAAAAAGTGCTTTGACAACTCATTCTTTCTTAGTAGGCATTTACCGAATGATATTTTTAGCAGAGGGGTTTTTTCCGGCGTTTCTTTGAGTAAATCTGTTTAGTTAGAGCATACTGAAGCATCATCTGGAATGTTGGACAACTTTTTTTTTTTTTTTTTTGCAAAATTTGTTTCAAAGCGTTCAAAAATCACGTCTATTCCTTTAAAATCATTAATTATTACACGAGAAAAAATTAGAGGGCTTAAAAATTTGGTGAGCCAAAAAATGTTCAAATTTGGCACGTCATCATAAAAAATCACTGTTAATTGTATACGACGAAACGCTGTAAATTATGTAGCGCTGTGCGCTGTGTTTATGTCATTGTAATTAGCTCATAAGCTATGAGGATGACAGACGCAGTACCTATCTATTGATACCTATGTCTGTATGAGTAAAATTAGTCACCGTGAATGATCAACAGGGTGAAACTATCTTCAAAGCTTCCAAAATCGTGAATTGTTTCACTAAAAACTGAAAAAACTGTTCGCAATTGCGTCCACACCGGGCGAACACGAACGGAGAGCACCCTTTTTATGTACCGACTCCAAGCGGGAACGGCTGCGATCCGAACCGAACGTTCGCGAATGCGTCCACACCGGGCGAACCAAGCCGAGCCGGACGCCCGAACCCAAGAATGGTTGCCCGGTGTGGACGCATTTGCGAGCATTCACGAGCATTCGCGAACGCCTTAAGAAACCGACAAGCTCCGGCCGGATGCACCCCTAAATTTTGTAAAGTAGTGTAATTTTTGTATTTAGTTTAAGCTGTGGCTTTGTGCGCAAGGTTACATTAATTTTTTTTAATATCACAAAATTTATCATGTTTTGCCGTGGAGAACCTCTCCAGGTATTCTGTACGGTAGTTGTCTTCTCCACTCTAGCAAACATTCTCACCACCTCCATAGCTGGTCATAAAATTTACAAGACGAGGTTAAGTGAATTTACACTGAGAATTTGGTGTTTCCTCGTCCTATATCACTTTGTAATTCATTGATTTATATTTTTTATTAATCATGTATTGAATATAAATTTTATTTATGAGTTTTGTGGTCCTTAATTTTGAAGCGAAAAAAATGAAGAAATTCGTACCTATTCACTTTGATATCAAAAGAGTTGAACCATGGCGGTTCTGGCGGTAATGCCTGAAACTAAATACTCTTGGTTAGTTTACTACTGCTGCTTGGCCCGCGTTTTGCTTGTTGGTGGAAAATTAGTCCAGTGGAAAACTATTCACTGTTGGTTATACGGGGCTGTCGGCGTCCTCATTCCCAACTATACCCTCATGACCAGGCACCCAAAGCAATGTGAGTTTGTTGCTAATAGCAGCGGTCTTGAGAAGTCGGCGGGAATAATTTAAATGTACTTGATCTGTACATCTCTTTGGTAAATGAGAAAAGCTACATTTAGATAGATTCAATTTATAGAAAAGATACATTTAGCGATATAACGATCCATAGTACTTCAAATAACCCTTTAGCTCATAAGCATGCAGCCTTCCATAGTTTGATCAACTGAGCTCTATCTATTCCTATGAGTGAACGAAATTTAACAAAAAGAAAAATCCATTATCAATTCTACAACGATTTCATAATTTCTCCCTTGAGAGGGAAAAACATTAAATCATGTTTAATGTTTTTCCCTCGCAAGGGAGAAATTAGATATAGTTTTTTAAGGTCAAGAAAAAAGAAAAGATTCTAATTAACCAAAACAAGGTGGTCAGCCTCGCTGACAGGTATATGAAAATGCAGACATTCTTTGCTTGGGGCGAGCCGGTACATTATTATTGCCAACCATCTGTCAAGTCGTCTTTTGTTTTGTTTTTTGTCAAATTGTCATTCTCACCTTTTTTCTTTATCTCTCGTTGCTTGCTTTGTTCTAACAAACTGTTCATGTCACATTCTAGTTCTCAAAATGTTCTAATGACCGTTCTAATGTTCAAAAGTATTATACGTATACTACCAGCAAGCTATGTAATTGTTCTTTCTGTGAGATCGTAAGTTAACTATAAGAAATCGCGACCGAGGTCGTTCATTTTTGCTGCCGAAACCCCGGATGAATTTCGTGAATTTCGAGCATAGTCCGAAATTGTGCGATACTAATACAGAGCCGCATTGACGCGCGCGCTATTAAAACCAGTGCAGTGAGTTTCTGTGAAGTTTCCCAAGTTCTGTGAGTACTTATACCAAATGCTCAGGATTACGTTCTGCAAAAACTGTAAGTAGAACACTGCTTTTTAACTTTGATCTGTGTTCGTCATCCACGTTCTGTTTCTGTTCAACACTCAGAGGAAATATTTCCTATATTTGAAATTCAGTCTTGAGCTTGTGACTTGGGTGTTTTAACTGCTTCCCGCTGAAGGCGCTATAGTCTCGCCCATTTTTCACTTGTTCGACATCCATTGGCCTGATCTTGTTCATCCATTGTTCACTGCCACTGCCTTCTAGCATACAAATTTAGTTACGGGTCAACTCAACATTGTTTACCGTAATCATGTCTAGCGACCACCCCAAGATCATTTCACTTGCGCAGGAAGTTATCGCGCTGTGTTCATCTGACGAGCTCACTATTTTTCGCCGAGCTCGCTCATGGTCAAAGCGAGTATGTTCACTATTGGCCACTAGTACTTCTGGTGCTGGTATTTTGGAAATTGTTCAATCCATGTTGAATCAAGGCGAAAGTCTCATGGATGAAATTGATAAAAGCACTATGAATGATAGCATAATACTGCTTCTCAACGATCAGATCATAGATTTGCGTTCCCTACTGATCCCTTATTTCACCATGGATGATGAACAGTCATCAGTCTCAATTGATCAGGTCATTCAAACTGAACCACGTTCGCCCCGTTCTATCCTAGAAGCAGTTCAACTTATGAACGTTATGCTTCCGACCGTTCCTGTTTACAGTGGTGACGTCACTGAATTTCCAACCTTTATAAAACTTTTCAATACTGCCGTTCATGATGTCCCGATGTTACCCGATGAGATAAAGTTTCAGTCATTGTCATCGAAACTTTCAGGGCAGGCGCGTTCAGTTATTTCTGGATGTAGTGCTACCGGGGAGGACTACCACAATTGCTACGAAGCTCTTTGTTCGGAAAATACCGGAAAATATAGAGTTGCACAACGTACGTTCTCCAACCGCTCATCTATTCCTAAAGTGAAAAATTCGAACGCCCACGACCTAGAAAAATTCCTTTTTGCGGCAGAAAATTGGACTCGTTCTGTAAATGCCCTTCCCACAGATGATCAAGTAGGATTCCTAATGTTCGAACTCCTGTTTCCGTCATTGTCAACAGAATTACAGGAAAAATTTAATAGAGAAGAGATGGAAGGTCGGGATGATATTCCCACAATATCAGATCTATTTTCGTTCGTTAAAAAAGAATTAAAGGTTGCTCGCATGGTCCCATCAGCTGTTCCACTTTCCCATGGCAAATCTGAGTCCCGTCAATCATCCTCTCCCGCTCGCAAGACCAAGAATCGTCCTATCAGCAACCTGCGAAGTCGCTCCATTGGTACTACTAGTTCAGATCACCTTTCGTCGTCATCATTTACCGTTCTACATCAAACCGTTCTCCAAGATGATACTCCTCGACTTCAGTACCGTTCCAATTTCAAGTTCCAAACGTCAAATGGTCTTTTAACCACTGCTGTGATAACGATCTCCCCTGATGGAAAAACCAAATACCTTGTTCGTGCTCTACTTGACTCAGGTTCTGAAGTCAATATCATATCCTTTAATGTTGCCACTCAAACTAAGCTCGCCTTACGTCAAACCACAAATAGGATCACTGGAGTTGGACATTTCAATCAACCTGTCAAATCCATAGCCTCAGCATTTTTACATACAAAATCTGGTCGTGTTCTCCCTCTCACTGCTCATGTCGTGGATCGTGTCATTGATCAACTCCCTTCTCGATCAATAGAAGAAAACTTATGGTTTCATATTGACGCACGTCGTAACGTTCTCGCTGATCCCAAATATAACCGTCGTAGTCCGGTCGACGTCTTACTCGGGGTTGACCTGTTCATGCAACTAGTACATGGACCAATAATCAAACCCATTGGTACTTCTCCGTGGTTACTCAATTCTGAACTCGGATGGTTGGTTCTCGGTAGGGCTCATCACAAACGATCTACAGCAGTGAGATTTAATGATCAGGTTAGTGTTTTAATTTTTGACAGTGATCTTCCAGTGTCTTCTCATCAGGTAAAAAGACTCAATTTAAGTTCATGTGCATTCACTACGAGTTCTCATGGACAGTTTCGATCATTTCATAAGGCTGTTCCTAGGTCCTCAAAACCCGGCTCTCCTGAGTACTTAAAACCCGTTTTACATCAAATCAAGCGCCTTATGAGAAAAATTTTCATTGCTACAACGGCTATTCCAGAAGCTATGTCTCAAGTTACTGTTCCTCTTCAGCCTCCGAAACCGGCTCATTCTGACAATGAGAGGCGTTACAGCCATCGTTTACAAAAGAACGATTTGATCAATGGTGCTCAATCTACTGCCCTGCCAGTGGTTCGCAATCTGTTTTCTATTGTTCCACCTCAAGAGGAAACGTTTCCTCATAAGAAACTATTTAATCTGTTCCGGTCTCTGCCATGCTGTTCAGGCTCTCAGCCCAGTCACGTTCAGTGGGTAATCGTTCCAAATGCTTCCCCTGAAATTGTATCAGTTCCTACAGTTCAAGACCACAGAACTGACGATTTACTTCGAAAAATGTTTGAAATCGAATCTGTAGAAGAAGTATTACCTTGGTCGCCTGCGGAAATTGAAGCTGACAAAATGTTCAATGAGCAAGTTCAACGTGATGAAAATGGTCGTTACATTGTTCTCCTCTTGTTCTCGGAGGACCGCCGCTCTTTGGGTGTGTCTCGTCACATTGCATTAAGACAACTCTATCGGCTAGAGACTAAACTATCACGCAACCCCATTCTAGCCAAGGCTTACACAGCATTTATGTACGAATATCTCTCACTAGGGCACATGAGGCCCGTCCCTCCCCCATCTGGCGATCAGCCTAACTACTATATTCCTCACCATGCTGTTCACCGTTCTGATGATCCACCTGAAAAAATCAGAGTTGTCTTTAATGCTTCTCAAAGAACTACTAATGGACGTTCACTCAACGAGATCTTACATGCCGGTCCTAAGCTCCAACCTGACATAGTAGATATGATCACCAGATTCCATTCCTATAAGTATGTGTTCATTGCAGACATACGTCAAATGTCCCGGCAAATCAACCATTTTGTTCAGGACCATGATATGCTCCGCATTGTTTGGCGAGCCTCTCCACAAGATCCAATCAAGGACTTTGCTCTTCAAACCGTTACATATGGCACCACATGTGCTCCATTCCTTGCCAACAAAGTTATTAAACATCTTGCTCAAGAAGGTGCTCAGGAGTTTCCAAGTGCATCTGAAGTGCTAAACTTCCATACTTATGTAGATGATGTTCATGGAGGTGGAGAGAGGCGTACTGAAGCTGTCATTGTTCGGGATCAGCTCATTGAGCTCTTAGCCACTGCTGGGTTTGAACTAAGAAAGTGGGCTTCTAACTCCTCCAGCGTTCTTAGAGGCATTCCAGTGGAGAATAGACTGGATGTTGCTCAGTCCGTCAATTTCAATAATGATGATCAAAAACCACTTAAAATGCTTGGTATTGCATGGAACCCTCAAACGGACTCTTTCTTTTTCAAAGTCCCTGCTACACCAGTCGTCAAAACTAAGAGAGAGTTGGCCAGTCAAGTGGGTCGTATATATGACCCATTGGGCTGGGTCATGCCTGTGTCTGTTCATGCTCGTGGCATACAACGTCAGGTTTGTCAGTCTAAGTATGAGTGGGATGATATTCTTCCACCTTACCTTGTTCATGAATGGTCACAGATTGCAGAGTCCATGGGTTCTCTCACTGAACTAGCTATTCCACGTCATATAAATGTCACCTGTTCAGAACAATGGCTCATTGGCTTTGCTGATGCATCAGAAAAAGCATATGCCGCAGTCATCTACCATGTTAGCCAAGTTCAAGATCATTGTACTGTTCGTCTTGTCATATCCAGAGCTAGAATTGCTCCTTTGAAATCAGAGTCGATTCCCAGGTTGGAGCTTCTTGCTGGGGAGTTGCTCTCAAAAATGTACACTAAACTTCGCCCACAGTTTAGTCAGGTTCCGGATAATCACATAGTGGCATGTTCTGATAGCACTATTGTTCTTTCCTGGTTGACTGCTGACCCTTCACCGGTCTGGAAAGTGTTTGTGGGAAACCGAGTGTCTAAAACTCTCAAGGGCATTCCTTCAGCTCATTGGTTTCATGTTCCAACCAAAGACAACCCGGCAGATATTGCTTCAAGAGGTGCTCTTCCCAAGCAACTTGTCGAGAATCAATTTTGGTGGCAAGGCCCTGCTTGGCTCCAATTACCCCGTTCAGAGTGGCCGATCAAACGCATACGTCCAGACCTCAGTTGTCCCACTGTTCATGAGGAAATACGATCATCAAAGGCATCATATGCTCTAACCAGTTCCACATTTGAATTTGAAGAACGGTATAGTTCATACCCGAGGCTAAGAAGAATCACAGCCTGGATTTTACGATTAATTCAGAACTGTCGTCAACCACATTCAAGAACCCGTCAGCTCACTACTGAAGAGCTGCGATTAGCTGATAGGGTACTTATTCTTCGTGCTCAGAAGCGTCACTTCCAAGAAATTTATGGTGCACTGATCAATGATCGACCGTTCACAAAGCTCATGAAGCAGTTGGCCTTGTTCAAGTCAAATGATGGCATCATTCGAGTGGGAGGCCTTTTAGAGCTGAGCTCACTTCGCTATGAGACCAAGCACCCTGCTCTTCTTCCACAGCATGATATTTTGACCAAACTTTTGATCCGTCATGCTCACGAGAGTTGCCTTCATATAGGCCCTCGTGCCACTCTTGCTCATCTACGCACCAAGTATTGGATTGTCAATGGTCGTAATCTCTTAACAAAAGTTCTGTCCGGATGTAATAGATGCTTCTCAATTAAGCCACGTCCATTCCAGCCACCCATGGGTCAGTTGCCAGCTGGTCGCGTAGAAATCAGCTATCCGTTTGAGCAAGTTGGCATAGATTTTGCTGGTCCGTTCACTGTCAGTGTCTCAGGTCTACGAGGTACAAAAGCCATAGAAATTTACTTGGCTGTATTTGTTTGCTTCTCGACCAAAGCCGTTCATTTAGAGGTAGTCATGGATTTGACTACTGATGCCTTTCTCCAATCATTAGAGAGGTTCATGGGTCGTCGTGGCGTGCCTTCAGTTGTCTGGTCAGACAATGGAAGAAATTTCGTTGGTGCTGCCAACCTTCTCCGCAAGCTCAGACTTGCTCTTGAGCAAGGTATAGGAGATGTTCTCAGTGACCGATTGTCAATGAGGGGAATAGAGTGGCGGTTTATCCCTCCTAAAGCCCCTCATTTTGGTGGGTTATGGGAATCTGCTGTCAAGTCGGCAAAGAGGCTTCTTCGTGTTCATTTTCGCAACCAGACTCCCACACTCCAAGCTTTCACCACTGTCACCACCAGAATTGAGGCCATTTTGAACAGCAGGCCACTTGTTCACCAGTCTGGATCACCTGATGACATAGAAGTTCTGACACCAGGCCATTTTCTTATTCAGCGTCCACTCACTGCTCTGCCTGAAAGTTCCGTCACAAACACCAGTCCCAGGTTTGTTCCTAAGTGGAACTTTGTCAATCAGCTCGTTAATCAGTTCTGGCAAAAATGGCAGAAGGAATACCTTCTAGATCTCCAGTCCAAACTGAAGTGGAATACTCCGACCAAGCCTGCTCAAGTTGGTGACGTTGTTCTTATCATAGAGGACAATACTCCTCCTTTACAATGGCCTATGGGAGTCATCACCCAAATTCGTCCTGGCAAAGATGGAGTTCCAAGAGTCGCTGATCTTCGTACATCCACTTCATCACTTCAACGCCCGCTTGTTCGCTTGTGTCCACTGCCCAAAGATGAATGACGAATGCTCTAGTTACCATGTCAGGACCTCGTCATTCCCGGGGGGGAGTGTGGTCAGCCTCGCTGACAGGTATATGAAAATGCAGACATTCTTTGCTTGGGGCGAGCCGGTACATTATTATTGCCAACCATCTGTCAAGTCGTCTTTTGTTTTGTTTTTTGTCAAATTGTCATTCTCACCTTTTTTCTTTATCTCTCGTTGCTTGCTTTGTTCTAACAAACTGTTCATGTCACATTCTAGTTCTCAAAATGTTCTAATGACCGTTCTAATGTTCAAAAGTATTATACGTATACTACCAGCAAGCTATGTAATTGTTCTTTCTGTGAGATCGTAAGTTAACTATAAGAAATCGCGACCGAGGTCGTTCACAAGGTATTATATTTATATACATTTTTATTTTACCATTAGATATTTCCGATTGGACTCATACCAAAGTACGCATGCATACGAGTCTGCAACACATTGGGACATTTTATGTCTTTAGTTGCAGACTCGTATGCAAGCTCTAAGAGCCACTCAGCTGATCCGGACCCTGGGCATCGTCAAGTAAATGTCCTAAAGAGGCTACATACGAAATTACAGCTTCCTAGAGTGTAAAGCATAGAAATTAGCTCTAAGAGCCACTCATCTGATCCGGACCCTGGGCATCGTCAAGTAAATGTCCTAAAGAGGCTACATACGAAATTACAGCTTCCTAGAGTGTAAAGCATAGAAATTAGCTCTAAGAGCCACTCATCTGATCCGGACCCTGGGCATCGTCAAGTAAATGTCCTAAAGAGGCTACATACGAAATTACAGCTTCCTAGAGTGTAAAGCATAAAAAATAGCTTTAAGAGCCACTCATCTGATCCGGACCCTGGGCATCGTCAAGTAAATGTCCTAAAGAGGCTACAAGCGAAATTACAGCTTGCTAGAGTGTAAAGCATAAAAAATAGCTTTAAGAGCCACTCATCTGATCCGGACCCTGGGCATCGTCAAGTAAATGTCCCAAAGAGGTTACACACGAAATTACAGCTTCCTAGAGCGTAATGCATAGAAATTAGCTTTAAGAGCCACTCATCTGATCCGGACCCTGGGCATCGTCAAGTAAATTTCCTAAAGAGGCTACATACGAAATTACAGCTTCCTAGAGTGTAAAGCATAAAAAATAGCTTTAAGAGCCACTCATCTGATCCGGACCCTGGGCATCGTCAAGTAAATGTCCTGAAGAGGCTACATACAAAATTACAGCTTCCTAGAGTGTAAAGTATAGAAATAACCTATTAAAATGATTTAACCACCGCTTCACAAATCAAACCGTTCTCGCAATGTTCGGATCACCTGCTATGAATCAAATCATCGAAACACCAACTCAATGAAATCATCAGAAATTAACAAGCGGTTGCAATCATGTTCACAATATCAATTATTGAGAATGATCACCTGAGTGTACACAATTATTCAAATAACCATGCTCATAACTCAGCTTGTTGGCCACGCACTTCGCAGTAGTTAACATAATATGGTTGGATAAATCGAGAGCTTTCGAACGAATGGTCAACGAATTTTGTGGGATGAAAAACGACGAAGTACCATTTCCCTAGCAACGACTCGGTTGTAAGCGGAAATCATCAGAAAAAACTCGGCGCTTTGCGCCTCGGCGGGGGGCTCCGCCCCCCTGCACCCCCCGGTTTATTTCTTTTTCCATACTCTGTATGAAATCATAGGAACACAGAATGTGTTTTTGCTTGGTTGCTTGGTTGCTTGGTTGCACGTGAATAATAACAATATTTGGCAATAATAAAATAAATAATTGTTAGACATTTAATTTGGTCTAAAACCCTATAAATATTATATAAATAAATATGTAACTACAAGAAAAATACTATATAAATTGAGAGCTTTCCAACGAATGGTGAACAATTTCTGTGCAATGAACACTGCGGGAGTTCTATTTCCTTACCAACGGCTTGGTTGTACGTGAAAATCATTATAAAAGGCGCATAACGGTTTTTTCTGACGATTTTTTTTCGGTAGGTCATCGCAAAAACACATTCTGTGTTAAAAACGTTGCAGATTTGCGTGTCGGAATTCACAGAACGACCCCCAGCCCTAAAACATTAAACATGTTAAAACAAAAGCATAGCAGCTAGTAATGGCTACGGAGGAGATCTCGTTGATACCATATGGGATAATAGAGAATTCCTGGTTACCACGTTTTTAGTTTTCACGGTGCCCGTGAGCCATGATCAGCTGATCTGGAAACAACTGACAGCTGACGAATTAGTAGAAGTGGATGACGTGAGTAGGAGACCGCTTGATTGGCAACGCAAGATCGAGTCTTAGTACTAGTACGTCCTCGTCACCACGTCTTCGACACTTCGCCCGTAAATGTTTAAACCCGAGGAAGGTTTCAGTGATAAGCGTATTCAGTTCATATTTTTCATATTAAAATTTATACTGAATTAATATATTAAATATATCATTTAAAATATTAATTGAATACCTATATAATTATATTAAAATATACTAAATTTATTTATATACATCCTATTTTCACTCGACGCAGTCCATTTATCGAGTGCCAAAAAACAACTAGTCAACAAATCGGAGGATAAAGGTTTGCCGAAAAACGGATAAAATAATTTCATTCTAATCATATCTACCTTTTTCATGATACAAACATTAAACTTTTAAGATACGAACATGTATTATCTTAGTGAGTTTCTACACAAAATGCATATAATCTGTATATTGATACCGACCTTTATATCTACATACAACAAAATTACAACTAACATAGTTGAGCTAGAACTTACTCGAACGATCGCCAAGACAAGTCGGACGGATGTGTCTTCAAGGTAAACCTGGAACACGTCGAGCTCGTCTTTGCTCAATCAACTAGCGCTCAATAAGCTTACGAAGTCTAATAATTCACGCTGATTTTCATTGCACAAATAAAACGGCGGAAGGACGGACAACGGACTGATTCGATTTTTGAAATCCATGTACTTATCTTAAAACGCAACCAAAAAATTTTGGGAGAGAGGTTAAAAAAATTGCTTATCCGATAACAAAGGTTCACTTTGCAAAGAACACCACGAATCGAAAACGGAACAATAAACCACATGATAAGAAATTATGGAATGTGAGATCTGGATGAAGGAAAACAGAGTCGGAGAAATACAAGATGTCGGAATCTCGGAATCATCTTCAGGTTACAAAATTGATAAGAGACGACGTGTGAAGACACATGGAACACCGTAGTAACAGCCAGCGTTGTTAGCAAAATTTTGGTTCTCCCTAGATTCTCGTACACCGTATTAAGACACCGTGGTAACCAGGAACTCTCTAATGTTCTTAGGAAAAAGAGTAGAGACAACGTTTCCAATCTGGGTAGGGAAGATGTAACTTCAGAAGAAAAACAATGGATAAGTATACCTTATTATGGGGAAATTTCTGACAAAATCGGCAAAATTCTATCATCGAGGGGTTACAAAGTGGGTTTTAAAACTAGAAATAGTCTCAGAGCTAGGTTCCGTTAAATATAAAATTAATGTTCAGGGTAAAAGTGGGGTTAATAAATTAAAATGTTCTTGCGGCTACGAATATTGCGGTCAAACTGGTAGGAACTTCAGGGAAAGAATAAAAGAGCATCAGGAGGATTTCAGGGAAAATAAGGGTAGGTCTACATTTGCAAAAAATCTTCAGGAATCCAATCATAATTACAATTTTGGGTACTTGAGTATTAAACGGAGGCCACCATTACGAAACGCGCCGCGGCACTTATAGAAGGTTAAATTGTTATAGATGTTGTAGTAGAACTATTCTAGTATTGTTGTGAGTCGGATTTATTTATCTACGGATTTATCCGTATGCCAAGAAAAAATATATTTATTGGTGAGGAGATTGTGTACCAGTCAATCCCTTAGTAAAAATACGGATTAGTTGGGCATGTAGATCATAATGATGTATATAGTTTGGTGGTTCGGGTGCTCGCAAGCTCGCATCTCAAGAATACGTCACATCATTAGTCAATCCCTTAGTAAAAATGCAGATTAGTTGGGCATATAGATCAGAATGATGTGTATAGTTTGGTGGTCTGGGTTGCACAACGTCAGAACCAGGCGTCGGATTAATTCTAAACTTCACCTGTAAATCTATTAAAGTGTGTTCTTTCCAATTATGTAGTTATTTTTGGTATCCGGTACGAAATATTTCTATAGGTTAGGTGGCCTCCGTTTAATACTCAAGTACCCAATTTTGATTTGACAGATAGACAGTTTGTAGAATTTCTTCATTTTTGTCCAAAGGGAGGTATGTTGAATGTTCTTGAAAAATTCGAAAATATCAAAAGTGACAGAACGGAAGTTAGTGAAAAACGTTGTCTATTTCCACGAAAAATAAAGAGTTACAATGTTAAATCGATTTCGACGGTTAGGCCATCATCAGTAACAAACAATAACTCGTTATTCCGTTTTGTAATTGGTTTCCACTACTTCGTCGCGAGTGATTTAGTTCGTAAAAGTGACAGATCTGATAAATGTTTATATGAGGATATCCCTCAATATTTTTCACCACTGATAAGTCCATTTCTATAAAGCTTGGAATTATTCCTTCAAACTGTTAAAACCAGCAATTCTTCCCCTCCTTTCACTTCATCTGATTAGCTATAATCCCCCTTCACTTTGCTTGCACTTAATTGGTTGTACCTCCAGCCCCTTTCCTTTCTCTCGACCTATGGGATTCAATCTCCCTTCACCTGTGACTATATAAGCTGTGTCCTTTCTAATGTGTGTTCTGTTATTGTTTGTTACTGATGATGGCCTAACCGTCGAAATCGAGTTAACATTGTAAGTCTTTATTTTTCGTGGAAATAGACGTTTTAGCGAATTTTTGAAGAAAACGAAGCTATTGCTCTCGCCTCAAAATTTGTAGAATTTGAATTTTAGAAAAAATTTTAGGCAGAAATCCGTTTCAGGCTATTCTGAATCATATTCTGAAGTTTAACGCATTTTTTTTTAAATGTATGTATGTATATATGTATGTATGTGTCATTCCAGACGATAACTGTCCGTAGAATTGTGCTAGAAACTTCAAACAAATTTTAAAATGTTAAGGACACAAAACGAAAGTTCAAGTTCGTTGGCCAGCATGATCGAATTACATCTTCGGGTTGAAAATTTC
Organism: Adelphocoris suturalis; assembly: GCA_030762985.1. Lineage (NCBI taxonomy): Eukaryota > Metazoa > Arthropoda > Insecta > Hemiptera > Miridae > Adelphocoris > Adelphocoris suturalis. The sequence goes on along the minus strand of CM061049.1, from coordinate 13,729,848 downwards.
AAAAATGTAGTAAAAAATTTCAAAATAGCCTGTTTCTTGCGATTTGTTGTGCGAAATAATTTTTCCAGCATACTAACATGTGGTATATTCGGAATCAGCGTAAAATTTCCTATAAGAATATGTATCAAGTTTCAAACATTTCAAAATTGAAAAATCAGTCAAAAATCGAAATAATGCCGTTCGCTAGTTGTAAAAATCTACGCGATCAATAGCGACTGAAATGTCGAAGATTTCTTCAAAAATTCGCTCTTCGGGTCATGCTGCATGACTGGACGTTCTTACTAACTTCCGTTTTGAAATGGGTTTCCACAACTTCATCGCGAGTGATTTAGTTCGTAGTGCCCAGTGGTTTAGATAGGCTGATAGGGTCAAATTTCAAATTTCATGCAATACTTACCAATAAATGTTTTCGACTCTTTGCAGAAACTAAAAGTTCCCTATCTTCGGTAGTGAGAAAGGGAAATGAAAATAAAAATAAGGCGCCTTCTCTCGCCGAATTTTCTTTTAATGCTGCAAGAATCCCGTTCCGAACACCTACAGCTTCCGACCGCTGAATTATTGAGGTTTTACCTCCGAATTAACCAACAAACGGCGGCTCAAAGGGAGCGAGGAACTCCGGGAGCCTCATATTTTCGCATTTTCCCCACCGCGGGAGACCGCGGTCGGTATAAACTTCCAACACTTAAACGGTGAAAAGAAAAACCTGACAGGTTTTTCCTTGGTGAAGTGAAAAAGAAGAGAAAATAGAAAAAAAAAGAATAACGGTGGAAAAAGGAAGAAAGAGGGAATGAAATATGGTTTATTAAGCCGTGACCTTCTGACCTCGTGGGGTGCGTCTTGCGGGGGAGGTGAATGCGCGGGAGACGGCTGATCCTGTTGGTGCTATTCTCGTCACCCTAATTACGATGCAACTTGCGAAACGAATCCGGGTTGCCAGGGGCCTATTTCATAATGCAACTACTGACAAGTAACAAGCCGATTTTATGTACATGTCGTAAAACTGCAGGAGTTAATTCTTCCTGGCAACGACTTGGTTGTACGTGAAAATCATTGTAACCATTTAAAGGATCGACCAAAGACGATAAGGTTGTATTCGATAATCATCAGAAACGCTTGCATACGAGTCTGCAACACATTAGGACATTTTATGTCTTTAGTTGCAGACTCGTATGTGTTGCAGACTCGTATGCAAGCTTTAAGAGCCACTCAGCTGATCCGGACCCTGGGCATCGTCAAGTAATGTCCTAAAGAGGCTACATACGAATTACAGCTTCCTAGAGTGTAAAGCATAGAAATTACCTATTACAATGATTCAACCACCGCTTCACAAATCAAACCGTTCTCGCAATATTCGCATAACCTGCTATGAATCAAATCATCGAAACACCAGCTCAATGAAATCATCAGAAATTAACAAGCGGTTGCAATCATGTTCACAGTATTAATTTTTGAGAATGATCACCTGTGTGTAAACAATTATTCATATAACCATGCTCATCACTCAGCTTGTTGGCCACGCACTTCGCAGTAGTTAACATAATATGGTTGGATAAATCGAAAGCTTTCGAACGAATGGTCAACGAATTTTGTGGGATGAAAAACGACGAAGTACCATTTCCCCAGCAACGACTCGGTTGTAAGCGGAAATTATCAGAAATTTTTCATAACGCTTTCTTCGTCACACCGAACGTCACACTTTTCGAGTTATGTGCCATAGTAAAGACATAAAATGTCAAAAATGAGTGTTTAAGCGTTTCATAAAGATAAAAGTGTAGACTTGTAATGCACTGTGAAAATTAACATGTGTACAGGCGTATTTGGACAAGTTACAAGTGTTTCCCCATCATTTTGAACAAGTCACTGTTTTACAGTTCACCTGTAAACTTGTTATTTTCCAGCATTGTGAGTTGACAATTTTTCGGTGTTTAATATGTGGGAATCATCTTCTGCTGAAGAATACAGACAAGAAAGAAGCATTCAGCGTAGAAGTCGCCACAAATAAACGCTCATCTCGTGGGTATTTTTTGAGTTTTACGAGAGATTTAGGATGTCTTCCGAGACCCTTGAAAGATTAAAATGGCGCGTGACCCTGTTCAAATTTCCCTGATCGGGTATTCAGGATCTCCCCATCATTGAAGAACAGAGTGAAGAGTGAAGATCATCTCTTAGTTACAGATGACATTCCTAACCCAGCAGCATTGAGACTTGATGAACTGATTAATCATTTCCGCGGAATGAAGGAGAAAAATCTGATTATGCCAGCCATCAGAATAAGTTGAAAATAAATACACACTTTCTCCACTTTTCAGTTTATAATTTGTCTGTCTTCCAATCATTAGAACTTGTCATGTACGATAAACATCCTATCGTGTGCTTAAACACCGTTTTTATATTATAATTCGCTGACAAAACTTCAATTTCGGCATCCCGCTTGACGCTGTTCATTTCAATTGTCCCCACACGCCATTTTTCTTTTCTGCTAGTCACTTGTAAACTTACACAATCTTATTTACCTTACTTATTCAATCCTCTGGCTGTATGTGATACGTTCACTATTATCGTGCAGGAATAAATAAAGTTATCTAACTACTATGTAGATAAAATTATCGGTTCTCAAAAATGTAAGTATTCAAAATACATTATTTAGAAATGTATCACAAAAACCAATTTGAATTCAATAAAATATTATTTATTGGAATGTAGAGGGAATTTCTATCACGTAGAAAGTTAAAATAGTATAGGTATGTTTATCAATAACGTGCGCGGATCTATCAGCAGAAGTTTTACTGAATTTTTCAATATGCTTTCCAACTCTGTCTAGTTTTTCTCCCCATCTCAACTGGTAACCGTGAATCCAAACGTTTATAAAAACCAAGCATTTCAAAAAAGGAGTTTTTTGAAGAAAAAAATAAATAAACAAATAAATACCAATTAAGTGACAAAAACGTCTGTAAATATATATTCAGGGTGTTTCACGTTACATCTGGAAAACTTCACCCTCGTATTCTGCTAATAATTTCCGATCGAAAGTTTCGCTTAAGCTGGTCGTCCACTGGGTCGGTGGAGCTCACCCGATCTAGAGGACGGAGCGGAAAATTTCCGACCTCGGCCATTTTTAACTGCGCTCGTGTGACCTCAGTCTCTGTGATTCAAATAAAAACGGCCAAAAATCGTTGAATTTATATTTTTCAGCAGAATTTTAACCAAAAAAAAGTTTATCAACTATAATAATATAAAATTTTACGCACAAAATTATACTGAAAAATTTAGTCGAATTTCATTAATATTTGTTGAAAAATCTATAAAGACTCTCTAAATAACCTTAAAAATTTCAAATCTACTTTGAATTCCAAAATATTGTTTTAAACGAGTTTTTTTGCCAAAAAATTGGTACCTGCAGAATGTCTCAAAACAGATTTCAACAAAGAAATTTTTCGAAAATTTTGATTTTACAATTTTCGGAGCCATTGCAATACCCTCATTTTCTACGAAAATTCGCTAAAACATTCCTTGTGAAACTCTATTATACTCAAAAGAAAATGCGCTCAAAAGAACCGATCTATATTTTTTACCTCAAACATTTACTAAGTGTGAATACTTTTTTTGTTGTTGCAGAATGAGCAAACAAGTCCGGGCGTGGGGGTTAAACAGACTTTTGAGCAAGCTATGGCTCCTCGCTTGTCTGTCCGTCTGTCTGTCCGTCTGCCTTCTCCTTCTTGGACGCTGCGGTCTCCAGGAAAATCCATCACCGACCACATGTAATTTTTTTATTTTATTTCAGAATATTATCATTTATTGATACCAAACAAGCCATTGACCAGCAATGACTTATATTCAAAATTTAAAATACATTGCACCTATCAAATGCATCCCAATCAAATTTCGTAGAGATTTTCCAATTATTAGCAACCAAGAAGATTCAATCGCAGACACCCTATTGACCTCCTAGAATGAATAAATTCATAATTAAAAGTTATTCTACACTTAGCGAATTCCCTTAAAAAATGAAGCTATTGCTGCAATGGCTCGGAAAATTTTCAAATAAAAATTTAAAAAAATTCTTCATTAAATTCCGTTTGAGGCATTCTGACACGATTCCTGAAGTTGATATATATGTTTATATATATATATATATAAGTATATATATATTATTATATATAACTTCGGACGATAACTCCGAATCCGATAACTCTCCTTAGGATTGAGGTAAAAATCCCATTCTTGAGGCAAAAACTCAAGCTTTCCAAATGAAAGGATGAACACTTTTTTAGCACATCAAATTGGTCAAATTTCAAAAATCACTAAAAATGGCTAAAAACGGCCAAAATTGATAAATTCATAATTTTTGATAGAATTTTAGTCAAAACAAAGTTATCAACGATTGACATTACACAAATTTTTCACAATATTATGCTGAAAAAGTACTTAAATGTCAGTAATATTTGCTAAAAAATCTATGTAAACTGCAAGAAAATCTAAAAATCCAAAATCTTTTTTGAATGGTTGTGTTGGTATTAAATTTCTTCAAATATTCATACAACAAGTTTTAATTTAGTACTTTGAGTTTAATGAGAGATGTTGCAATATTAAATTATTACATTTAATGAATAGGAATTCTTCAATAAAGCTCAGTCTATGGTTTACTAGGCCCACCAGTGGAGAGCTACGCTTCGCTGCTGGAGCAGCGGGAAGAGGAGAGCAGGGCGGAGGTGGCGCGCCTCACAGCTGAAATCCGAACTCTAAAGCTGAAATTGCTGCAACTGTCAGCGAGTCAAGATCACGGTAAGTTCATGCTGAGTTTTTAAGCTCCATTAGCTTTCGGTTTATTATTTTCAATAAAAAACCTTTGTAACCGCCCAATGAAAAAAAAAAAAAAAAAAGCTGCAAATTATTACACAAAGGTTTATTATTTATGTATTAGACAGCCCTTCTACGTAGATCTCTGGTCCATTAATTATTAAACGCCGCTTATAGTATATTTAGTATCGGAACTCGGAGCTTCGGACCTCACAAATGGGTTCAATCCATTACAGCAGCGGAATCTCACAATTTTACGCTTTTTAATATAGTTGATAAACAAAACAATTTATTACCAAGTCATCTTTCCAACACATAAAGTGTTATCTATTCTGTATATTGATATCATTTAATTGGTCAAATTTCAAAAAATGTGCTGACAAAATCATTGAAAATGGCTAAGAATCGTTAAATAGCGTTATTATAGATATTTTTTAGCATAAGATTGGTCAAATAAAGTTTATCAACTATGAAATAGAACATTCAAAAATGTATGTACGAAATTATGCTAAAAACTTGAACTTCATTGAATTTTGTTTTAAAAAATCTATAAAATTGCAAAAAATAGCCTAAAATCCAAAATCTCTTTTTGAATAGAAGAGTATCATTTATAATACTTTTTTTTCCATAAAATTAATAGCTAACATTTTCTTTTCACTCATAAATCTCCAATTTCTATACAACTTGAAATATACAAAAAAAAAGACACTTTTTCACCTATTTTTGGCTCATAGCACCCATGGGTGTGGAGCGATAGAGCTGGCGAGAAGTTAGGACCAACTAGACCCCAAGTGGAGTCTATGTGCGAAAGAACAGATTTTTTAAGTCAATTCTAAGGCCTTTTATGGCCCGGACGGCGAATGGCGAACGGCGGACGGACATTGCAAATTTGGATTCTACGCACTTTGAAACGTAAAATGACAAAGTTTGAGGGGGGGGGGGGGGGTTATAAAACTTTTTCGCTATATGATCACATAGGCTTATTATTGAAAATAATAAACCAAAAAAAGGAAAAAAAGGTTAACCTCTTCCTCAAAATTTGTTGGTTTAGGTACGTTAAGAGCAGGCTGCCAAACAGCACCATGTTCTGCGGCGTGAAAATCTCTAACCAGCCAATTTCGGCCAAGGGGAGCAAGTGATAAGAAAATCAGGTAGAAGTACAAAATTGTACCTGGGTGTTGAGCAACCCTGAAGGTGATTGAGGTGGGTCATCACCAAAGCCTCTTACCGGAAATAGAGAGTTCCTAGGATGCTTTTTGATAACGGTATGCCGTTAGTGGTAGTGCCGTTACGCAGTTTGTCTAGGGCGAATCACTCTGAGGCTAACTAGGATGCAAAATAACGGCATGGAAGGATTAAGGTGATGGAGAGCTACGGCCATAATTTAAGTGACGCTAAATTGAAAAGTGACTCCAATTTTCCTATTCACCGTTAGTTTTACCTTGTTGATCGCTGTTTTGATTGCTCTTTCCCGTTTGAATCTCGTATTTTTTATTTTTCAGTATTTTCTATTCATATATCTATTTATTTTTACTTTTCTCTATTTTGAAGAGAACGATTTTGTTATGGATCGCTTCATGCATCTATATTCCGTGGGCCTTATCTCCGCCGAAGAGTTTATACTCGTTTTGGATAACTTCGTGGAAAACGAGGGCCGACCCCGAATTCCTCGTCAGTTAGCAAAGGAGTTTGGAAGATTTTCTCTTGACGGAATGTCGGAAGAAGATGCTCTTCTCCAGTTTCGATTTCGGAAACCTGATATTGATTTGTTGTTGGTACATCTCAGGGTATCGGAAATCGTTCGATCCAAGGGATATAAAGTGCCTGGCGCTACTGCTCTTTGTATTCTCTTGCGACGATTATCATACCCCAATCGTCTGACAGATCTCGAGAGGATGTTTGGCATGAGCGCTGTAGGTACCTACCTTAATCACCGTACGTACATACCTACCTATGGAAAATCGAACAGGCAAACGTTTACAATGGTCTTACCAAGTCAACGCAAATCATTTTCAATCTTCCACAGAATGGTTTTGACGCACAGGTTTATGCACAAACAACATACTATTGTAGTTTGTTCATGGGCATGAGTGTAATCCAATGTTTTGTTGACAGGCGATATCGAGGAAGTGTTACCATCCTGTGAGGTTATTTTACCTCAACGGCGAGACGTTACGTTCATGACCGTTTTGACCGAGTACCGTTGTTTACCGGCCTATTACGGTCTTAGTTTAGCGCCATAACGTAAATTCACACCGTTATAATGCGCATGCGCGCACGCATGCGCAGAACATACTCACTAACGTCGTTAGCTTCGCCGTTCCGTTAAAAATCGTCTTTAGGAACTCTCTAATAACTGGGCCTCTCGATGCGAACTCCCTCGGAGCCCAACTGAGAACCGACTCGGCCCTCATTCTACACCCTTGCCGGGCATATAAATTGACGTTTTTAACCGATTTGACTTGTCACACAAAAATGAGTTTGACGTCGGGCTTCCATGTTTTATCCACGCTGAATAAAATGGCCACACTTTCCAACCTCGTTGATACATACCTAACTAAGCTCATGAGAAAACCTTCTTTCTGAAAAAAGGGGTAGAAAAAACGTTGATGAGTATTAAAAAAATTTCAGATCTTATATGAGTAAACTGACGTTTTTTTCAACCCTGGAATGTCCCGGCTAAATTTCCAACAAATAACTCCCCGGTGGGGTGTGTCAAACCCCGACTTTGAAAATTGTTAGAAAATTCAAAAATAAGTTACACTTGAATCAAATTTTATTTTTATTCTGTTATCAAGAGTGTAAAGAAACATGAAGTAGGTACCTAAGCTCACGAAGAAAAAAGTAATAGTAAGGCAAACCTCACGCTCTGAAGATAAAAAAATAGCAGAAAGGTACCTCATTGTAACAAAATGTCAATATAAAATTAGCACATTTTCATTTAAAAACAGAAATAAATAAATAAATAAAATCTACAAAACAGTTTTCTGAGATTAGTTTGATACCACTTACAAAACCCAAGAACTAGAATGAAAAGGTAACATAAAATTGGCACCAAGCAATAGGATCATCATTCTTATCACTTTGAAGATCTAAGATGTTCACAGAAGGAACATCGAACTAGTTTCTCCAAAACTGTCACTTTTGACGCTTCTTCATCGGAGGCAACTTCTTGTAACTCGACATTTTCTCCCGTGTTTGAATTTTCTCCGCCAAAATATATATCTTCTTCCTCCAACTGTTTCAAAATGGATCTAATGTCTTCAGGATCCAAAAACTTGCGTTTTTCAGCCATTTCTAACGATGAGCCAATAACAAAACTGAGGGAACGCCCACAAAAATAACACTTGCTATAGAGAATATTGCTAGCGGTTAACTCCCCGGTGGGGTTTGTCAAACCCCAGGCACAAGAAAGTACTACACTACACAGAAGTCTTAAACGTACTTAACTGGAAAAAGGCTGAAGCCTTTAGGGAAGAAGTGGGGGTGATATAGAAGGGGGCGAGAAGAGCCAGACGTGCGGGATTCAATATGATAAACTGACTTTAAATCGCGATTGGGGTTTGACAAACCCCACGGGACATTCCAGGGTTAACTAATAAAAGCTGGTCTTAGAATTGTAATTTTAGATAACGGTTCTAGAGAATTAAATTCAGCGGCACTGCGTTTCCTGATGTTTTCTATTAGATACCTACCTTTTTCTCACATACTCTTCCCCATCACGGTATGGTAGAAAAATAAACCTTATTCAATTATTATGCCTAGAATCTTCAAATCAAATGAGGGAGGGAGGGGGGGGGGGGGGAATCCGTCCGCACGACGCACAGTGGGCAATCATCTGGAATGACACACACACACACACACACACACACACACACACACACACACACACACACACACACACACACACACACACACACACACACACACACACACACACACACACACACACACACACACACACACACACACACACACACACACACACACACACACACACACACACACACACACACACACACACACACACACACACACACACACACACACACACACACACACACTCACACACACACACACACATATATATATATATATATATATATATATATATATATATATATGTATATTTATATTTATATATATATATATATATACAGGGTGAAACTGCATCAAAAATGGAGTAAAATGCCGCCAATCGCATATTTTTATCTCAATCCGTATTCGAGATATGATTTTTTATTTTTCAGGAATACCGTGTTTTTTCATTTTAAACTCGGATTTCTCCACTTTGCCTCATTTAATTTTAACTTTCAACCTCATTTTCGGTATCAGCATTAAATTTCCAATAAGAATAGTGTACTTGGGTTCTTAAAAAGTACCATCCGAAGACCCTCACATCAGCTCAAACATTGACGATTTTGAAAAAAAAAAAAAAATTCTGAAAATCTTTAAAACTTTACTACTCTTTTAAAAAGAATCCTGGAAACTGGCAAATCTCATGAAAACTGCTTCATCTAATATGCTTTCCAACGGTATTATCAATTTTACTTTTATTTTTTTATTTAGGGGAGAAAATAATGTTTTAATGTTAAAAAATGTGGGTTTTTCAATGAAATTGTTGGTTTTCTCGAAAGATGACCCTCCATGAACCAACGACTATGGGGTCGGTTTCTATGTATTTTTTCTCGCTGGATCGAATGGAAACTCTTGCAGATCTCTCAACTATGTTATAATCGAGTTTTACACTTTAATTAAAACCCCATAAAACACATACATTTAATCGTGACAAACAAATTAAACATTTGCGATTTTAAGTGTAAAACTTGGTTATAACGGAGTTGGAGAGATCTACAAATGTTACCATTCGATCCAGCGTGAAAAAATACATAGAAACCGACCCCATACTCGTAGGTTCATGGAGGGTCATCTTTCGAGAAAACCAACAATTTCATTGAAAAACCCACATTTTTTAACATTAAAACATTACTTTCTCCACTAAATAACAAAATTAAAGTAAACTTGATTATACCGTTGGAAAGAGTATTAGACGAAGCAGTTTTCATGAGATTTGCCAGTTTCCAGGATTTTTTTTTTTGGAAGAGTAGTAAAGTTTTAAAGATTTTCCGAAATATTATTTTTCCAAAATCGTCAATGTTTGAGCTGATGTGAGGGCCTTTGGATGGTACTTTTTAAGAACCCAAGTACACTATTCTAATAGTAAATTTAATGTTGATTTCGAAAATGTGTTCAAAAGTTAAAATTAAATGAGGCAAAGTGGAGAAATTTGAGTTAAAAAGGAGAAAACACGGGTTTCCTGCGAAAATCTTTAAAAAACCATATCTCGAGTACGGATTGAGATAAAAAATATGCAGTTGGCGGCATTTTACTCCATTTTTGTAGTAGTTTCACCCAATTTTTTTTTTGCATCTGCGAGGGAATCACCCTGTATATGAAAAAGCGTAAACTTCAGGAATAGTTTCAGAATGCCACAAAATGGATTTCAATGAAGACATTTTTCAAGAATTTTGATTTAAACATTTTTCGAGCCATTGAAGTAGCTTTCACTTTCTACGAAAATTTGCTACCAGAAAATATATAAAGAAAGAATATAAATAGGAAATTTTACGCTGATTCCAAATATACCACATGTTAGTATGCTGAAAAAATTATTTCGCACAACAAATGGCAAAAAACAGGCTATTTTGAAATTTTTGACTACATTTTTGAAAATTTCAACCCGAAGATGTAATCCGATCATGCTGGCCAACGAACTTGAACTTTCGTTTTGTGTCCTTAACATTTTAAAATTTGTTTGAAGTTTCTAGCACAATTCTACGGACAGTTATCGTCTGGAATGACACATACACATATACACATACATATATACATATAATACATACATACATACATACATAAAAAAATGCGTTAAACTTCAGAATATGATTCAGAATAGCCTGAAACGGATTTCTGCATAAAATGTTTTCAAAAATTCACATTCTACAAATTTTGAGGCGAGAGCAATAGCTTAATTTTCTTCAAAAATTCGCTAAAAGAAAAAAAATACCCTAGCGAGAATATAAAGACTTCAAGAATCTTTCTTTTCAAACAATATGTAAACAGTGTATGTACCTACCAATGTAAAATATACAATGTTTTGTACAATATGCCATCAACGCAAAAGCACTTAAGCAAAGTTTTTAATGCAATGATTAAAATACTTCATGGATGTTGCCTACTGTTATTGCCAATTGAAGGGTAAACCTATTGTCAACATTTCAGCAGAACTTCTGGAAAATAGAAAATAAAACCTGAACCTGAAGTAGCACAAACCGACTTCCTCCAGCAGTATAATCACAAACCCACTTCCTTTCAACATTCAGCAAACCGAATCGTTTAAAAAAAACCTCCAGTGGGCGGAGGAACAAATAAAATTAAAGGGGCAGAAATTTACGGCCTGCACCAAGTTTTCTCATTAGCTCTTTTTCCAGACTCTCCCGTTCCCCTCATTTCAGAGGCCTGTAAAAATCTTTTTTACTTTAGTTTCACGCTTTATTTTTTTCCCACTAATTTAATAAAGCGGAAACAACTTTGCTTCTCACTGAATGCGAAACCGTCAAACAGCTTTTAATCGCCGCCTGTACGTGAGTGACATGACGTCCAGAAGAAGTTGATGTGTTTCCTTCTCCGTTTTTGTTTATGCAGATTCGTACAAGCTGCGAGCTCTTTTTTTGCCATCGCAGTCTGTTACAGCATATCAGAGCGTTGAGTTCCCACATTTTGCTTCCGAGCCTCTCTGTAGGCAACCGAAGTCACTGTTTTTACTTTCAGGAAATTAACTTTTATCCTGCAAAATCAAAACTTCCAATCGCGTTTTACGTTTTGGAGCAATCTGGAAATATTGGTTTAGCGTCTATCTATGTTTTAGAATTTCTGGCCGTGTGTCTCCAAATCTTTGCAACGTACATGAATTCTACGATTTTCATTTGATTTGTGGTGATCTTGGAATGTGGTGAAGATGTTGAAGCTTTGCATGTAGGCTGAAGATGGTCCCCTTCAAGTTTCATAAATTTACTTATGTTTTAGGGTTTCTGGCCGTGAGTCTCCAAATCATCGCAATGCACATAAATTCTTCAATTTTCATTTTATCTGTGGTGATCTTGGAATGTGGTGAAGATGTTGAAGACTTTGCTTGTAGGCTTAAGATGGTCCCCTTCAAGTTTCATGAACTTACTTATGTTTTAGGGTTTCTGGCCTTGTGTCTCCAAATCTTTGCAACACACATAAATTCTACAATTTTCATTTGATTTGTGGTGATCTTGGAATGTGGTGAAGATATTGAAGAATTTGCTTGTAGGTTGAAGACGGTACCCTTCAAGTTTCATAAACATAGTTATGTTTTAGGTTTTCTGGTCGTGTGTCTCCAAATCTTTGCAACACACATAAATTCTACAATTTTCATTTGATTTGTGGTGATCTTGGAATGTGGTGAAGATTTTGAAGAATTAGCTTCTAGGCTGAAGACGGTCCCCTTCAAGTTTCATAAATTTACTTATGTTTTAGGGTTTCTGGCCGTGTGTCTCCAAATCTTTGCAACACACATAAATTCTACAATTTTCATTTGATTTGTGGTGATCTTGGAATGTGATGAAGATGATGAAGAATTTGCTCGTAGGCTGAAGATAGTCCCCTTCAAGTTTCATAAACTTACTTATGTTTTAGGGTTTCTGGCCGTGTGTCTCCAAATCTTTGCAACACACATAAATTCTACAATTTTCATTTGATCTGTGGTGATCTTGGAATGTAGTGAAGACGTTGAAGACTTTGCTTGTAGGCTTAAGATGGTCCCCTTCAAGTTTCATATTACTTATGTTTTAGGGTTTCTGGCCGTGTGTCTCCAAATCTTTGCAACACACATAAATTCTACAATTTTCATTTGATTTGTGGGGATCTTGGAATGTGGTGAAGACGTTGAAGAATTTGCTTGTAGGCTGAAGATGGCCCCCATTAAGTTTCATGAACTTACTTATATTTTAGGGTTTCTGGCCTTGTGTCTCCAAATCTTTGCAACACACATAAATTCTACAATTTTCATTTGATTTGTGGTGATCTTGGAATGTGGTGAAGATGTTGAAGAATTTGCTTGTAGGCTGATGACAGTCCCCTTCAAGTTTCATAAACTTGCTTAGGTTTTAGGGTTTCTGGCCGTGTGTCTCAAAATCTTTGCAACGCACCTAAATTCTACAATTTTCACTTGATTTGTAGTGATTTTGGAATGTGGTGAAGATGGTGACGAATGAGCTTGTAGGCTGAAGATGGTCGTCTTCAAGTTTCATAAACTTACTTATGTTTTAGGGTTTCTGGCCGTGTCTCCAAATCTTTGCAACAACACATAAATTCTACAATTTTCATTTGATTTGTGGGGATCTTGGAATGTGGTGAAGACGTTGAAGAATTTGCTTGTAGGCTGAAGACGGTACCCTTCAAGTTTCATAAACATAGTTATGTTTTAGGTTTTCTGGTCGTGTGTCTCCAAATCTTTGCAACACAGATAAATTCTACGATTTTCATTTGATTTGTGGTGATCTTGGAATGTGGTGAAGATGTTGAAGAATTCGCTTGTAGGCTGAAGATGGTCCCCTTCAAGTTTCATAAACATACCTACTTATGTTTTAGGGTTTCTAGCTGTGCGTCTCCAAATCTTTACAACACACATGAATTCTACAATTTTTATTTGATTTGGGGTGATCTTGGAATGTGGTGAAGATGTTGAAGCTTTGCATGTAGGCTGAAGATGGTCCCCTTCAAGTTTCAACAACTTACTTATGTTTTAGGGTTTCTGGCTGTGTGTCTCAAAATCTTTGCAACGCACCTAAATTCTACAATTTTCACTTGATTTGTAGTGATTTTGGAATGTGGTGAAGATGGTGACGAATGAGCTTGTAGGCTGAAGATGGTCGTCTTCAAGTTTCATAAACTTACTTATGTTTTAGGGTTTCTGGCTGTGTGTTTCCAAATCTTTGCAACGCACATAAATTCTAAAATTTTCATTTGATTTGTGGTGATCTTGGAATGTGGTGAAGATATTGAAGAATTTGCTTGTAGGCTGAAGATGGCCCACATCAAGTTTCATGAACTTACTTATATTTTAGGGTTTCTGGCCGTGTGTCTCCAAATCTTTGCAACACACATAAATTCTACAATTTTCATTTGATTTGTGGTGATCTTGGAATGTGATGAAGATGTTGAAGAATTTGCTTGTAGGCTGAAGATAGTCCCCTTCAAGTTTCATAAACAGACTTACTTATGTTTTAGGGTTTCTGGCCGTGTGTCTCCAAATCTTTGCAACACACATAAATTTTACAATTTTCATTGGATTTGTGGTGATCGTGGAATGTGGTGAAGATGGTGAAGAATGTGCTTGTAGGCTGAAGATGGTCCCCTTCAAGTTTCATAAACATTACTTATGTTTTAGGGTTTCTGGCTGTGTGTCTCCAAATCTTTGCAACACACATAAATTCTACAATTTTCATTTGATTTGTGGTGATCTTGGAATGTGGTGAAGATGTTGAAGAATTTGCTTGTAGGCTGAAGATAGTCCCCTTCAAGTTTCATAAACTTACTTATGTTTTAGGGTTTCTGGCCGTGTGTCTCCAAATCTTTGCAACACACATAAATTTTACAATTTTCATTGGATTTGTGGTGATCGTGGAATGTGGTGAAGATGGTGAAGAATGTGCTTGTAGGCTGAAGATGGTCCCCTTCATAAACTTCCAAATCAATACTTGGAGACCGCCATTTGCAAAACAACCTAAGTTCCATTTTTTGAGAAACACGTTTTTTCGGACAACTGCTAATGGATATTCTGAGCTATAGTATATATAAAGCTTCGAGCGGTTCGTTTATCAATTTCAAACTAATCAAACCTAAGTGCTCATTCTGCTGCACAACGATACTTGCATTGCTATGCTTCCTCCATGATCCCCTGATTGATGTTTTTTACACGGGAACGAACTAATAATAAAACAAGTGAAAATTAAGATTCCCTTCATTCGGTTTAAGTTAACTTTGCCCGTATCCCAAATGTATTGTAGCAGACAACTTTCGTGTATCAACTTTAGGATTCATATCGACGATAGCCTTGGTGAAGACTTCTACTTTTAGGACGAGACCGAGGGAATTCGGGGCTGTAACGAAATCGACACCAGTATTCATTGCTACTTATATAGCAAATCTAGAATCGCCCAAAACACGAACAATCTTCTGGTCAGATAATGGTGGGAGGTGAAATAAAAAACAGGGAATTTTTACCATGTTTGTGCTAAAATCGTTAAACATTTTTTCGACTGGATGACCATTGTGAAAGACAGCGGCCCTTCAGCCCGCTACCCTTCCTCCAAAAAAATGGACTGCCGGGAAGATGAAAGGCGTTGAAATCATGATTCCATGGTTATCCCCAAAAAATCAAGATTTTTATTTAATCCATCCGGTTACCCGTGCAATGCACGGACCCACATCTGCGGGTCATTTTTACCAGGTACCTTGTAATTTTTACCCAGCAGTCCCCAAGAGGATTCAACTCAAATTTAAGCAATCAAGTTTCAAGTTGTACCTAATTAATTTTTCAACTAAATGTCCCCTCAATATAACCAACTCATTATGACCTCAGTTACGTTAAAACTATTACCGACCAACATTGCTGCAGTTAATAAGGCGTTTTGAATATACATTTTTGAACAGGTACCTTACGAATAAAAACTGCTCGGCTCAACCCACCAAAATCGTTTCGGTATCGTCGAATTCGCTATCGAAAGTTCTTTACCCGTGAACCCGCCCCATCCTTACTTGACGTAAGTTAGACGCATGTCTGCTTTTTCATTCATTACAAAGTCGTTTACGTTCTTTCCGGGAATAGTCTTTGCGTTAACCAGGGACCCAATGAATGACCACGTAGGTACAATGTCAGCTCAATGGGTCCAGTATTTTTACGTGATCGAGTAACACAAAGATAGACACCTTGGATTTTTATTAATAAAATTTAATAACTGGTATTGTGAAGTATCCATTGACATCATATTGACTAAATACTTGCAACCATCTAGAGTTAAAATGTTTATCCATTTTTCGTTCTCATCATCTGATTTGGATAATATTCCTCCAATAATAGATATTTTTCGCCCTTCATATATGTCATCATCTTCATAGCTACGTATCAATGCACACATCAGTAACGCTCAACAAAGGTTCATTACCTTCGTCAGCATTCATGTTTTGTAGTTTTCTATCATTTTGCCCGAACAGTGTTCACATGAAACTTAGTAGTGACAACTCGTAGGTACTGATTTCTCCAACCGAACATCATTGACTGCATGTTGCTAGTATACACGATCATAACAACACCTAACTTGTGTATAAGTTACAAAATTTCCGTAACAAAATTCTGGTTGACCCTTCGACTAAGACATTTTCAATGTCAAAAAAGGAATGCGAATTCATATTCGTGGAAGAATTGGGCATCGTCGAGACAGGCTTACAGAAAATTTAGTAGGTAATTGTAATTCGCTAAAAATAGGATAGTTAATTTTATTTGTTGATTCATTTACTAATTAAACAATAATATAATGTACAACATACATGGAAAACTTCAAAAGACATTTCCTTCATTTTTTTGCTCGGCTATGAACAGTTTTTTGGGTCTGTTGGGCAATTTTATAAATTGCACTTAGGGTGTTCTGCATAAGGCGGTCTCTACTTCACTCTGCGCATGCGCAAATGTAAATGTGATCCAGCATTATTGGTTTATTATTTCCAATAATAAGCCTATGTGATCGTATAGCAAAAAATTTGTATAACCCCCCCTCAAACTTAAGTTTATTTACGTTTCAAGGTGCGTAGAATCCAAATTTGAAATGTCCGTCCGCCGTCCGCCGTTCGCCGTCCGCCGTTCGCCGTCCGCCGTCCGCCGTCCGGGCCATAAAAGGCCTAAGAATTGACTTAAAAAACCCGTCCTTTTGCACATAGACTCCATTTGGGGTCTAGTTGGTCCTAACGTTTAACCATCCCGATCGCTTTACTCGCATAGATGCTATGGGCCAAAAACGGGCGAAAAAGTGTCATTTCAAGGCTTTGTTAGACTTACGCACGCACGCACGCCTGGCACGGTTGGCAGGGGGTCACGGTGGGTGGTGAGGGGGGTGAGCGGGGGGTGGAGTGAGAGGAGGCGCCGCGGCACCTTGTGGTGGGTACGGCGTTCCTTCGAGGCATGAATATGTGTTTTTTTCTAGGTCATATTTGTGTGTTAATACCAATGCTTTTCCTACGCATATTTAATAACATATCCTCTCGACTTTTCGTACGTGGTTAGATAATGATATTATTAAGGCAATAACTATTTGAATAGATAGGAGCTCAAATCGAGAAATATAAACATGCGTATATAATTATAGAAGTATAGGTTGTGGCAACTCGAAATGGGACACGCCGAGGAGTCTGGACGGGCCTTATGACGTACGCAAGCCAACTAAAACTACGATCATACTCAATTGAAAAAATAATAAACCTTTGTGAAATAATTTGCAGCGTTTTTTATCTTGTTCTAGTCGTCCGATCTCGCTCAAATTTTGGGTGTGGTTAGGAAAAAACACTTACGATGTTTGCTTAAGCAGAACCCACTTTTCGAATAGAAATATGTCAAATATAAGTAGATGAAAAGTATTTAGAACGGTTTAATTTTTTTTGTGAATCAGAAGAGAGGAAATATAGGTACCTAAATGGAAAAAAGAATTGTTAAAATTTGGATTCGTAATATTTAAGTTTGTGGAGTAAATGGTGATTTTCGTAGTAATCAGAAAGATTAGTTAAATTTTAGCTTAATCAGCTGATCAGAATGGCGCTCGTTGCTTCGCTCGTCTCTTGTTGTCCCAGAGAGGCTCCCCACCAAGTTCCGACGTCCTAAGGTGAATAGGAGAGATTCGAGCACGATTTTTCCATAATTATGATTGCTATTACGGCTCGTGATCAGCTTATCTTCATCAAAATCAGGGAGGCACAAGTTCCGACGTGGTAATATAACATACCGAAATTTGGTCTAAATCGGACCAGTTTCGGAGGATTAGTGAGCACAAAATTTTGTCCATATATATATATATATATATATATATATATATATATATATATATATCTAATATATAAAATTCTCGTGTCACAGTTTTCGTTGCCATACTCCTCCGAAACGGCTTGACCGATTTTGATGAAATTTTTTGGGCTTATCCGGTATCTATGAGAATCGGCCAACATCTATTTTTCATCCCCCTAAATGTTAGGGGTAGTCCACCCCTAAATTTTTTTTTATTTTTTAGACAAAATTTTTAATTTTTATTTTAATTAACGTCTGCCAAGTTGGGTGGGCAGTATAACTTCCTCAAGCGAGCGAAGCGAGCAGCATCCCCCACAGAAGTTAAACCTACCCTTAGAGATCTACCGTTTGCGAGCGAAGCGAGCAACATCCCCTACATGTTTCAATTGTAATACATTCCATGTATACAGCCACACTTTGCGAGCGAAGCGAGCAACATTCCCTACATACCACACTTTGCGAGCGAAGCGAGCAACATTCCCTATATGCCACACTTTGCGAGCGAAGCGAGCAATTTAATGGGGGGTCCGGGGGGCTTGCCCCTCGGCTGGACGTGGAGGCGAGCGGAGCGAGCCGGAGCGGCTAGTATATATATAATTTAGGTGATGGAGATGTGGGTTTAGTGAATGACCAAAACTAGTCTGGAGTCTGGGGATCTGACCCTAATCATGCAAATTTCTACAACAATGAATGACAATATGTTAGTAAAATATATATGAGTAAAAGTAGGTGACGGTGGTCAATCAAGATCAGGTAACTAAGTACTAACAGTTGTACAGGTGTTGCTTAAGTTTGAAAACAAACAGTGATCCATGACATCCAGTGATTAAGCAACACCTGTACAACTGTAAGTGACCTGATCTTGATTGACCACCTTCACTACTTTTCCACATATATTATTTGCTAACATATTGTCATTCATTGTTGTAGAAATCTGCATGATTAGGGTCAGATCCTGACCGAAACGTCGCAGTAAATGAAAAATATCTACCCCAGAGTAGTTTTGGTCAGTCACCAAATCCATCAACCCAAGTGTATATATATATATATATATATATATAAAGAAATCTGAAAAAGAATGGCTATTGTAAACGTGTTCTACATCCTCTGAAAAGCAAAGAAAAGGCATCCCCACCCAAAAGTAGAGGTATAATACCCCATTTTCTACGAAAAATTTGGTAATAATAATAACAATAATGAAATTAATAAACGTAACCGCAGAATAGATTCAGAATGAGTTTTTTCGCCATAAAATTGGTATTCAACAATTTTTTATAACTACATTTTTCTTATTATTATTTGATATAATTATATTCTTATATTTTTTTTTACTTTAAAATTACGGATTCCTGATTTTCTGACGTCAAAAATAAGTAAGATCCGTTTATTTTTCCTTTGAAAGTCTGCCAGCGAAACCACTGAAGAAGAGAAGAGGACCCTGAATCTTGTTACATAAGCCCATTATGGAAAAACCTTTCCACCCCCTCGTTTAATTTGAATTTATTATTATGAGTTTTGTCGAAAGTGCGGGGGTCAAAGGAGGTAAAAAAAAGAAAATAGGGGGGGTTGTTCTGGGGGGGTTGATTACCTCTGTAACGACGGGGAGGAGAGAGTGAGGGGGTTTAAGCGACTCAACTTGTCAAAAATAAATTGAGACGCCGCCCGAAAAAGATGAAGCCCTTATGAAATATGAAACAACGCCGAGGGTGCTCCTATATTTCAAGATATAAAAGTGTTTATTACTTTACACAAATGCTATGTATGTAATGACTGGCTTAATGATCATGAAAAACTACATCGTCAATATTTATGGTGCGATTCATTTCTTGCCGGGTTATGAGCGAACGGTAAATTTCTGAAAAGTAAGGCGAAAGAGAAGATTCACGGTAGACAGTACATTTATTGGCGTAGTGCATATCGATTTTAGCGCTAGCGGTGGCAGCTGGGCTAAGCTACAGGAGTACTTGGGTACAATAATAATAAGCCTTTATTCTGCTGGGTACAAGAAAGTAGTACATAATGCAGACATGAATTACATTGTTGAGGTACAATAAAAAAATTTGTATGACGGCTATTAATAAAAATAAAAACTACAAATCAAGAGAGAAAGACATGAGTGGTAAATTAATTTTAAAAAAGTGAAGAATGATCGAAAGGGTGGGGGGGGGGAGGGTGTTTGCATGTATGTCCAGGATTTCACTTTTTGGTAATAAAATAATCTATGACCGCCGACTGGAAACGCCCTAGGGTGGGCAACGAGCGTAAAGAAGTTGGGAGGGCGTTCCAGATCCTAGCTCCATACACCTGCAAGGACTTGCTGAAGAAAAATCTTTCGTGAGATGGAACCAGAATACCTACAGACCGCATAGAGGTGGACTTACGAAATAAGGAACGCAGGTAAGGAGGACGGGAACCATTCAGGAACAGAAACAGAAATTTAAGTATTCTCAAATTTAAGTAGTCGTCAAGAGGCAAACAAAGTATAGTATATCCGTGAACTGAATGTCGAGGCTTTATGTCATGAACATAGCAGACACAGGCATTATATGCAACTTTTATTTTATTAAATAAGGCAGCAGAAAGAGAACAAGATATGAATGTAGAACAGTATAATAAGTGAGGGAGAACAAGAGATGTGGCAAGCCTTTTCTTGAGGGGATGGGGAGTGAAACGAGACAGGCGTCTAAAGCTAAAAACAGACTACGCTGACGTGACGTGGGATGACGCATGATCAGGCAGCGACAGACCACGTCAGACCACGTCAGAGATGGGCCCACAGGTTCACACTTTGCTGACGTGACGTGAGGGTGGGGGACGTGATGCTGGGATATCGTGCTCAAAGGAGGGTGGAAGGTGTGTTCAGTTGATGTGTAATCTTAGACAATGCAAGAACTTCTCGCTTGAAGAACTTCTTGCTTGACGAGGAAGAGGAAGAAATTGCTGGCCTGTGCTGCAGCAGCAGCATCAAGGATATGGGTGCATCCCATCAACAGCACGCAGGGCCTGTACGGCGAATTTTCAACTTTGATGCCCGAATTGGTGGAGGACGAAGAGCGTATCGTCATGTATTTCCGCATGACGAAAAATGAGTTCTATCATTTGTTGAAATTAGTTGGTCCGAAAATTGAGAAACGCTCGACTCAACTACGAGAGAGCATACCAGTGGAGATCAGACTGGCAGTTTGCTTGAGGTGAGTACAAACTGATAACTTAATTATCTAGACGACCTGACGCCAGCTGATGTCTTCACACGACTGACGAAAATCCAAATCTTTTGACTTTGACCTGACGCGTAGATGGCGTGTTAAGGCGTAGGATACGCTAGACGGCATCATCCCACGCATTACCACGTCACGTCAGAGCAATCTGTTGGTGATTGTCCGAATCCTTTGTTTACGTTTTGTCTTCACACGTGGTCCCTCGTCATACTACACCATCCCGCGTCATCCCACGTCACGTCAGCGTAGTCTGTTTTCAGCTTAAGGCTATGCAAAGCACCATATATTCGACCGCATACATGAGTTATGTGGTGTTCCCAGGATAAAGTCTTGTCAACGTAAACACCAAGATTTCTAACACGGGACAGGTAAGGTACAGGTACACCATCAACAAGAACTGGCGGAATGGGATCTGTGGGTATATTGTGTTTATACAATATGATAGCCTGGGGATACAACGAGGGTGCCTGGGAGCGACACTTGCGTCTCTGCTGCGATGAAGGGAATTTCATAAACAGAATAATAATTCAAGAAACCTTCTCATATTCACTCGTGTCCACCCAGTGGAGTATCACTGCTTATAACTTATTTACACGATCATAACAGAAATACGTGGATGATGCGCCACACCTTCTGGCAGATGCTTCCCACGATGAGGAACAACCCAAATCAGCTAAGCAAGCTCATTTCTCTCTCAATAGACCTAGGAGGTTGAAATTTGGTGTGGAGCCTTGTAGCCTGTGTACGATTGAAAAATTGAAGGACCACCTAGATCAGCTGAGTGAGCTCGGGAGATCATTTCTCTCCTAAGTGATCTAAGAGACTGAAACTTGGTATGGAGCCTCTATAGGCTTGCTGTGTACGATTGACCAATTGTGGGATCACCTAGATCAACTGAGTGAGCTCGGGAGATAATTTCTCTTCTAAGTGATCTAAAGCCTAGTACGCACTGGGATTCTTTGTTCGGACTCTTTGTCGCGGAGCTGCGTCTCAGACTTATTTTCTTGCATCCGGGACGCTCCGCAACATTGAGTCTTGCATCTCGTGTGTTGCGTTTTATTATTTTTTTGAGTCCCATACGGAATGGGATTCTTTGAACATTGTCGTGCAACATTGAGTCAGTGCGTACGTGAATATCGAACAAAGTGGGCCTCTCACCGGTGTGTCTTCGTTGTTATCGCTTTGTAGTTATCGTTGTTATGCTTGTAGCTAAAAAGGGTACAAATTGTTAATTTTTTTTTTTTAGCAGAATTTCAGTCAAAAGAACTTTATTAGGTAACAATAAACTAGAAAAACAAGAAATTTGTGCTGAAAAAAGTAGGAACTTAAATTTCATTAACATTTGTCAAAAATGGATAAAAACGGTTTAAAAAAAAAAAGCTTCATTTTTTTTTTTTTTTTTTTTCGAAAAATTCGCTAAAACATTTTTTGAATTTCCGAAAATTATTTAGGTCAAGTTTATTTGCCACAAAATCGGTAGTGAACATATCTTCCTAGTTAAAATACTAAATTTTCAAAACAATTTAGCAATACCTATATACTAAGATAATTAACAAAAATCCCCTCATACGATTATGCTGCATGACTGGAACTTTTTACTAACTTATTAAGTCGTCTTATAAAATCGATTTGACATCAAATAGCTGGATTATCCAATTAACGCTGTTTCCAACGGTGGTCATATTTTTGATTTTGCAGTGATCTCAAGTGGAGTTATGGTCGTTTGAAGGTGGAAAACATATCTTAAAAATGAAATTACTCAGAAAACAAAGCATTAAAATGAACTCTTACAAGTACTTTCGATCAGAAATTAGCTCTAGAATTTACCCATGAAGCATCACTACACCCTTCTTAGTGGTTGGCGCAGATGGGCTATCTAATGCAGATATAATAAAACATCATGTAGCTTTTTTTTACTCCGTAGAGCTATGTAAAGTGCTACTGCAATCCCCGAAAGCGCGACCTCGTTCGACATGGCTCAGGTTCAAACTAGATGCGTACACGATTTGCAGAGCGACAATGTTGCGGGGCAAAGATTCTGAGACGTGAATCCGAGCATCTGCAACAAAGAGTCCGAACAATGAATCCCAGTGCGTACTAGGCTTAAGAGACTGAAACTTGGTATGGAGCCTCTATAGGCCTGCTGTGTACGATTGACAAATTGAAGGGATCACCTAGATCAGCTGAGTGAGCTCGGGAGATCATTTCTCTCCTAAGTGATCTAAGAGACTGAAACTTGGTATGGAGCCTCTATAGGCTTGCTGTGTACGATTGACAAATTGAAGGACCACCTAGATCAGCTGAGTGAGCTCGGGAGATCATTTCTCTCCTAAGTGATCTAGAGACTGAAACTTGGTATGGAGCCTCTATAGGCTTGCTGCAACCGATAAATAAAAAATCATGATTCGTGTTTTCTCTCGTTGAAATGTTGCTAAATACCGAACTTCAGCTTTCTCCGTCTATTAGGAGATAAATGAGCTCTCGAGCTCACTCAGCTGATCTGAGAGGTTCCTCGCTTTTCACTCGTACACAGCAAGCCTATAGATGCTCCATACCAAATATCTGTCTCTTAGATCACCTAGGCCTCTCGTCCACTGGAAGCGGAAAGCTGCGAAAAGTGGCGAAAACGAATTCGGCCGAATCCGCACGAAAACGGTCGAACGATCCAAACACGTGGCTCGGTAGGGGAGCGCGTCCACTGGGCCCGTACCGTTCGTCCGTTTTCGTCCGACCACGTGCGAAGTGCGAATGGATCCCATTCTGCTGGGATTTTTCGGACGTCAAGTTGCGAACGAGTGCGAACTTGGACTGTGTGAACCAGTGAAAATGGACTGTGAAAAGTTAATTTTGCTTGTACAGGAAAGGAAATATCTGTGGGACCAACGGGAAACGAACTATCATATGCGACATATACAAAGACGATTCGATTTTAGAATGTAGGTTGTCAAGAATGTATTGAAATGTATCCTTTCTCATTCGAAAATAGGAAAAGTGGTGGTCATCGTCGATTTGAAGATCATGCCACAAATGAGAAAATTCACCGAACTCGTTCCTTTTGGCGTTTATGTGATTCACCCACATTTCCCGTCTTTGCTGATTTCACCTGTGCTTGATACGTCAATGAATCAAAGGTGATAGTTCCAAAGCGAGAAATTCTTCATCAGAATCTTAATCAGAAAAGCTGTTCCGAAGAGCCATCTCGTCTATTACGAATCCGGACGAATACTGAGCCAATGGACGAGAGGCATTCGCACGATTTCGGACGAACGGCGTTCGCCAAAATTCGTTGCTTCGCAGTTCGCAGCTTTCCGCTTCCAGTGGACGAGAGGCCTTAGGAGAGTTTGGTATGGAGCCTCTATAGCCTTGCTGTGTACGATTGACTAATTCAGGGACCACTCAGATCAGCTGAGTGAGCTCGGGAGCTCATTTCTCTCCTAATAGACGGAGAAAGCTGAAGTTGTTACCTTGAAATTTTCTGAGACCTCGGTTTTGGTTTATCTCAATATTTCTGCCCCAAATCACTAGGTAGGTACTATTTAGGGTTGATCAAAATTGATGCCGATGTTACTGGCACATCCCCGGCCGTTGTATGATTTTTGAGCCAAATTTCATTTTTTTCGGTCCATTTTTTTCGTAGAAAAGCTTTATGTGGTTTTTTTTTGTTTTTAAATTCGAATTTGGGATTTTATGCATTTTGAAACGTAAACCAACAAATTTTGACGAGGGGTTAAAACAAATTTTTTCTTGGTTTGATTACAAAGGTAATAAACAACATAATAAACAAAATAATAAACCAAGAAACCACGCTTGTTTTAGCGAATTTTTGAAGAAAATTAAGCTATTGCTCTCGCCTCAAAATTTGTAGATTGTGAATTTTTGAAAAAATTTTATGCAGAAATCCGTTTCAGGCTATTCTGAATCATATTCTGAAGTTTAACGCATTTTTATATGTATGCATGTATGTATGTATGTACCTATGTATGTATGTATGTATGTATGTATGTGTCATTCCAGACGATAACTGTCCGTAGAATTGTGCTAGAAACTTCAAACAAATTTTAAAATGTTAAGGACACAAAACGAAAGTTCAAGTTCGTTGGCCAGCATGATCGGATTCTTTTTTGCGATTTGTTGTGCGAAATAATTTTTTCAGCATACTAACATGTGGTATATTCGAAATCAGCGTAAAATTTCCTATAAGAATATGTATCAAGTTTTCAAAAATTTCAATGTTGAAAAACAGTCAAAAATCGAAATAATGCCGTTCGCTAGTTGTAAAAATCGGTAATATTTGCATGAAACATTGTCCAAATTAAGATTGAACTACTCTTATGGAAGTATCCCTGTATAACCAATCCTAGAACCATGCTGTTTAAAACGTAGGTAGTAGGTGCTTGTTAAAAAAAAAAAAAAAAAAAAAAAATGTAATCACAACTGATGAGTTTCCTCTGTGAAATATTCCGTCCTCCGATTCTCTCGGTCGCTCTCTTTAATGTTTTTTAATAGCAGATCATTATTTAGAACGATTTGTTTGCCACACATTTGGTAGTTAATAACTTTTTTTTCTCTCAATGTCCTCAATTTTCAAAACAATGTAACATAATATAGTACGATCATTTACGAAAATTCGCTCATACGATCATGCTGCATGACTGAAACTTTTTTTCTTTGAATTCCCCTCCCGAAATCGGGCCCTGACCATCCGTAAGGTACGATAAAAGAAATAATACTTATAAAAATTTTATCTGGTGAGAGTAATAGAACCGCAGGTTGTTAACCTTTAGTGATATCATTCACACACCCTAAGCTTCTGCCGGATTAGAGTGCGACTCGTCAGATAAGCTCTCAAAGCCCCAAGCATCCTTTCACTTTGAAAGGGGGTTGTAAGGTATTTTAGCGGTGTGCCTGTTTTTGAACCACCTTGTTTTTTTATTTTTTTATTTTAAATTTTTTTTTTAACGCATTTATTTAGATAGGTATTGCAATACAAAAAAAGTTACACAAATCAATAAATGCTACTCCCCACTATAAGTCGTAGGCTTGTGCTGTGGGGAGGAGTAATACATAATCAGCACACTCATTCAATACCTTATTCAATAATCATCTTGTAAGTAAATATAGGTAAATTAAATTAGAATCAATAGGTACATATACATCGGGTAAATCAGAATACATAGGGTTTAGGTGGCTTTTCCCAAGAAGTGGTGGAAGATGGCTCGAAATCCCGGTTGGAGTGCAGCGTTGGACTTGGAGAGGATGCTGCATGGCGAGTCTGCAACGTCAGAGGATTTTCTGAACTACTCTGCACAAGAAGCAGCATCATTGAAGTATTTACCTCTCGTGTCAATTGACGTTGAAAGATCCTTCTCGCCATTGAAACGTTAATTGACTGATTTAAGAAAATCATTTACGACTGAAAACATAGAAAAAATTCTTGTTCTGCAGACCAACGTAGATCTACTTCATTGACTCGCGTAATTCCATGATCATTTTGTAAATTAACTTGGTAACTCTGTTACCTCCATCGAGGTCGCGTCAGGGCTTCAGAGATAGCGCTGTCGGCGTCCCGTTGATGAAACAACGGGCGTCGCTGCCTGTGCTCGTGTTTTCTAGCAGTTGGGTTTGGCGTTGGATGGGCTTTCCAGGTGACTGGAAACCAATCTACTCCGAACATGGCTCATTAAAAGCTATTAGTAGGAGTGGTATCTCTCTGACGGGATGCTGTTAACCTCCTCTACCTTTTTATCGAGGGTTTAGGCCCCCATTGCACCTCTGGGGGGGGGGGGGGGGGTACCTAAATTCCTTATAACTTTTAAACTGTATCTTTCATAAGAAAACTTCTGATATATAATGCTTGAAAATTGTGTGCGAGTATATCGCAGTGTATCACATACAATTATATAGCATTTCCAAGCCAAATGAAACCTTTTCCAAGTCAAATGAAACCTTTTCCAAGTCAAATGAAACCTTTTCCAAGTCAAATGAAACCTTTTCCAAACCAAATGAAACCTTTTCCATATCAAATGAAACCTTTTTCAAACCAAATGAAACCTTTTCCAAACCAAATGAAACTTTTTCCAAATCAAATGAAACTTTTCCCAAACGTAGTGTATTTCTGTAAAGTAAATAATCGTAGATAAATAATATATATTAAAAAATTTCAGAAATTCAGTCTTAGAGGTTCAATCAGTCAATGTAAGTCACTACCGGTGGCGGCTCGAGGCAACTGCATCATTATGTCCATCACATAATTGTTGCTGTTACAGTGGTTTTCATCAGGTTCGCTCAGTATGTTCCTCGCGTGACATTTTATTTTCGAGAAGGCCTTTTCCACTGGATTCAACATAGGGGAATAAGGAGGAAGGTAGTGCACTTGGAACCTCACTCATTTTCTCAATAGGTTTCATTTGGTTTGGAAAAAGTTTCATTTGGTTTGGAAAAAGTTTCATTTGGTTTGGAAAAAGTTTCATTTGGTTTGGAAAAAGTTTCATTTGGTTTGGAAAAGGTTTCATTTGGTTTGGAAAAGGTTTCATTTGACTTGGAAAAGGTTTCATTTGACTTGGAAAAGGTTTCATTTGGCTTGGAAATGCTATAAAATAATGCTCGAATATAAAGATAAGTTATTGGTTTTTTCGTTTCACTTTCCTTTCTATAGTTTTTAACGGTGTTTTTCGAGCATATTCTGCATATTTCACTGCATTTAATGGGTTTTTGGAGCATATAATGGCTTTTTCGAACATATCTATTGAGCATAAAACACATGGTTTTCGAGAATATCTGGAGATTTTATCTAGCATCTCGATCCCAGCCCTAGTCATCAGCATATTCAATTGAAAGAATTTCTATTTCCGAGTCTACTCGAATACCCGACGGGTCAAAAACAATATAATAAATCAAGAAACCTTCTCATATTCACTCGTGTCCACCCAGTGGGGTATCGCTGCTTATAACTTATTTACGCGATCATAACAAAAATACGTGGATGATGCGCCACACCTGGCAGACGCTTCCCATGATATCCACTCTTCGGGAAGTTGAAGTGAAAACACACCCGACGTAAAAGGTGTCGATTTATTCTCCGAAAAGAACAAATAAAACCTTCCCCAGGCAGGTACCCGCTATAGACTATTTCCTACAAGATATTTGTCTACAGTGTTACAGTAAGGAAGGGGGTGGTGGAGAGAGAAAAACCCATAACTCTGTCGGTCCGGCCCACCTTTCCCACCTTTACAGAGGCATCTGCACTTAATATCCCCCACCACCGCTTGCTCAGCGCTCTTACATCTACACTCAGGCTACAGAATTCCCTTTTCCTATCGGTTTTTTCCCTCCGTCGGGGGTGTTTTTCCCCCCTCCCTTCTCCGCAAACCCCTTTTTCAAACGTTGAACGTTTTACGCCCCCTTCTGGCCGACCTCATAAATACTCAAGTTATACTGCCCACCCCCTCCCACTCGTCCTCATCATCACCCTCCACCTAATTCCACCTCGTATTTTCGACCTCCGAAAAAAGCCCTTTCATTTTCAACTTTTTTGCTCCTCAACGCAACGGAAACTAACTATATTTTTTCAATACACAATTCATTTTTTTCACCCCTTTTCACCCAAAAGGGTGTAAAGTTCGATCTTTTCATAAATTTCCCTACTGAACCAAGTTTTTTTCCCCGGGTTTCCAAATTAACCCTCCTTTCACCGTATTAATTTCCCCTCCTTTTCACATTCATAACATCCCGAAGTGTCTGGAGAAAGTATTTCAACCAGAAAAAAAAAAAAATTAAAATTTATCATAACGCTTAAAATTTATGGAATTCATAAAACACGGATTCATCCAATCTCAACATTTAGGAACTGGTTTATTCGATTTCTAAATAAGGTAGGGATGTTTTTTGTCTAAAATACCCTTCAGCAGTTATAGTTAACTAACATCAAGTAGAGCTCTGAAGTTAATTTTTTCTACATAATTTCAATTTCGTACCTATTTATGCTGAACAAATGGGAAATAAATGTGCTAAATAAATAATAAATGTGTAAAAATGGCTAAATAAATGTGTAAAAATGGCTAAAAACGGCTAAAAATCGTCAAATTTTTATTTTTAGCAGAATTTTAGTCAAAAGAGGTTTATTCAACGAACTAGAACATTCAATTTATGCATAATATTATGTTGAAAAATGTATCTACTTATTTCATTGATATTTGCCTAAAAATGGACAAAAAATGTTAAATAAAAATCCAAAATCTTTTTTGAGTTGCAAAATATCGTTAGGACGAGTTTTCGCTATCAAATTGTTAGTTAACAATCCATTTTTATTCAAAGTCCTGAATTTTCAAACCAATTTAACATAATTTAGTGCTATAATTTACGAAAATTAGCTCATACGATCATGCTGCATGACTGGAACTTTTTTGATTGTTGTCAAATCGGCCTCAAAACATAAATAAATTTATCATAAATTTATGATAACTGTACATACATTTAAAAAAAAACGATAAAAACTGTAAAACTGCTTCTGGCACTTAGCTTTTCCTCGTATTTGTAACATGAATGCTAACATAAATCACAATACTTTACAAAAACGCCTTTCTGTCCTTAAATTGGTTTTGTATTAATCTCCAACGTTTCTCCCCAAAAACTGGGGCTTCTTCAGGGAAATTAAATTTAAAATATCGTAATTGTAAAATATCTGTCTTTTCTTTTTGCGATAAAAAATCGAATTTGAAGTTATAATTCTTATTTGAGCAAAACTTACTCTTATTTGATTGAGGGACTCTAAATTTATAATTACCGTTACCAGAGAACTAGGTAAAACATATGGAAAAATGTTGTAACCTACATACATACATACATGTAAATAATTCTAAATATGATCCTCATAAACTAATATCTTTGAATTTGATTTTTTATCGCAAAAAGAAAAGACAGGTATTTAACAATTTTGATATTTTGACATTTTATGTCTTTGCTATGGCACATAAACTAAAAAAACGTCACGGAAAATAATTGCTCACGAAAATTGTCCCAAGTGGCCACAACGATGATGATGACCATCAGAAATGACGTTGATTTGGTATGTAGCCCCTTGAGGGACTTCTGAACACAACTGACCGATCCCAAATCAGCTGAGTGGCTCTAGAATCCAGTTTTTTCCCTAATGATCCCACGATTCTGAGATTTGGTATGTGGGCCCTTGAGGGACTTCTGAACACAACTGACCGATCCCAGATCAGCTGAGTGGCTCTAGAATCCAGTTTTTTCCCTAATGATCCCACGATTCTGAGATTTGGTATGTGGGCCCTTGAGGGACTTCTGAACACAACTGACCGATCCCAGATCAGCTGAGTGGCTCTAGAATCCAGTTTTTTCCCTAATGATCCCACGATTCTGAGATTTGGTATGTAGCCCCTTGAGGGACTTCTGAACACAACTGACCGATCCCAGATCAGCTGAGTGGTTCTAGAATCCAGTTTTTCCCCTAATGATCCCACGATTCTGAGATTTGGTATGTGGGCCCTTGAGGGACTTCTGAACACAACTGACCGATTACAGATCAGCTGAGTGGCTCCAGAATCCAGTTTTTTCCCTAATGATCCCACGATTCTGAGATTTGGTATGTAGCCCCTTGAGGGACTTCTGAACACAACTGACCGATCCCAGATCAGCTGAGTGGCTCTAGAATCCAGTTTTTTCCCTAATGATCCCACGATTCTGAGATTTGGTATGTGGGCCCTTGAGGGACTTCTGAACACAACTGACCGATTACAGATCAGCTGAGTGGCTCTAGAATCCAGTTTTTTCCCTAATGATCCCACGATTCTGAGATTTGGTATGTGGGCCCTTGAAGGACTTCTGAACACAACTGACCGATCCCAGATCAGCTGAGTGGCTCTAGAATCCAGTTTTTTCCCTAATGATCCCACGATTCTGAGATTTGGTATGTGGGCCCTTGAGGGACTTCTGAACACAACTGACCGATCCCAGATCAGCTGAGTGGCTCTAGAATCCAGTTTTTTCCCTAATGATCCCACGATTCTGAGATTTGGTATGTAGCCCCTTGAGGGACTTCTGAACACAACTGACCGATCTCAGATCAGCTGGGTGGCTCTAGAATCCAGTTTTTTCCCTAATGATCCCACGATTCTGAGATTTGGTATGTAGCTCCTTGAGGGACTTCTGAACGCAACTGACCGATCTCGGATCAGCTGAGTGGCTCTAGAGTCCAGTTTTTTCCCTAATGATCCCACGATTCTGAGATTTGGTATGTGGGCCCTTGAGGGACTTCTGAACACAACTGACCGATCCCAGATCAGCTGAGTGGCTCTAGAATCTAGTTTTTGACATTTTATGTCTTTGCTATGGCACATAAACTAAAAAAACGTCACGGAAATTGCTCACGAAAATATTCTGATGATTTCCGCTTACAACCGAGTCGTTGCTAGGGAAATGGTACTTCGTCGTTTTTCATCTCACTAAATTCGTTGTTCATTCGTTTGAAAGCTCTCGATTTATCCAACCATAATATGTTAACTACTGCGAAGTGCGTGGCCAACAAGCTGAGTTATGAGCATGGTTATTTGAATAATTGTGTACACGCAGGTGATCATTCTCAATAATTGATATTGTGAACATAACTGCAACCGCTTGTTAAATTTTGATGATACGAGTCTGCAACTAAAGACATAAAATGTCCCAATGTGTTGCAGACTCGTATGCAAGCGTCGAAATGGTGTTTCTGATGATTTCCGCTTACAACCGAGTCGTTGTTTCCTTGTAATTTCTTTTGTTTGGATCGAGAGCAGCAGGGATTCGGTATTTGGTCGGAACAGGCTGGGGAACAATCCATCGCGAATTCTTAAAATTCTGGAGCTGGAGAAAATTGAATAACATGATGGATGATAATTACGGCGTTAAACTAAAAGAAGCTGTAGTGGACTTTTCTTCTAAGCATATTTATTTAATTTAATTCAACCTGAAGAAACCCCAGTTCCTGGGGAGAAAAGTTGGAGAATAATAAAAAGCCAATTTAAGGACAGAAAGGCCTTTTTTTTGTACAGTCTTGTAATAATTTGAACTTTCCAAATAAAGTAACGTTTTTAACATGAATTAAAACGGTTTAAATGATCTTGAAAAATTCCATAGCGGAAAATAGTAAATCATGATGTAGGTAGGTAGCGTAAAACGTCAAAATCGGATGAAAACTGCGCTAATTGAGCTTGCTACAAGGATTTCACATTTGCAAATTTGCAGGGGATACTAATGATATAATAATTTTGAAATTGTTATGGGATGCTAAATTGTCTTCTTCCAGCTATCTTCCAAGTTTGAGCGAGATCGGACGACAAGGGCGTGAGAAAATGGTGTTCGATGGAATTTATTCACTTTTGCGCATGCCCAGATTGGAGTGTTGTTTTCTGAACAATGAAACTAATAAGGGACCTTGAAGGTACATCCAAATCCGCACAATCCCTGAAAAGGTTATCAAAATCGGATGGATATTGTGGAAATTAAGCTTGTAAGAATTTGCGGATACGGACAGACAGACACGAGACAAATGTTGATTAGAACGGTCTAAAACGTAAAATTCGAATGGAAATTAGATGCTGGAGACAACAAATACCCAGAAAATGAAGTCAATTCTTCCGCTTCTTGGTAGACTCGGAAGCGGAATTGTAAAATCCTACAATGTTAAAGCTCAAATCTATTCAGCTAAAATTTGTTCGCCTTAAGATTTATTGTCAACGATTTCTTTGCGTGAAAATAATTATGAAATGGAAAAATGTCGAAAATTTGCTCATACTGCATGGCTGCATGACTGGAACTTTATCTTTCCAAAGGTTGTACCTAACTAACAATCTTTCACTCTACATAAGTTTCCTTACTGAAATAAACCTTAAAATTAAATAAGAAACTTCTTTTGTAACATATTAGAGAGTTCCTTAACGATAAGTCAATTGGGATAAAGTGCTAGGGGTTTTTAAGAAACTTCTTTTGTAACATATTAGAGAGTTCCTTAACGATTAGTCAATTGGGATAAAGTGCTAGGGGTTTTTATCATCTGGGGCGAGCCACACCCGACGCTAACGTGATAAAGTCAAGAGGGTCGAATCAGTGTCGTATCTTAAAGGGACGCTACTTATCGTCAAGTAACGCTAAACCACCAAGGGGAGTTTTCCGCCTATCCCGTGTGTTCAGTTTCCAGCATTACTAAGTTTCCTAGTTCTTTTCTTATCCACGAAAAGGTTTTGCAATGGTAGATTTTGAAAATTTATGAACAATTAAATTAATACATGAAATACCAACAAGAAATTAATATCACTGTTATCGGTGTGTAAGGTTACTTTGCGATAAGGAGGAAGTGATGAGCGTCGTATGTATAGGGTGGGATAAATCTATCTTATTGGAGATAAGGCGCCTCATCTCCCCGCACATCGCCGCATCTGTATCTCCATATCGCTTTAGGAACTCTTTATTACCTTTACCACTAGTTCTATCTGATATAATTTTTATCGTAATATTTTCATATTACATAGCTACTAAATCAAGAATCATCAAAGTTGTATAATAGAAGAATCACTGATTTATAAATTATTTTCCACAGCTACGTGGTTAGGACAAAACGACTGGAACACGACCGAATGTTCGTCCCACGTGAAAAAGCAGATCGAGGCTGCTGAGCTCAGTCACGGCGTCGCCCTCAACAACGAGTTCGAGATGATCCCGTTCTCACATTTCACGCTGAGCAGGATCTACCCGACGGACCTCGGCCTTGGGAAGAGGGTCGTCGAGAAACCCATAGGGTTCAGGAGGAAGGACATGTTCCAGGTAGGTCAGTACTTACATGTAACAACTACCTGAGGGTAAAAACATGGTTGAGCCTGAATGTAAGTGATCAGCTTACCGCAATGTAGAAGTGAAGCATTGATCCTTATCGGCAAACATACAGTATCTCAAGGCTTTTCTTGGGCGACGAGCGATCTATTCTTGCGCGGTTTCTCTTTGTCATTGTAAACTCGTCCTTAGCGGGAAAGGGGACTGACTCTAGTAGGGAGGGTTATTACCAAATAGTCACTATACCTTGGTAAGACGTG
The DNA here is from genome assembly GCA_030762985.1 of Adelphocoris suturalis. NCBI lineage: Eukaryota > Metazoa > Arthropoda > Insecta > Hemiptera > Miridae > Adelphocoris > Adelphocoris suturalis. The sequence goes on along the minus strand of CM061049.1, from coordinate 13,695,616 downwards.
ACCACTGAAGCTGAGCACGGTCTAGTCACGATATGGCTGCTTGAGGGGTGGACTATTGAACGTATTTTCCAAGTTGTTTATGTGGGACGTGTATGTGGTACCGAGTGTGGTGTTACTATCCCTATTCCTGCTATAAGTGTTAGAAATTGTTAGGAGACTGTATATTGGAGGGGGAACAATTACGAAATTTTACAGTGCATCAGACTATGGTAGGTAATAGAGAGTTTTTGGCGACTTCAACTTAACGTCACCCGTTACCGTAGTCTTGAGGGAGCAAACGAAGATGCTAACCCAAATGGAACCGGGAGGACGGTTGCCTTAATTTTGATGTCACGTTAACGGTGGTTGGGCAACGCGATATTTTCCCCCCAGCTGTCTTGTTGTCTACTGGTTGACTAATCAATTTCTTCATTTCGATATGAAACTCCGATTTTCAATTCTGAATTCAAATTTCATGTTAGTTTCAATACAAATACGGGCTAATTTCTCATTTTTAGCTTTCAATTCGTGAACAGGGCATGGATATAACACAGAGACATTAAGCCTCAAGTTTGGAACACCGCGGTTTAGTTGCACTGATAGGTCATTAGTCGTTACGAACTTCATCTTTTGGGGTTTTCTGTTGGGTAAGAACAACAAGTATGAAAAAGTACTTATCTCTATAACAATGAACCAGGATTTTACCTGATGAAATCATCAGTGGAGGCAGCACTTCACGCAATGTTCACGAGAAAATAGCTGAGAGATCAGGCTAACTACGAACAATACTGCGAAGAAGTAGTGTCTTAAAACACAGTTTTCTCATTTAAAATATGTGAAATAATAAAAACAAGGCTCTAATCGACCAAATAGAGCCTGTGCGCAAAAGATCGGATTTTTTCGATCGAGTTGAAGGTTATTAACGCTAGACAGCGGAGGCGGACTTCCGATAGCACACTTGGTTTCTACGCGACTTGAAATGTAAAATAACCAAGTTTGAGGGGTGTTCAAAAACCTACCCGCTACATCAACATAATTAGTAGGTAATGAGGTATTTGAAAAGAAAAACTATTCTTATTTACTTCACCAGTATTTGAGTAATTTTGAGGTGAGCAGTAGGGTTACATTTACAGGAAGGTTAGGCTGGTGTCGTGTGCCTTTAGGTCCCCAAACGGGTGACGTTAAATGAGCCATTCTAACGTACGACGTTGCTAACGTCCCCTCAAGGTCACGTACTCTTGGGTACGTTAGGGTGACGTTAAGGGTACGTTAGTGGTCACCAAAAACTCTCTAATGATCTGGGTACTTACTGTGTCTCTGCTCGGCAGCCCTCTCGTGGTGGCCGGGTAGTCGTCAGAAGCAATGCTGAACTGTTGAAGTGTACTATGCGTTACTCCAAATGAGCCACGAGTTTAGGACTCAACGATTTTCGTTGTTACCCCAAGGAGTCATGAAAGGTGGCTATTCAAAATGACTCTTAATGATCCTGGCGTGCCTCACACCTACAGGCCTATAAATAACCCGTTATATTTACTTTTGAATGCAAGAGGGAGTCAGGGTAGCTTTGAAAAAAAGATTCGTTACTTTTAAGTGGTTCTATAATTACCTTTATCTTATATCATGACAAGGCATGAACAACAAGGAATCATTACTGCTTGACTATCACAACACCTTGATGGTGAGATTTTCATAGTATATACTATTTTCATGGTAGGTATATGTATTTTCATACTACCTAGCTGGTAGCCTAGATGGTAGCTGTGAGCTATGCTCTTAAGTGGAAATAATTACCAAATTGATTGTTTACATAAGGTTCGTTCGCTTAGACGGTGGGGAGTGACTTGCAAACCGTTTCTAACTCGTTGGAGACTGGTCAAGTGCGTATGCGCGTCTTCTGCCTATTTCGGAAATGATTTCAAACTGTTTTGGGATTGGAGTTCATCCATTTTATGATTGTATGTTTGAGCAAAACACTCCGAGGCGTGAAACAGCGGCGAAAATATAGGATAAAGTTGTAATGATTTCATTGGCTGCCGAGAGTTTGGAATAGAGGGAGCAAGCAGTCAGAAAGTGGTCAGGAGAAAAAAGCTCTGACCGATTTGACGATCCGCAACCGGTTGGAAACCAGTTAGAAAACCTCTTCGAACAGACAGTGTCCGAGGGTAGAGGGCACTCTAATGATCAGAGAACTCCGCGAATGCCTTAAATGGGTAACAAAAAGGCTTGTTGGCTTCAGCGAACAAACCTATAGTTGTAAGCGGGGATTGTCCAAATCGCGCATGAGCGGTACTGATTGCTTACCTGTTTCATCGCGGTTTTATGTGGAGGAACCTTCACTAAGCGCTGACAAGCAACCGACAAGAAGCCACTGTGTGTATATTTATGTTACGGGCAATGCCCGCCAACTGGACAATGCGAATAAAGTCAGCCTTAACCAGTTGCGGTGTGTAAAGCGCGCATTGAACACATTATTACGTATTTCGCGGACCAGATAAAGCTGGCATTATCCAAGGTGCCTTTCATAAAGCTGTCTATTCATGTTTGTTCAGGTCGATGTTTGTGTTCTTGCGTTTCCTATTTTATTCCATGCTCTCGTCTCCTTCCAAAAAGTGTAATTGCAAGGGGAACTGCAAGTCAAAAAATGTAAGTGTGTCAACTCTAGTTTAAAATGCAACTCGAAATGTCATTCTAGTTTGCCATGCGCAAACAAGTAAGCAACACGTTAAACTTCTTTCTTTTACATTTGTGACATCAATAATTATAACATTTTAACTTGAAATTATAGAAATAATATTCAAGTTTGTTGTCAGTTCACCTGATACCACCTTTAGGTAATAACTATTGGATGAGGCTAGCATTACCCAGATAAATCCTGCAACTTCAACATTTTCCAGGCTTTATCCATCCGTTTTGGATAGTGCTGACTTTATCCGACTAATGCTAGCGTTATCCAGTTGGGGAAGTTACCCGTAACATATATACATCTACTCGCTAGACCACAGGTGAGTAAGCGGGTATGCGAGTAAGCGACCACCCCCATGCAACCAGCCAGGTTTTTTACCCTTAGGAAGAATGGGAATGTTGCAAGGAACTACCTAAGGAATAGTGGAAATACCTATTGTATAGGACTACTTTAGGCACTTTGGATGCTGCCCCATATTCTGGAGTGCATCCCTGAGTGCACGTGCGTTTTCGAAAAAAAGGGTACTTATGTATTATACTGACCACACCAAAGTATCGATATGAAAGTATCGATTTTTGTTCACTCCTAATCGTGATAACAAGAACAATCGATTAACGATAATTTTATTCGATAGCCAATATAACCTCACTTATCCAGTGAGTGCTTGCTAGTGTAAGTGCAACGTGCTTCGTTTGTTTATAAATTGTTTCGTTTCGTTTAAAATTCTTTTGTTTCGGAATTCGTGTTGTGCTTTGGCTGGATAAGTGAGGTTATGTTGGCTATCGAATAAAATTATCGTTAATCGATTGTTCTTGTTATCACGATTAGGAGTGAACAGAAATCGATACTTTCATATCGATAATTTGGTGTGGTCGGTATAATACATAAGTACCAAAAAAAACTACGTCAAATTGATTGTATTACAGGTACCAAATTTGGTCCGATAATGTTTATAGTGTACTGAATTGAATGAAACCATAAACAGCACGATTTTTTGACAACGAGAAAAGTTCAAAATCGTGTGGTAAAACTTCGATTGCGCATACCCAAAAAAAATATTGGATGACACTCCGAGAATAGTAAATTGATTGATTTTGATGAAATTTTCAATTTTGCATCGTCCGCATTTGCAATCATGAATTATAGCCCTATTTGCATTCTAGCATGTTTAATAATGTATTAGATAATGCTATATTTTGCATCAATCATTTCGACTCGTACTTTGCTTATTAAGCTAATTCTATACGTCTACGCTACAATATTTGAGGAAGGTATACTGCCCACCCAACTTGGCAGACATTTTTGTAATCTACGTGTCTTGAAATGTGGTATAAAATATACAGAGTGGGTGGTAATAAAATAGCACTTTTTCTTGGTCGATCAAAGATCCATTATGAATGATTGCCTTGATTTTCTAAAAAATTTTAACATTTTGACAATATAAATGCAGCTAACACGCAGTTCATACATTAGGAAGGGAAGCGGATAAGTGACGAAAAGTTTTTTGCGTTAGTCGGCATCAGAAATGTAGTCAAATGCAGCCAACCCCATACTGCTGTACGATCATCCATTTGCTCCCCATAGGGAGCGCAGCCTGTAACGCGAGACTGGGGTGGATACTAGAAAAGAGACTGGCGAAAGCCCCAGAGCATGCTGGTTACTATAGCTGGCTATCTGATTCAGAAATAATAAACCATTATGTAATAATTTGAAGCGTTTTTAAATGTTTTTTTTTTTTTTTTTTTTTTTTCTTCAGGAAAACCTCGTTTTAGCGAATTTTTGAAGAAAATTAAGCTATTGCTCTCGCCTCAAAATTTGTAGAATGTGAATTTTTGAAAACATTTTATGCAGAAATCCGTTTCAGGCTATTCTGAGTCATATTCTGAAGTTTAACGCATTTTTTTTTATGCATGTATGTATGTATGTATATATGTATGTATGTGTCATTCCAGACGATAACTGTCCTTAGAATTGTGCTAGAAACTTCAAACAAATTTTAAAATGTTAAGGACACAAAACGCAAGTTCAAGTTCGTTGGCCAGCATGATCGGATTACATCTTCGGGTTGAAATTTTCAAAAATCTAGTCAAAAATTTCAAAATAACCTGTTTTTTGCAATTTTTTGTGCGAAATAATTTTTATTAAAGAATAAGTATCAAGTTTTAAAAAATTTCAAAGTTGAAAAATCAGTCAAAAATCGAAATAATGCCGTTCGATAGTTGTAAAAATCGGTAATATTTGCATGAAACATTGTCCAAATTCAGATTGAACTACTCTTATGGAAGCATAAACTAAAATTTCTCTACACGATCAATAGCGACTGAAATGTCGAAGATTTCTTCACAAATTCGCTCATGGGGTCATGCTGCATGACTGGACGTTTTCCTTTTAAACTCGAAATTCTCCACTTTGCCTAATTTAATTTCAACTTTTGACCTCATTTTCGAAATCAGCGTTGAATTTTCTATACGAAAGTGTACTTGGGTTCTTAAAAAGTGCCATTCGAAGACCTTCAAATCAGCTCAAACATAGACAATTTTGAAAAAACAAAATTTCTCTAAATCATTAAAACTTTAATACTCTTAAAAAAAAAAAAAATAAATAAAATAAAAAAAATAATAAAATAAAATAAAATAAAAAAGAAATCCTGGAAATTGAAAAATCTCATGAAAACTGGTTCATCTGTATTGTCAATTTTACTTTTACTTTGTTATTTTGGGGAGAAAATCATGTTTTAATGTTAAAAAATGTGGGGTTTTCAATGAAATCGTTGGTTTTCTCGAAAAATGACCCTCTATGAACCTACAAGTATGGGGTCGGTTTCTACGTATTTTTTCACGGAGAATCAAATGGTAACGCTTGCAGATCTCTCCAGCTACTTTATACTCGAGTTTTGCACTTTAATTAACTAGTTTTACCCCATAACACACATACATTTAAGCGTACCAAACAAACTGAAAATTGTAAGTTTAAGTGTAAATCTCGGTTACAACAGAGTTGGAGAGATCTACAAATGCTACCATTCGATTCAGCGTGGAAAAATACGTAGAAACCGACCTCATACTCGTAGGTTCATGGAGGGTCATATTTCAAAAAAACTAGATTTGATGGAAAAAAAAAAAAAAAAAAAAAAAAAAAAAAAAACCACATTTTTCAACATTAAAACACAATTTTCTCCCCTAAATAACAAAATAAAAGTAAAACTGACTATACCGTTGGGAAGAGTACTAGATGAAGTAGTTTTCAGCTGATTTGCCAGTTTCCGGAATTTTCTTTGGAAGAGTAGTAAAGTTTTAAAGATTTTCAGAAATTTTATTTTTTCAAAATGGTTTATGTTTGAGCTGATTTGAAGGTCTTCAAATGGCAATTTTTAAAACCCATGTACACTATTCTTATAGGAAATTCAACGCTGATTTCGAAAATGAGGTCAAAAGCTGAAATTAAATGAGAAAATGTGGAGAATTTTGAGTTTAAATGGAAAAAAGTTCCAGTCATGCAGCATGATCGTATGAGCGAATTTTCATAAACTATCTATCGTATGTTAAATTGCATTGAAATTGGAGCAATTTTAGTTGACAGAAATGGTCAAAAACCAATTTTATGGCAAAAAAACTTATTCTAAATAAAATTCCACTGATTCAGAAGGGATTTTTGATTTTTATTTTTTTTTGCAGTTTTTATAGATATTTTAGCAAATTTTAATGACATTTAAGTACGTTTTGCATCATAATTTTGAGCAAAAATTTTTAATGTCCTAGTTAATCGTTGAAAATTTAGTTTTGACAAAAATTCTACAAAAAAATAGAAATTTAACGATTTTTGGCCGTTTTTAGCCATTTTTAGTGATTTTTTGGGTACATTTTTCGAAATTTGACCAATTTAATGTGCTCAAAAATTGTTGTCCAACGAACTCATCCTTTCTTTTGAAATGCTTGATTTTTTGGTGAAAGAACGAAGTTTTTATCTCAATTCTATCGAGAGTTATCGTCTGGAATGACACATACATATATATATATATATATATATATACATATATATATATATATACATATATATATATATATACATATAAAAAAGCGTTAAAATCCAGGAATCATTTCAGAATGCCTCAAAACAGATTTCGATGAAGAAAATTTTTGAAAATTTTTATTTTTAAATTTTTAGAGCCATTGCAATAGCTTCATTTTCTAAGAAAATTCGCTAAAACACGGTTTTCCTGGAAAAAAAAAAAAAACTTTAAAACTCGGCCCTTCGGGCCTCAGGGGGGCTTCGGACCCTCGGATGTTATTACTTTGAGCTTGACTGCTAAAATGTAAAAAACATGGAATCATGTTTTAGCTCCTCGCTCTCACTTTATTATAGAAATGATCACGACGATTGAGCTCTTGTGAGATGATGATCTCTAATAGAAACTCGCGAGTAAACATTCACTTTATTATAGAAATGATCACGACGATTAAGCTCTTGTGAGATGATGATCTCCTAATAGAAACTCGCGAGTAAACATTCACTTTATTATAGAAAGAGGCTAAAGAGGCTACATACGAAATTACAGCTTCCTATAGTGTAAAGTATAGAAATTACCTATTAAAATAATTTAACCACCGCTTCACAAATCTAACCGTTCTCGCAATATTCGGATCACCTGCTATGAATCACATAATCGAAACACCAGCTCAATGAAATCATCAGAAATTAACAAGCGGTTGCAATCATGTTCACAATATCAATAATTGAGAATGATCACCTGTGTGTAAACAATTATTCAAATAACCATGCTCATAACTCAGCTTGTTGGCCACGCACTTCGCAGTAGTTAATATAGTATGGTTGGATAAATCGAGAGCTTTCGAACGAATGGTCAACGAATTTTGTAGGATGAAAAACGACGAAGTATCATATCCCTAGCAACGACTCGGTTGTAAGCGGAAATCATCACAATTATTGGCGCTACTTTCATCTCACTTTTCGGCGGGGGATCCACCGCTAAAACATGATTCCATGTTAAAATCATATCTCTAGTACCTACGGATTGAGATAAAAATATGCGGTTGGCGGCATTTGACTACATTTCTGATGTAGATTAACGCAAACAAATTTTCGTCACTTATCCGCTTAAACCCTGTATAATGCACAATTTAGTGGAAGTTTTTGCTCAACCAAATTATCTGAACAATAGGGCAAAGATGCATTAGGTATTGAAAACTATGAGCCCACAAATAAATTGTCATTTCCCACTGAGATTCGAATATTTTCTGGATATAGGAATACGTGTTAAAAGCAGGAAGAAAAATGGTTGCGAAAACGGAATAAAAGAACGGGAAAAAGACCCTCGTGGCGGTGACGCTCTGAGGTTTTGATATGATTGAAACGGTCGGGAGGGTGAGGGAAAAACAAAGCTTCGGATGGAAAATAAACTGGGAGATTTCCATGTTTAGGATGGAATTCCTTTCGATTTACCTCCGATCGGGAGGTTCCGAAGGGGAATCTTTATGTAAAAATATGGCCGTTGAACCTTATAAACTCGCCGAGGGGTTGGACGCTATTTTTCCTGGGTATTGGCTTTTGGTTTCAGGCATAAGTTTGTCGTGATTCTCGGCCGAGGTTTTGAAAGGTTATTTTGCAAGGTTCATTCTTAGGAATAACTTGTTCACGAATAGTTTTTGAGGAACGATGATTTGGTGATCGAACGTAGTTTAATTGGCAGGGTGGCCTCCAACAGGAAAAGTTAGGGAAAACCTGGAATTGTCAGGGAATTTTGCAAAAACCACCAAATGCCAGGTAACTTTTTAAATAAGAACTTGGTGTAATAATTTAAAGCGTTTTGAGGTATATTATAACTGCTAAACAATCAAACTTCAATAGCGTACTTTATCATTCAAGGTACGTATTATTTCATAGGTGAGTTATACGAATGACAACAATAATTATCAAGAGTTGTGGTTAAACTGTTCAAAAGTAACAACGCTACACGTACATAAAAATGCGACGAATGCAAAATGTTCACTGAACAGTAGAATAAATTGTAAAAAGGCAGTAAAAATTATGGTCAAGTTGCATAACTAGGTATTTTTATGTTTGAATCTCCCATAACTTCAATGACAACAGCCATCTACGCACACTGTGTCATAAACGAGTTCCACTATCTGCTTTACAAGCAGATACCATGTTACATGGATATGTCTTCGATTGGGGGAATTTTTTCCTGAACACACCAACATCTGAAGATGTCTTCAGTAAGAGGACGAAACGTTATCAAATAAAACAATAAATGAAATAATTTCATTTATTTTCCCTGGGCCGCATCCCGACTAATCCCAACAAAACAACGGTTTACTTATAGAAATGTTGAAAATAACTGTGGACTGTGGAGAAGGGCAGAAGGCACTAGGTACAATGAGTTGTTGTTAACAGTCGACTGTCGTCAAGAGGATGAAAATGTTTCATATGGAGTAGAGTAAATGATGCTATTGCTTTGCGATAAGAATAGTGTAACCGGCTTATTAAAATTGTTTATAGTCCAATCAACTTAGTTTAGGAATGTAGCCAGGTACGTAAGGAGAGGGAAATTGGTAGCTTGAAATGTGAACATTTATCACATAAATCAAGCGCTTTCCAACGAGTGGCGAACGATTTTTGTGCGATGAAAACTGCGGAATTTTCATTCCCCTAACTACGGCTGGGTTGTACGTGAAAAACACTGAAATTGTGACACAATCTATAGCAACTACTCAACTACTCGGTTGTACGTGAAAATCATCTTTAATTTCGTTCCGGACGTTACATAAAAAATTATTGGGGGTCGGCCTAAGAATTGCATAGCAATTAATATAATATATTAATTGCTATGCAATTCTTAGGCCGACCCCCAACAATTTTTTTTGTAACGTCCGTAACGAAAAACGTCCGTAACGAAAAATGTCCGTAACGCGAAGCGCGAGTTCGTGGGTTCGAATCCCAGCCAGGCTTGAAAATTTTTTTATATCCAAATTTTTTTATATCCATTTTTTTCGCATCGTGGACTCGAATCCCAGCCAGGCTTGAAATTTTTTTATATATTTTTTTATACTTCATTTTTTGAGCGTTTTCAAGCTAAGAATTGCATAGCAAATTACCCTCGTTTTCTACACAGTAGAAAAGAGAAAAGATCATGGGGGCCCAGGGGGGCGAAGCCCCCTCGCGAGGCGCGAATACGATTTTTTTTCTTCATTTTTAATTAATAAAATTTGCGCTTCAGATTATAATTCGAGAGACCGTAAAATATTAAATGAAAAGTCATGCAGAATTCTAAATAATGGTCTGCTATTGAAAAAATGATTTTTGATTTCTAGCTTTTTCTGAAGTTTTATTGATTTTTTTACACATATTAATGAAATTCAAGGACATTTTTCAGTACGATTTCATGCATACATTTTTGAATGTTCTAATTTAGGTATAGGTGATAAACTTTATTTCAGTAATATTCCGCTAAAAACGTAAAGTTAACTATTTTCAACCGAATTGGCCATTTGGTGCTGTTTTAAAGGTTTTTAGTTTGCCTTTAGTACGTAGGTACTCAAAACCATTCCTTTCTTGGGAGTCAATGTCGAACTGCGATTTTCTTAAAATTGGTAATACTTTCTTTCTCAAATGCAATAACTTCAAAATATGTACCTATCTTTTTCCCATGCTTCACCTTCATTATTACCACCAGTATGCAGGAGTAGGTTGGTTTTTTCTCTCTACGATTTTCGTTTTAGAAGCATTAAAGGTGGCGCGTTATACTTTAAATTACGAAAGAAAAAATTGACTGCTATTTTTTGTCAGGAAAATCTGAAGTTAGGTCAGGGAAAAGTCAGCGAAATTTAAAATTTCCATTTGGGGGCCACCTTGTATTAGCAATGCTGCACGACTGGGTATTTCTATTTCTTCAGGTAGCCTATTAAATATAGTAATGCCTCTGTACTTCAGGGTGTTCAACCCAAGGTAGTTTGCTTTTTAGGAAGAGTAAAGAACAAGGATGCAGCCTGTCTGGTACTTGATGTAGTCGGTGCTATTGTCCTTCTTTATACTGTTTGAATATAAATATTGCAGACATTTTTATGTGAACTCTTGAGAGGGAAGAACTTGCAGCACCTTGAAAAGTTCTGCTGATGGGAATCTCTATCTTTTTCTTAGCGATTCTTTGATAAGAGACTTTTGTACTACTAACAATCGATCCCATAGGGTTTTGTAGACCGATCCTCAAACAGCAGTACCGGACTGTATTACTGATTGGAGAAAAGCAAACACAACGGCAAGAATCTGTTGGTTGCACAATGGGAATGCATTGGGATTTTAATTTTATTTTTTGCCCTAAAGACACATCCATATCATAAGATCATCCAAAAATGGGAGATACAGAGAAGAGAGAGTGAGGCCCGAGAGAATTGAAGACATTTCTCAAGGACTCGGCCTTAAGTAATGTGTTGAATTGGAAAAACAGCTTTTCCGAAGAGTGTTTGGATCAAAGACTTTGATCAAACGACATTTCATCAAACGACAGTTTGTCAAACGACTTTTCTTCAAACGATGGTCTGTCAAGAGACCTTCGTCTCACAGCGTTTGTCGAAGAACCCGTTTACGCACCTTTTCCTAAGCTAGTGGTCGGTTTGAAGAAGCCATCATGCACACGCTTAGCTGAAGAGATCAGAAAGATCGAAACAAAGCAACCAAACATACCTCCACTGAAAGTGGGATCTATAAACGAGTGTTTGAATTCAAGACTTTGAGTCAAACGACGTTTCATCAAATACTTTGAGTTAAACGACGTTTTGTAAAGGACTTGTGTCCGAAGACTTTTGTCAAGACTTTACGTCACACGTCGTTCGTCAAAGAATCCGTTTACTCAAACACAGCTGCAATGCATCTTTTGGTGTGGGACTTTGGTAGCATCGTTTTCGTCTTACGATCTCATCAGCAACGCAAATAAGTGTTGGAACAATTTGGCTCAAGCTGAACAAGCTTTTTGCTGAAAAACTGCTTTTCCGAAGAGTGTTTGGACAAAAGACGTTTGTCAAACGTCGGCTTTAGTCAAACGACATTTCATCAAACGACGTTTGACACAAAGTTTTTGATCCAAACGCTCTTTTATAGATCCACTATCAGTGGAGGCACATGTTCGGTTGCTTTGTTTCGATCTTTCGGATCTCTTCGGCTAAGTGTGTGCATGGTGGTTTTTTCAAGACGACCACTAGCTTAGGACAATTGAATGACAAAGGTCTTTTGACAAACAGTCATTTGATGGAATGTCGTTTGACAAAAACCGTCGTTTGACAAACGTCTTTAATGTGTCATAATTGTTCGAGGCTGAGTTTCAACATGGAGAAACCAGTGCGGAACGTCATTACGGGATCTTACGAGATCCGATTTCCACCTTAGAATCTTATAAAGGTTCCACCCTCTACGGTCCTGCGTGCCACCAGTGCTTCTTCTACCACAGGTTGGGAACCACTGCACCACAAAATACAGATTTCATTTTTATACCGACTAGCAGGGCAATGGGTATCCACTATCTGAAGACTACTTCAACACCTCACCGAGGTTGCCGAGTCAAAGTAGAAACTAACTTCGTTCATCAATAAACCTTTGTGTAATAATTTACAGCGATTTTATCCATGCATTTTTTACATTAGTGTGGTCATTCATCTTAGGATTTTTCATTTATGAAGTGAATTGATGTAGGTACATATTATCTAAGAAACTTCGCGTATACTTTCAGGTGCTGGATTCCGTATTGGAGATGCTCAATCGAAATGCAACCCGTCTCAAAGCCTACACGCTCGACGACTTTGTAGAAGGGCTGTACAGAACGCAACCAATTACAGGTAAATCTTCAATTACATTCTATGTCAAGTCCAGTTGTAGGGGGACCAAATATCGCAAAGTTGTTGGCTTCCTCACAATCGAAAGTTAGGGAAGCTTTGTGTCCGTGTGAGAAATCGAAAAAAAAAGTTGTCTTCCGAAATCAAAATTTCCATTTGCTTTTTACGTTTCTGAACTCGCTTATGAATTTCGGTTCCGTGTCTGTCTGTATGTCTTTGGTAAATCCTAGTCACGCCCAAAACTATGAAAGTTCGAACCGATTTTGATGAAATGTTCATGGTTTGCTCCTTGATCCGTGATTGCTTTTTTGGTTAGCTTCTTGACGATCCTCTATAATTTACATTGCTGTCGGATCAATAGTAAACAGAGCGCATACCCAAATGTGAATTTTCTATCAAGTTGATTTCTCTTCTTCGTCTCTTTTCGTTCATACTTGGGGGAAGGGGTAGTTTGGTATATGTTCTTGGCAGATCCCCTATGAATTATATCGCAATTAGTTGAGTGCAAGACAAAAATTGATTGATGCAGGCAAACTTCCGCGATTAATGGACCGATTTTTATGAAATTTTGAGGGATTGTGCGGATAACCTTTAGACAATCTCCTACGAACTCCATCGCTTTATACATAGGTACATTAGATGGTAAATGCCGTTGGATTGGGTACGGTATACACATGCGCAAACATGCATTACACAGATTACTGATTTATTTTGGGCTGCCACCAGTGTTGGTGAATTGTTCAAATAGTTCCCAAAAGCGCCTGTTAAGCGCCAAAAGCTCCGGTGGTTATGATGGTAGTTAACGTTGACACACATGATGAAGCGAAAAAGGAACGAGGACAAATAAATCGGAATAATGTATGTTGTCTGGTGTAGATGATCGCGAGATCGCATCCCCAAAATACAAATGAAAAATTCTAAATCATTCCTATAAAGATATCCTATTAGTTAGGTAATTCTATTAGAATTAACTAATACACAACATGTTGTGTGTCGCGACTTACTTATATATGATATAAAACGAAGTAAATAATTACTAGGTACGTTTGAATCATGGAACGCGAACAGAATAATTTTATTGGAAACTCGTAATCAGTAAACATTTTAAAAACGGTTTGTCTCTTGCATTCTTGATATTTCATTGGTAACACAGAAATTTCAAGAACGCAAGAGACAAACCGGAATGATAGGAACTATTGGTGGAAGTTCAATCTCTTCTTATGATTTAGGATGTAAGATGCCATTTGTTTGGGAGTTTACTGTGGCAAATTTGATACAGCCCGCTATTGGAGCAGACTTCTTACAATTCCACGAGCTGCTGCCAGACTTTGAGACAAATACTAGTCCCCCTGAAAAATATATATCTGCAATAATTAAACAACCAAATTCATTCCCTTTCAGATCAATTTTGATTGAGTTCCCAGAAATTGTTGGGGAGGATAAGATGCTAGCAAAACATAATGTCGTACATATAATCAAAACATTGGGACCACCCGTCTTTGCTAAAATCACGTCGGGGTCACCAGTGTCGCGATTAACGTTGATGATATAATACGAAGTAAATAATTACTACGCTTGAATCACGGAACGCGAGCAGAATAATTTTATTGGAAACTCGTAATCAGTAGGTAAACATTTTAGAAACTAACAACAAATTTTAGTGACTGTAGTGGCAACCACAAATTTATGAGTACATATTTATGAGATCTGGATTCTAGCTATGTGCACTAGGTGCGCTTCCGTCCCACACGCACTGGCACGTTTGTCCCGCACCGCCGTTTCGCATTCAATCTTTCAACTTGTTATTTGTTCTTCAATTTATTCAATACGCCCATGTTACAATATGTAAGGAAGCTACCCATCCAACTTGTTTTAACTCTAGACTGTTGGCAACTGATTGATTCATTTCCCTATTTGTCTCAACACTACATACCACCTTTGTTTAGTATATTGGGGTCATGTGCCTTCGCTGTTCTCGTTCCCAATTCGTCTTTATTTCTCTTGTGATGGCTTAATTAACAACCAGCGGAGATAATGGAACCTCCAACTTCGACAGAACCCCACCGTTCCAAACTCGTTCGCTGTATCAGTTATCCTAATTAACGTTCAATCCTACCAGCCAAGGTACATTACTTTAGGGTATGAATATTTTAGTTTCATCCCGATCATTCCGGCTCTTTTGGCCAATTCGTGTTATATAGATTATAATGGAGATGCCCCACAAAAGCACGAAAAGCACACAAATTGGCCACAAGAGCCTTTACCATCGTTTCGATATTTTTATACGCCTATTTGCTGGCGGCCACACCACCAGTGCGCTCCAAATTAATGCATTCTTCAGCTCCCGACCATGGTTTTTTTTGTTCCTTTTTTACTAACTAAAAAGCAGGCATCATGTAATTCATGTAAAACAGCTCCAGGATGATGACATCAATTTTAATGAGCGTTCGAATGTAAGTGTACAGGTTTACCCTACTGAGCCTTTACCATCGTATTGAGATTTTTATACGCAAATTTGCTGGCGGCCACACCACCAGTGCTCGCCAAATTAACGCATCATCAAATCAATCACCATATCAACCATATCTCAGTTATTTTCGTGCGTTTTTATGCAAAAAAAAAAAAAAAAAACAGCTCTAGGATGGTGACATCAATTTTAATGAGCGTTCGAATGTATGTGTACAGGTTTACCCTACTATTCTAGTCTGTACGAAATTTCCAACCCTCAGTCGTTAAGCCAATCCCAGTATAGATAAATATGTAACAGAAATTAAATACCTAATGTAATAGTGATATTTAGAACTGAAGAAAAATTTTTAATCAAACTAAACAAGGATTAATCATAACAGTAGCTTTAGGAATTTATTTTACCATTCTTCAAGCATATGAGTATTATGAATCAACATTCACAATTAGATATTTAATTTATGGATCATGTTTTTTTATAGCAACCGGATTCCATGGAATTCATGTCATAATTGGTACAATTTTTATCATAACATATAATTCGGCATATTAAATATCATTTTTCCAGAAATCATCATTTCGGATTTGAAATTCACGTGCTATATTATTGTGTTTAGGTACGGAGTACGATTTGTACTTTAAAAGCAAAAATATCAAAGGCGGTACAACCAAAGTGACCGTTTTGAGGCCGTTTGCTCCTCTGGTCTCCGTCTCCACGTCCGTCGTCTCGTCCAGAAGGAAACCGCTTGTCCACGTAATAGTTCCCTTGTCTGGATCACGAATAGGTGAGTAATGGTAAAACATAAGGAGGTATATAGGTTACTCAGTAACATAAGGTTACTCAGTGTTGGGCAAAAAGTAGTTACGACTAATAACTATAACTATATTAGTTACTACAATGGCGAAAAATAACTACAACTGATCGTTCGTTATTATTTTCAGAGTAACTAATCCAAGAAATTCAATTTGTTACCACAAGTTGCCGCTAATGACCCTTCTGGTTGATGTGCGGATTAAAATAAAATTAAAGTTACCGCTAGTAACTAATACCTAACTAATTAGTTTTTAGTCGTTATTCGCGCGAATAATAACTGATACCTAACTAAATTTGGTTCCGAAGTTACCTGTAAGTGGCGGAAACGTGTTCACGCGCGGAAGAGATGACATGACTGTAACATGACTATATAAGTGAATTTATCAATTTTCGATTTTTCTTAAAAATACGCCAAAATAGTGAATTAATATATCTGGATTTTTGGGGTCAGAATACATGCAAACACTAACTATTATTGTTGTTTTACATAAAAACTACATGAGGACATATTGCGCAAAGAAATTTCCCTCTACATTTTGACTAGTTTCGATTTTGACGTTGATTTTGAAAGAAAAAAAGTTATCTATTAGTTATTATTCGCGCGAGTAACGACTAAAAACCAATTAGTCATTAGTTACTGGGAGTAACTAATAACTATACACCAATTATCTATTAGTTATTACTTCAAGTGATTTCTCCAAAAGTATCTATCAGTAGAAGGGTAGTAACTAAAAGCTATTCAGGTAAATTTAGCCATAAATATAGCATTTCCCAGTGAAATTAATGATTTGCTGTCAATGATGTGTTGTCTCTGTCCACAAATATCGCCCTGTAGCGAAAGCTTCTTCCAATCCCTTACAGTGATGCGTTTAATCACCAATGTCTATTTTTACGTTTTTTGACCTTAAAACCCTCATTTCCCCTCTTTAAATCAACTTTCACCAACTTTTCACCTCATTTTCGGAATCAGCGTTAAATTGTCTTTAAGGATAGATGATTTTTATATTTATTTAACACTTTCAAACTCATTTATTAAAAAACAATCGTTAAGTAATTCATTTTACTTTGCTAATTAGGGGTAAACATTTTATTTGCTGTTAAAAAACGAGGTTAATTCAATGAAATCGTGGGTTATCTTGAAAAATGACTTTTAGAGAACCTACGGGTTTGGGGTAGGTTTCTACTTATTTTTGCTTCCTCACTACCGAAGGTAGAAAATGTTGTCCTCCAAAATCGAAATTTCCACTTTTTTTGCGTTTCAGAGCTTGCTGAAGAATTTTGGTTCCGTGTCTGTCTGTCAGACTGTCTGTGGAAAATCCTTGTCACGCCCTAAACTATACCAAGTTTCAGTCTGATTTCGATGAAATTTTTAGGGATTGTGCGGGTTAGCTCCCAGACGGTCCCCTATAATTTTCAATGCCGTCGAACCAACAGTAGCCTGTGCGCACGCTCACACGTAATTTCTCATAACGTCGATTTCTCATAATCTGTTTTTCCTATTTCGTTGAAACTCTGTAGATAATTGGGTCTATGTTCTAGAAAAATGTCCTATAAATGATATCGCAATTAGTAGAGAATTAACCATTGCGCATGCGCAAAACTAATATCGATTGACACAGGCCGAGTCTAATGGAACGATTAGGATGAAGTTTTCATTGATTTTGCGGGATAGCTTCTAGACGGTCCCCTATAATTTTCATTGCCGTCACCTAAATAGTAGTCTGTGCGCATGCGCAAACGTTAATTTATCATAACGTCGATTTCTTATCATCGATTGGTCCGATTTCGTTCAAACTCGGGGAGTAGATAGATATATGTTCTAGGAAAATTTCCTATGAATTATATCGTGATTAGAGAAAGACATTATCGACCCACTATATGTATGTTGTCAAATTATCAGGATAAGGGTCAAAAAACTAATAAAAGTCCTTATCGCCGAGCTTTCGGTTTATATAAAACCATCTTCAGGGCTCAAGGACCTTTCAAGGTGTCAAAATATAGGACACGGTCATGGATTTAGAGTCAAGCTAAACTATTCACTATTTGATAGTTTAGCTCTGTATGCTTGCCAGCAGCGGTTTTTCAAAGTTTTTTCAATTTTAGCCCCTAGTTTTTTGAGTCCTATTCATGTGCCAACCCTTGTCAGCCTCAATTGCAACCATTTCTTGTTTTGTTATGACAATTGACTTGACTCTAAATCCATGACCGTGTCCTATAGTTTGACACTTTGAAAGATCCTTGAGCCCTGAAGATGGTTTTATATAAACCGAAAGCTCGGCGATAAGGACTTTTATTCGTTTTTTGACCCTTATCCTGATAATTTGACAACATATATCGTGATTGGTAGAGATAATTATAGCGCATGCTCAATACCTACCAAAATTGATCGACACAGACATAACTCCAAGACTAATGGACCGATTTTTATGAAATGTTCAAGGATTGTGCGGTCTGGACATTTCCCTATAAATTGTATTGCCGTTGGATTAATAATAGTCTACGCATGCGCAAATGTTAATTTCTTATCACATCGTCTTATTAATCATTTCGACTCGCATTTTGTTCTTCAACTAATTCTATACGTCCAAGTTACAATATGTGAGGAAGCTATACTGTCCACCCAACTTGGCAGACGTTTTAAATGACTAATCAATGTTGTCACAGGAAGGTTCCAATCGTTCATGGAAAAGCTCATCAAGATCGGGATGCGAGTTGACCGACGGGTGGCTCTGAGCGTGGTGTTCTTTGGAGAAGAGGGCTTGGCGCAGGCTCGACTCGTCATGTCCAAGTCCGTCAGTCCGTCAGCTTCTCCGTTCGTCCGTCTGCTTGCTCTAAACGAGTCATTTTCAAGACCTAAGGTACATACAGGTTTCTTATATGGAGTTAGTTGCTTTTTTTAACCCTTTCAATGCAGAAGCCACCCGCATATATTCGTGGCAGAAGCCACGATGCCCGCATATATTCGTGGCAGAAGCAGTTCACCAGCCATTCGAGAATAGAAAGTTTTTGGTTACCAGTGCCCTTAACGTCACCCTAACGTACCCAAGATTACGTGACCTTGAGGGGGAGTTAGCGACGTTGTACGTTAGAATGGCTAGTTTAACGTCACCCGTATGGGGACCTAAAGGCACAGGACACCAGCCTAACCTTCCTATTTAAATGTAACACTATTGGGTACCTCTGAATTACTCGAATACTGGTGAAGTAAATAAAAATAGTTTTTCTTCAAAATCCCCATGCATCAGTACCTACTAATTATGTTGATAAAGCGGGTACGTTTTTTGAACACCTCTCAAACTTGGTTCCTTTACGTTTCAAGTCGCGTAGAAAGAGCATGTCCTTCTTGAAGTTCGCCTCCGCCGTCTAGCTTTACTAGCCTTCAACTCGATCGAAAAAATCCGTTAATTTGCGCACAGGTTTTATTTGGTCGATTAGAGCCTTGTTTTTATTATTATTTTAAATATTTTGAATGATAAACCTAAGTTATAAGACACTACTTCTTCGCAGTATTGTTCTTAGTTTGCCTGATCTCTCAGCTGTTTTCTCGTGAACATTGCGTGAAGTGCTGCCTCCACTAATGATTATCAGGTAACATCCTCGTTCATTGTCATAAAGATGAATACTTTTTAATACTTGGTTGATAATTTACCCAACAGAAACCCCAAAAACATGAACTTCGTAACGGCTAATGACCTATAAGTGCTACTAAACAGCGGTGTTCCCCACTTGAGGCTTACTATCTTTGCGTTAAATCCATACCCTGCTTACGAAATGAAAACTAAAAATGAGAAATTGGGCGTTATAATCCCACTACATACATATGAGTCACTTTATACTTGCCTACTTGCCTTTTTTCACTCTCATCACATTTCTCTTACGTAACTGATACGTAAATATACGTAGAAAGATTGCTTGTTGCTCGTAAATAAGTAGCACAGAGAAACTGAATGAGGGTAGAACCATGCAGGCAGTCCCCTTCAGCCAGCTCACGGAGTTAACAAAGAGATCGTGAGGTTCGGTTGTTTGAACTCATTTGATAAATTGTGGCAAAGAGGTTGCTTATTTTGTGAAGCTATATCTATATTTTTCAAAAAGCAACATGAATGTACATAATCGTTCTCTTCACCGTGGGATGCTGTAATCTGATTTCTATTCTGGAATTGAGACACCTTTAACGATTTTCTATTGGAAAACAACTAAATTAACCACGATGGGAGGAAACAGTATTCCTCCGCTTTACGTTAACAACAGGTGGATCTGGTCACCTTCGGAAAAATCCAATGATTTTGCAAAGAAACGTGTCACAGTTTACCCCTAACTCGACTGGTGATCCTGAATTTGACACGCAGTTCGACTGTCCTACATCATCCAATACCGTTTGGCCAATACAATCCCGTTTGGCCAATATAATCTTTGGCTGTCAAAGAAGAGCTGTTAGAGCGATTTCCAATCTAGGATATCGTGATGATTGCAAGCATGAGTTTATTAACAAACAAATTCTAATCATCCCAGCAGTGTACATTCTAGAGAGCGCCCTGTATGTTCACTCGCATTCCGGAATTACGAATTTCCTGCTCACATGTACTCTGCCAGGAATAAGGGCAATCTTCCTCTACCATTCCACAGAGTAATGACAACCCGTAACTCCACGAAATGGTGGGGGCTTAAATTTTATAATGTGATTCCACAAAACGTACGTGAAATATCCCCACATAATCTCAGGCCACGCTTGAAGCAATTTCTATTAAGCTTGGCTCCTTATAGTTTTGACGATTATTTTGCATCTGCGAGCCTCATTGAAAAGCTTGTTTTTAAATTTATTTTTGAGTGTTTTTTTGTCACATTTTAGAGAGTTTTTTAGACTGCCTACACGAGGAATATTTGTCAAAGTACTCGGACACTGTTTTTTATTTATAACATAGTAAACATACTGTGCCAATGGCTATTAGCCGGATGTATTTATTATACTTAATATATTGTTATTTGCCAATTGTTACGCACATGTGTGATGGCAAATGAAATTTCTCTCTCTCCCTCTCTTGAATTAAAAATATGATGATAGAATATATGGTAAATACCTATAAACGGTTAGGATGGCTGAAAATTCAAGATCGTCTGGATTATTCTGTTCTACCTACTATGTTCAAAATTATAAGGAATGAAAGACTATTATATTTATTTAATAAATATAAGAGATTTTCGGCTTTTTCACGACTTGTGTACGAATAACAGTGATTGCAATTATAGGTTGCCTAGCTGTAGAACTACTGCGTATCAGTCTTCATTTTTGATGAAAAGCATTACCTTATTCAATAACCTACCTATGGAAATAAAAACTCATAAAATGTATCCAACGTTTAAAAAAAATCTGAAAAACGTATTTATTAACAAATGTTAGTCATTAAAAAAAACATTTAATTGCTATAATCCATCATGTCACGCATCAATCATTATTAATTGCTATTGTTTATTGTATTTTAAAACTTTACCTAAATACCTATGATATATACTGTTATAAGTTGACCGCACATATATATTATACGTTGTTAGTACTTTTTCGTGTGTTCAAATATTACTAAAGAAGGCGTAGATTTCATTTAAATTTTTAAATACCTAGTTTGATGTAAACTTTTCTCGTTAGATGTAACAGTGGTCGTGTGCGACCGAATCTTGCGAGATTTATAAATAAAGCTTATTCAATTCAATTCAATTCTCTCTCTCCAATAAACGCGTAGGAAGATCACGCGTGACGTAGTTGTGCAAGGGAGCTGAGGGTTCCCCCCAGGTGGGGGCCGTGACATCATAGTTCAAATGAATTTCAATTCCCGTATGACTGTTCAGATACCCATCATATAGCACCTTTTTGGAAAGCTCTCTTTAATACCTTTTTAATGAGCGAATAATAAATAACCATGAAAATTCCCCATTCCAGAATAGAGCTACGAGTACAGTCTAATAAGGTGAAGTATATTAGTATATGTGATATTTATGTTGATGATGGTTTGTGATTTGGTTCTCTTCTTCATGTTTGTTAGGTATACTACCATTTCATTTCCGTGACCCAAGATCTAAATCATTGTAAACTAATTGTGCTATTTGGTTAATTCAACAGGGCCTGCGAGTCGGAGCGATGAGGGAGTGGGAAACGGCAGATATCATGGATGAAGATGATGTGCTCCTATTTTTCTGTGATGTAGACATAGTTTTCAGTGCGAGGTAATAATAATTGTAATACGAAATTTTCTAGTTAATATGTATCCTGGCATTTCAGAGCTCAATACCCTGCTGTGTCAGATTGGGTAGATAATATCGGGCCCAAACAATCTATGCAGTTCTTTCATCATCATATCTCTTGCGAACTTCATCATATCTCTTCTTGAACTCTTCATCAAATCTTTTGCGGCAGTAGTGGGTTTTATTCCTCACTCTTTCTTGATGATACAGCAGGCTTAATACCCTTCACCGTACATCCTGATTTGCGGTTTCCCCAGAAATGTGCTTAGCCAACTCTCCTGCTGGTACAGTACCTTATTCATGGAATCCCAATGCAATTTCAGTGCTTATTCGAAAATCTTTCTAATCAACTTACAAAATCGATAAATTTGGGGGAGGGACTCATTAAAAAATCTGGCTTTCTCCAATTATTCTGTTCTTGAATAGTAAATTATTGGCTATACAAACATGAAAGGAATAGTATAATATTGAAGAATTGATCAAAATACTGGAAAATAATAAATTAATCAAAATGAATCAACAAATGAAAATTAGTATACGTTAATGGAGCCTGAAGAAACTGACTTCCTATGCGAGAAAAGTTGTTCTTGGAATTTACAAGCTGTACTCCAATGTGTCCAAGTTCGTATTCTCATATATAGTTTCTCGTTTTTCCTTTAGATGATTCGTTTCTATGAAAGATGTCTTTAAAATGAGAAGAGACTTTAATCATTCATGTTAATGCCAAATATTCCCGAAAATTGTCAAACGTAGTTTATCCTCAATGTATCATTTCATAAAATGGAAAGGTTTCAGATCGTGATTTCTCACTGTACAATAGTTACTTATATATTGATTTTAATTAGGATATCGGATTTTTTTTAAAGATTTGTAATAGGTTTTTCATTGTGGTTCATAAATTTCAGATTTCTGGAGAGATGCCGGTGGAATGCCAAGGCTGGCTACTCCGTTTACTACCCAGTGATCTTCAGTCTGTACAACCCCCAGGTACGAAATAAACAAACTTTAGAACAGTAACTTTAGAAGAAAAACAATGGAAAGCATACCTTATTTCTGATTCAATCGGCAAAATTCTATCATTGAGGGGTTACAAAGTGGGTTTTAAAACTAAAATAGTCTTAGAGCATTACTAGGTTCCGTTAAAGACAAAATAATGTTCACAATAAAAGTGGAGTTTATAAATTAAAATGTTCTTGCGGCTACGAATATCAGGGAAAGAATAAAAGAGCATCAGGAGGATTTCATGGAGAATTAGGGTAGGTCTACATTTACAAAGCATCTTCAGGAATCCAATCATAATTACAATGTTGATTTGACAGGCAGACAGTTTGTAGAATTTCTTCATTTTTGTCCAAAGAGAGGTAGGATGTTGAATGTACTTGAAAAATTCGAAATTATCAAATGTGAAGGATCTGGTAAATGTTTAAATGAGGATATCACAGCAATATCACAACAATATATTTCACCACTGATAAGTTCATTTCTATAAAGCTTGGAATAAATTATCCCTTCAAACTGTTGAAACCAGTAATTCTTCCCCTCCTTTCACTTCATTAGCTATAATCCCCCTTCACTTAGCTTGCACTTGATTGGTTGTACCTCCAGCCCCCTTTCCTTTCTCTCGACCAATGGGATTCAATCTCCTGAGACTATATAAGCTGTGTCCTTTCTAATGTGTGTTCAGTATTGTTTGTTACTGATGATGGCCTAACCGTCGAAATAGACAACGTTTTTTTCACTAACTTCCGTTTCTGACCCTTCCAGGTACTTAAATATTATGACAGCTTGATTTTATGAGTTGTACATTTCCAAACTCGGTTATTACATGGAATAGAAGATCCATGAGTGTTACCATCCGATTCAGCGAGAAAAATAACTTAGAGATCGAATCCAAACTCATTAGTTCACAGAGGGTCATTTTTAGCTAGGCTTCTTCAATAGAGGGACGACCTATTGGAATTGATCCAGGGGGGTGGGGGACAACCCAAGCATGAAAAAAGAAAAATAACCGTATACGAATCCGTTTCAGACCATTCTAAGGCCGAATCCGTGAAAAAAACCATTGGTGCATGTCTGTCTGTATATGTGTGTGTGTGACACACATTTTGTCGACGCTGCCCAGACCATAATTCTGAAACGACTTTAGAGATTCTTAGTTTGTTCGATGCCAATTTTAGTCTAGTTGTGCAATATACCTCGGAAATTTTTAATTTCAAAGAAGGGGAATAGAAGAGGCAAAGCCAAAAAAACTTTTTTTTCGACAAATTTTGTCTTCCCTACCCAGGCTACAATTCTCATTAGATTTTCGTTATTCTCATTTTGCTTGATTCCAATTTCAGTCTAGTTGTGTAGCAAATCTCGGAAATTTCGGATTTGCTGTCGAGGTGGAGAGGATAATTACCGTTTTTGAAAGCGCTGCACAAGCTACAAATCTTGGCCGATTTTCGTGATTCATAAAATGTCCCATTACGAATTCGATATAGTAATGGAAAGTATGTCAAGATTTTCAAACTTCATCAAGAGAGGTTGTAAATGGAGGGGGTAATGCTGATAAATCACGATGTTTTAACTATTCTCGTACTTTTTTTTTTCAACTTTAAAATTGGTCTAGTTTTGGAAAATGTAACAGGAGTTTCAAATTTCATGATGGAATGGGGTGAATTGAAGAGGTGATAACGATAAATCGTGATATTTATGTTATATTCAATAGACTTTTCGTGACCGTTTTTAATGTTTGTTCGATCTAGATTTTAGTCCAGTTATGCAACCTCAAATTTACTGTCGGTGAACGGGGTTAAATGGGTGGAGGGGGGGGGGGGTTCCATGAAATCATGATAATGTTGTTTTTTCTCTTATTTTAATTCTCGCCAAAATTGCATAGAATCAATTCACAGGCACGTCCCTGTAATGCATGCACTACTATCAACATATTTCATTACTAGCCTAGTTCTCTCGCTCGCTCGGTATGGCTGTATAGATCCGTTAGTCTTTAATGTTGAGTGGGATATGTAAATTGATTAGAAACGCTGAATCACTAAGGGTGATTTTAAATGCGTAGAGGATGTTGCTCGTTTCGCTCGCAACCACCCCTTACTTATTCCTTATTTATGGTAGCTGGGAATGAAACCCCCTAGTTGTGGACTTCGTTTGAGCCCACACACGGATTTTCCAGTTTGTCTACCCCCCACCCCTCACAACCACCCCTTACTGAGCAGGGGTTGCGCAATTTTGATGTAGCTATATTTTGCGCCGGAAGTGGCTAGTCACAAATCGCGCCAATCTGTCAATCCGTTCAAAAGTTCAAAAACATACAGACACTTTACTTTATTAATATAAAGAAGAAAAAAGAAGATAGTCCTCAAAAGTCTTTGTGAAAAAGCACTGAGACAGTAAAATTTACTATACCGTTAGAAAGTTGATGTTACGTTACATAAAGCGGTAAATTTTTCAAAGCTTAGGAACATTTTGGGCCGATAGGAAGTGGGCTTCATCGATACACTTTTAGAGGGGTTAGGCATTTTTTTCTGAGTGGGAAATAAGCCGAGAAAAAAGAGTGAGCCGTCTTCGCTGGGGATACACTGGAGGTGTTTCATATTTTAAAGGCCTATCTAATTCAAAGCCGAGGTCTCTCTTTATAGTTCAACTTTATAGGTCCACTCTCGGGGGCTAGAGGGGGGAATACGGCCCTCGTTCTAATAGACATTTCCGCCCTCAACGACCCCATAACCTCTTCACGGAATGCGGGAAAAGGGGGAGGTGGATCGTTTCGAGAGAAGAGATTCTCCAGTTTGCATGGCCGATGGACCCCCTTATTGCTAGCAATTCCCCGCACGTGTTGTTCCGGAGTGGGTATATGAATATCTACATTAGACTATTTCCAATGTACTTCGAAAACTGTTCCCGTATCAGTTTATATGAGTCGCACAAGCCGGAGTGCCATAAACTGATTGGTGAGGGAAACGAACAATTTTCAGACTCCACCATACTCAAACGTTTTTTCTCAAATAATTCACTTCATACTGACCTAAAAATAAGTTCTCATGTTTATTATTGCGTATTGGGGCCAGTTTATTCAATCACATTTATCCAATGAATAAGGGTTTATCCTAGCGGATAGCGTTATCGTCTAGATAGCACAATATAAAACAAGTGTTTATCCATCTCTAGTTAAACCCTACCTGGCGTTTTTAATTTATCTGGTCTCTGGACGGCTGGATAACAATTACAACTAGAGGTTAATGAGTTATCTAGACCTTTCAAACCTCGAACAAGTTTTTTAATTAACAAAAATCTTATTTGAATCTCAAGTTTGATTGTCTTTATTTTCGTACCTTCCAATGGATATATTTAGGGATTTATCTTCAAATAGCAGCAACGGCGAAGATTCTATCGTAGCATAATTCGTTGAATGGAAAAGAATACCGTATATACATAGTAAGACCCCGTGCAGATCACCGACTAATATGGGATGAGTGCTTATTATTTTTGAGGTTTCGGTGGGACAGAGATGCCGTTCTTTACATTCTAACATAAATCGAGGATAAAATTAAGTCCATAACTTACTGATCACAGTAATTCATTCATTAATTCATTCATAATAGTTCAATAATTCATAATTGAATTGAATAAATAATAAAATATTGAATAATTCATAATAATTCATAATTCATTCATTCAGTCAGGTTGCAATTCGTATATGTGTTTCTCTATCTAGAAATGAAACAAACAAACGGCAAAAGGTGGTTTCTTATTGGCCAAGGTTGATAACATGAAATGGAAATGACGTCAGACCCGTTTTTAGCGAATTTTCTTAGAAAATAAAGCTATTGCAATGGCTCCAAAAATTTTAAAATAATAATTTTCAAAAATTTTCTTCATCGAAATCTGTTTTGAGGCATTCTGAAATGATTCCTGGATTTTAACGCTTTTTTATATGTGTATATACACTTTTTGAGCACATTAAATTGGTCAAATTTCAAAAAATGTACTTGAAAAATCACTAAAAAAGGCAAAAAACTGCTAAAAATTAACACATTTCTATTTTTTAGCAGAATGCTACTCGAAAAAAAATTAATCGAACATGAACTAGGACATTTAAAAATTTAAGCACAAAATTGTACTGAAAAATGTACTTGAATTTCATTAAAATAAGCTAAAAATCGATAGGAACACTTGAAAAAATCGTAAAAATCCACAAAATCGTTTGTTCATTGGAATATTACTGACAAAAAGTTGATTTGCTATAAAATGTATAATGAAATTTTTATTTGTCCCCAAAGTGCTCAAATTTCAACAGAATTTAACATAAATGTAATACTACCGTTTATGAAAATTCGCTCATACGATCATGCTGCATGACTAGAACTTTTTTAGGACCTTTTCCGTTAATTCACTACCATTCGTTCATTCTGACCTGTGTGTCCAACTAACCTGTATTTTTACTAAGGGATTGACTACTTGATGTTATGTAATTTTGAGATGCGAGCTTGCGAGCATCCAGACCACCAAACTATACACATCATTCTGACCTACACGTCCAACTAATCTGAATTTTTACTAAAGGATTGACTACTTGATGTAATGTATTTTTTAGATGCTAGCTTGCGAGCATCCAGACCACTAAACTATACACAGCATTTCACCACAGTGGACGTGGACTTGATGATTGGGGAACAGTTCTTAGAACAATAGAATATATATCAAGCGGTAGTGAATTAACGGAAACGAATAAAAGCGGTGGTAGTGAATTAACGGAAAAGGTCCCTTTTTTAATATTGAATTACTGGGACACAGTGGGTTGAAAATAAAAACAAGTATGAAATGATAGGTTTTTTAATGCAGTTTTTGAAATTACAAACCATATTTAGGTTCGGAAAATAATGTAATAATGTAATGTAATGTATTGAAAATGCCACCCAAAAATCGACCGGCAAAAACTTCCTCGACGGGTCTGTGACCTTGGGTACAAAAATTTCACTAGTGATACTCAATTAGTATGAGTAATTGTATTATCATTTCTGATAAATGAAATTGAATTAAATTGAATGCCCCAACTCTTGAATAAGTTCTTGTTATACAATAAATTGTTTCAGGTGGTGTACACACTTCATGGGCGGCCAGTCCCTTCGGAAACGGATAGGCTCCTCATCTCAAGGGACACGGGTTTCTGGAAAGATTTCAGCTACGGAATGACTTGCCAGTACAAGTGAGGAATTTTCAAGTTTATTCTTACATCCCCAAATGAATTCCTATATAAAAACGTATCGAAATGATTGATAAGTCGACGTTATAAGAATTAATGTGTAGTGTCAAGTACCGATTACCACCATTACCGGTGAAAATGTATGGGTGAAAGATCTGAAAACAAGTGGAACTATTAGTGCTAAATCTGTCTACCCTCGTTCCTACGAGGTCACTTTGGACAACAGAGAAAGTGGAGAAATTGGTGTGCACTTACTAGTTAGACCTCGAGTAGGGCCAAACGACAATAGAGAGTTTTTGGTGACCACTAACGTACCCTTAACGTCACCCTAACGTACCCAAGAGTACCTGACCTTGAGGGGACGTTAGCAGCGTAGTACGTTAGAATGGCTCATTTAACGTCACCCGTTTGGGGACCTAAAGGCACACGACACCAGCCTAACCTTCCTGTAAATGTAACCCTACTGCTCACCTCAAAATTACTCGAATACTGCTGAAGTAAATATAATAGTTTTTCTTTTCAAATGCCTCATTACCAACTAATTATGTTGATGTAGAGGGTAGGTTTTTGAACACCCCTCAAACTTGGTTATTTTACGTTTCAAGTCGCTTAGAAACCGAATGTGCCATTTGAAGTCCACCTCCGCTGTCCAGCTTTACTAGCCTTCATTCAACTCGATCGAAAAGTTCCGTTCTTTTGCGCTCAGGCTCTATTTGGTCGATTAGAGCCTTGTTTCTATTATTATTTCACATATTTTAAATGAGAAAACTGAGTTTTAAGACACTACTTCTTCGCAGTATTGTTCTTGGTTTACCTGAACTCTCAGCTATTTTCTCGTGAACATTGCGTGAAGTGCTGCCTCCACTGATGATTTTGTCAGGTAAAATCCTGTTTCATTGTCATAGGGATAAATACTTTTTCATACTTGTTGATAATTTGCCCAACGGAAAACCCAAAAACATGAAGTTCGTAACGACTAATGACCTATAAGTGCAACTAAACCGCGGTGTTCCACACTTGAGGCTTACTATCCATCCCCTGTTTACGAATTGAAAACTAAAAATGAGAAATTAGCCCGTATTTGTATTGAAACTAATATGAAATTCGAATTCAGGTTTGAAAATCGGCGTTTCATATCGAAATGAAGAAATTGATTAGTCAACCAGTAGACAACAAGACAGCTGGGGGGAAAATATCTTGGAAATGGATTTATACTTAACACTACTATTTCGCAATGGAAGAAAAAACTATATCCGACTTAGATATAAATAACATTCTATTTCTTTTTAACTTTTCGACAAGAACAGGAAATTACACATATTTGTTTATACAACATTTCCTGGTTACTAACACATGGTGTTCTTTCAGTTTGTGTGAAGTGACCGTATTATTCAGTTCGGTTTTTCACACTCCCCCTCACGAACACAAACTCAGTTCCCCTGCTTCTTCGCAGTTGTGAACTCCACAAGTCCTAGGTTATTCCGAAACTTGACAAACTTCGGACCTGTCAGTGCTTTGGTCAGTATATCGGCGTCCATCTCTTCCGTCTGCAAATATTCAATTTTGACCTTTCCATCGGCCACTGCTTCCCGGATGAAATGCTCACGAATACTGATGTGTTTAGATCTTGAGCTCGTCATCGGATTTTCTGCCATGCTTTTAGCTGATTGGTTGTCTTCGTATATGGTTATACATTCCAATTTTAAACCTATATCTCTCCCCAACTGTTGTAAATATATGGCTTCTTTTGCGGCATGTGTAAGAGCCATATACTCTGCTTCGCGCGATGACAACGCTACAGTTTGCTGTTTCTTGGATTCCCAACTCACAGCAGCTCCCCCATACTTGAAACAATATCCGGAGTACGAGTGGTAGTCACTTTTGTCACTAGCCCAATCCGCATCAGCCATACCTACAAGCTCTCTTCTTGTTTTAAAAAATTTCAGAGCCAAATGTTTTGTTCCCTGAAGGTAACGTAAAACCCGCTTCGCAGCTTGCCAATGCTCTTCGCCGAAACAGGAGTTGAATTGACTCAAAAAGCTCACTGTATGCGCAATATCGGGCCTTGTTGCCATTGCAAGATACATTAACGAACCAATCAAATTTTGATATGGGTGATTGGAATTCGATCCATTTCCCCCCCTTTTGAGCTTCAACCCTGGTTCCATCGGGTTTACAACTGGCTTACAGTTCTCCATTTTAAATTTTTTCAAAATTTCTTCGATATATTTAGTTTGTGATGCAAAAATGGCTCCATCTTTCTGATCAAAAGCGATCCCCAGACAATAATTTAAATTTCCCAAGTTACGAGTTTCAAAGGCCAATTGGATTTTCTTTTTGAATTCTTCTAATTTTGTAATATATGAACATCCAATGATAAAATCATCGACATACACGGCAATCACTAATTTGTCTTTACCTAAATTCTTGGTATACACACATGGATCTGCATGTGATGGCTTGAGACCCATTTCTTTCAATTTTTCATCCAATTTACAAAACCATTGCCTGCTAGCTTGTTTTAGTCCATACAGTGCCTTTTCTAATTTACAAATTTTCTCATTTTTTGATTTCGTTATATCTTCTAACATTGCTTTGGCTTTCAAAAACAAAGTTTTGTCTTCATTTCGACTTTCTTCCAAAATTATATCAGTCAAAAATTTTTCCAAATTGTCTGGTTTTTTAATATAAATTTCTTCTTTAATGTTACCGTTTAAAAATGCAGTAGACACATCCATTTGGTGTAGAAATAAATTTTCTTCAGCAGCCATCGCCAAAAGTAGCCTCACTGAACTCAACTTGGTAACTGGTGAGTATGTATCAACATAATCCAATCCTGGACGCTGATTAAACCCTCTGGCTACCAGGCGTGCTTTTCTCCTCTCTAGTTCACCATTTGCCTTATATTTATTGGTTAATACCATCCTGGAATCTATGATGAACTTTCCATCAATTTTGTCCACCATTCTCCAGGTTCCATTTTTTATATGTGCCTTGATTTCCGTTCGAATCGCATCTTTCCATTCATCAGCATTTTCGCTTGACATGGCTTCTGCAACGGTCAACATTGCATAGTCATCACCCATGTGGTAATCTTCAGTCCATACTGGGGGCCTAATGGTTCGAACAGGTCTTCCTGCGGTCTCCACGGTGGTTTCCTCTTCAGATTCTTGAACCTCTTCAAGTTCGACGTCTTCGTTTTCTGCTGAATCTTGTTCATATTCCAATTCCGTTCTGTTGTTTTCTTCAAGTTTTCTTGTTGGAATTTTCACATCTGGTTTTCCTGATTCCTTTTCTTCTTCTGGTATACTGTCTATCACAAATTCATTGTTCAGATCAATCGTTGCGCTTTCATACATCATGTTCAATACTTTCACGTCCCTTGTGACTTCAACCTTTTTTAATGAAGGAATCCATACATGATATGCTTTCGATTGATTTGAATATCCTACAAATATTCCTGTGTCGGTTTTTGGTTCAAATTTATTTCTATTTGGTCTCTTTTTCAATATATGAGTTTTCGACCCAAACACGCGTAGATGCCTTACTGATGGCTGCCTCCCTGCCCATTTCTGAAATGGTGTTTCGCCATTTATAGAACTGCTAGGAAGTCGGTTGCATAAATAATTTGCTGTATTTACAGCTTCTGCCCAAAAATTTATTGGCAAGTTAGCTTCAATTAGCATGCATCTGGCTTTTTCAACTAAACTCCTATTTTTCCGTTCAGACATCCCATTCTGTTGTGGAGTGTACTTAGCTGATAGCCTTCGTTGAATCCCGCATTTCTTCAGATAGTTTTCAAAATTTCTGTTGCAGTACTCAGATACTTCGTTGTCGGTTTGTAAGTACTTTATTTTATTTCCTGTTGAAGTTTCTGCCATTTCCTTGAATTCTTGAAACATCTCCAAAACTTCATTCTTCTGCTTCATAAAGTAAACCTGACAATACCGAGAGTGTTCGTCAATGAACGTAACAAAATAACGAGCCCCTCCATTTGATTCCATTTTCACTGGACCAAATACATCGGAGTGAATTATTTCCAATATTTCCTTCGTTCGTGGACTTTCTCGCTTTGGGAATGGAAGTCTAGACATTTTACCCTGAATACATATTTCACAATCAGGTATGGAGGTTGTAGGATTAAACTCTAAACCCTGCAACAATTTGTTTTTCAATGCCAATTTCAAATCTTGATAATTGACGTGCCCCAATTTCCTATGCCAATCGGTCATCCCATTATCCTTAGCAGTTTTTGCTTGCTCCTGTTTATTTATTTTACTACTTTCTTCTCTGTCAGGAACGACATAATATAGCCCATTTTGTCTTTGAGCTACCATAACGATGCTTCCATCACGATCTGCCACTGTAGCCTGATCCTTTTTGAACAACACTGTATATCCTCTGTCAGTCATTTTACCTACCGACATCAGATTTGTCGACAGCGATGGTACATATAAAGTATGAGTAAAATTGGCTACTTCTGTATCAGTCAAATTCACTCGCACTTTTCCAATTCCCGCAATTGGTGCAGTCTGGCTTTTTGCGGCCAATTTCAAACTATTTTGTTCACGGTTGCTGAACTCAACGAAATCTTGTTTATTTGAGCACATGTGACTGGTACTTCCGCTATCCAGACACCATACCGTCATTTTTGGACTGTCCTCTTCAGAACCTTTCAGAGATTGTTCTACTTTGTAAGTCCTCTCATTCCGATTTTGGTTTATTATTTCCAATAATAAGCCTATGTGATCGTGTAGCAAAAAATTTTTATAACCCCCCCTCAAACTTTGTCACTTTACGTTTCAAGGTGCGTAGAATCCAAATTTGAAATGTCCGTCCGCCGTCCGCCGTCCGCCGTTCGCCGTCCGGTGTCCGCCATCCGGGCCATAAAAGGCCTAAGAATTGACTTAAAAAACCTGTTCTTTCGCACATAGACTACATTTGGGGTCTAGTTGGTCCTAACGTTTAACCATCCCGATCGCTTTACTCGCATAGATGCTATGGGCCAAAAACGGGCAAAAAGTGTCTTTTTGAGGCTTTGACTGTTAGACGCACGCCTGGCACGCTTGGCAGGGGGTCACGGTGGGTGGTGAGGGGGGTGAGCGGGGGGTGGAGTGAGAGGAGGCGCCGCACAGTGGTCTGAAAACCCCTAAAAACGGCAAAAACCCCTATTAAGTGGATTAATTGACGAAAACATCGTATACCCCTGTTTTTTGGGATGCTCAATTTAAATTTGATGTCAATTCTTGTTCAAAACGTTTTCTTGTTTATACAGGGTGTTTCTTAAAGGATGGTTATGTATTTTTATCTCCGTTACTTGAAGGGTAAATAGTATGTACTTGCAGATTCCAGAAGGGCTTGCTATGGTATATTACATATTTTCAACCAAATGTGATTAAAAAGATTCAATTATTTATTTTTTCGCCCAAACATTAAGCCGTTTGGTTCGGTCTGCACATTCATCGAAAGCCTTTTCAGGTCGCCCACCACTACAACTGCAACTGTGTGAGGAACGTTCGTTGACATCGTTTAAAAAAATGGTGCATGTATTTTCAAGCCAACTGCTGTGCTTTGTGCAAAATGTTCGCATATTCCGACCAGCCTTCATCCATTTTTCATTGAAATGAGGTATAAACGTTTTCGTTACATACCTTCGAATGGTATTTAGGTGGTCCGCATTAGGACGCGCGATGAGTGAATAGATGCGTTCCACAAACCTGTCCACATCGCGATCGTTTTCTAATAAGAAGTTCATTAGCTCGCGGTTGGAATACTGAAATGTAGCCATTGTGTAGAAAACGCGGGTATACCTACTCGGTTCGCTGACGAGAAGAAACTGAAAGCTATCATTTTTGCATTAGACCTGCCTATATTTAAACGATCTTTAGTCAGTGACAGGAGTAAACAGATGCGTATTGGACCGAAGAGAACGCGAAAAATAAACAAAACTAGTACGTTATTTGAGATAGTTCCCGCAACGGATTTTTGCATTTCTTTATTATCATCCCTTCCTTTAGGGCAACCTCGGATTTTGTGACCTATTTCTCGACACCTGTGGCACTTAAACTTGAATTCAGAGTTCGAAGTTTGTGGTTTACTCTTTATCCATTTTTTCGTATTTTTACTTCTTGAGTACAACGCACCCTCAGCCTCAGATTTGGTCGAACACGTCCCTCGAGCTTGATTTTCCTCGAAGATCTTGACTTTCAATTCTTCCGGGGTTGGTAACTTTTCACGCGTTTCAATCGCGACCCGAAAAGTTTCATAACGCGATGGTAAACTGTATAACAACATAACTGTTAACAAGTTATCGTCCAATTGTATCGACATCTCGCGCAAATTATCTACAGTGTTCATGAATCGGTTTAAATGATCCCGCACATCGTCGTTCTCACCCATTTTAAGAAGAATTAGTCTTTTCAAAAGAGCTGCAATCCTCGCTGGACCGGAGCTTCTGTGAATTGTTTCCAGCTTGTTCCAGATTTCCTTGGACGTTGCACAGTTCTTAATTTCGCCTAGTTCACTAGTAGCTACCATAAGCACTAAGTCGGACACAGCACTACTATCCTGTAACTCCCATTCTCTTTTTAATAAACTGTCTTTAGGTTTTTCAATAGTTCCGTTCACATAACCCCACACACCGTTTTTGGTAAGTATTGCTTTCGCTTGAACCTTCCACGTATCATAATTGTCCCTATTTAACGGTTCAATTCTATAATGCGAACTCATTTCTACTTATTTCTAATACTACTTATTGTACTTGGAACGGACTTACTTTTACGAAGAGATACTGGGCTTCATAACCTCTTGGAAATGGATTTATACTTAACACTACTATTTCGCAATGGAAGAAAAAACTATATCCGACTTAGATATAAATAACATTCTATTTCTTTTAACTTTTCGACAAGAACAGGAAATTACATATATTTGTTTATACAACATTTCCTGGTTACTAACACATGGTGTTCTTTCAGTTTGTGTGAAGTGACCGTATTATTCAGTTCGGTTTTTCACAAAATATCGCGTTACCCAACCACCGTTAACTTGACTTCAAAATTAAGGCAACCGTTCTCCCGGTTCCATTTGGGTTAGCATCTTCGTTTGCTCCCTCAAGACTACGGTAACGGGTGACGTTAAGTTGAAGTCGCCAAAAACTCTCTATGTTATAGACGAAGAAGCCAGACTACAACCAGCCTACGAACCGAAGATCTACAAGGGTCGTGGTGAGGCCATCCAGGTATCAAGATTGAATGAAAAAATGTAGAGGGGGAGATGTAGTGACAAGTATTTATCCAGTAATAATTTATAATCACATGTTGCGTATTTACGTGTAGACAGGGGATACAAATATATTCACTTTGAGATTATCGTTCAACAAACACTTCTGTATATCTTACTCTTAATATAAATGAGGTATAGTACTTCACATAATGTTTGCGCATGCGCACATACGGCAATGAAATTTGTAGGGAAACGTCTGGGAGCTAAACCAAAAAATCCTTGAAAATTGCATACAAATCTTTACAATAGTCTCGGAATTTTGTTTGTGTCGATCAATTTTAGTTTTGCGCTTACGCTATAGGGAATTTTCCTGGAACATAAACCCATTTACACCCCAAATTTGAACGAAATCGGACCAGTAGATGATAAGTAATCGACGTTATGATAAATTTAAGTTCGCGCATGCGCACAGACTACTATTCAGGTGACGACAATGAAAGTTATAGGATTTCGCTTAGAAGATATCCCGCACAATTATCTTAGAATTGCATCAAAATCGTTCTATTAGTCTCAGAATTTTGCCTGTGTCAATCGATATTAGTTTCGCGCATGCGCAATGGTTATTACTCTATCAATCGCACTATAATTGATAGAACATTTTTCTAGAATATATATCCTATGACATACCGAGTTTGAACGAAATCGAAACAACAGATGATAAGAAATTAAGAGAACATGAAAAGATTATGAGAAATTCTTGTTTGCGAGTGTGCACTGACTACTGTTGATTCAACGACGTTCAACGACAATCAATCCCTGAAAATTTCACCGGAATCGCTCTGAAACTTAGTTTAGTTTTTGGCATGACAAGGATTTACAGACAGACAGACAGGCTGACACGGAACCAAATTTGTTCAGAAAGCTCTGCAACGCGAAAAGCAAGTGGGAATTTTGGTTATGGAGGACAACAATTTTTCGACCTATCACGAACTCAAGGCTTCCCTTCCTTCGGTAGTGAGGAAGTAATAGCGGTGAATCCATTCAATTCTTGAAATTTCAGAAGCGGCCCATCAGTACCGGAGTTTCACTTGTATGAACCAATTTCAATTTTGCGCATGCGCGATGGTCATTACTTAATCGTAATAAAATTCATAGGGCACAATCCTGATACCTATACCCAACTACTACCCAAGTTAGAACAAAATCGGGCCAATTGATCGAAAGAAATCATCATTATTAAAAATTCAGTTTTGCGCATGCGCACAATGCTTTTGATTCTATGATGAAATCTAGGGAATCATCTAGAAATCACCCCGCACAATACCTGAAAATGTCACCAAAATCGATCTTATATTCCCGGAGTTTCACCTACGTCAACCGATTTGATTGGTTTGCGCATGCGCAATAGTTATTACCCAAACATTCGCAATCTACAGTGCAGAACTATCCCACGTCAGAACCTCTTGTTAACGATTCATTTAATAGATAACATATTATGTTACTCTTTATCGATGATAAGCCCAAAATCCAAAATTAAGTAGGTAGATTACATCAATGGAGAGTTTTTTTGCCGCCTTATACAACAGGGTGTTCACACTTAAGATTGTTAACCTCCTAGGGGAGATATGGTCATTTTAGTGATGTAAGGTCGAAAACACAAGAAAAAAACTTAGAAGTGGAAAAACACCAAAAATTGAGGGATTCAAAAAAAATTGCATGGAGGAACTTTTAATTGGAAATTAGTTCTAGAATAGATCCCTAGGAGGTTAACAATCTAAAGGGTGAACACCCTGTATAAGTAACATCTCATTTCTATTTAAATGGCTCGAGGCAAATTAGCCAGTTATGGTCAAAATTGCTAATAATTCCACAGATCTGATCTCCAGAAAATCGGTGGCTTGTCAGACGGATGGACGGGTGATGACGTCACGTTGTACCGCAAATACGTACGAAGCGACCTCAAAGTGATCAGAGCCACTGACCCTGGCATATTCCACGTTTGGCACAACAAGGTTAGTATTTACATTTATAATTAAATCATAATTTCGATTTTTCTTAACATTCAGACCAAAAGCGCTGCGTGAAATAGATAGCAAAAAATGATTCCTTAAACAATGTTGCAAAAGATAAGTAAATATACCTACAAACTATTCAAAACTCCACTCACGTAGAGTGTAGATATTTCACAATCTGGTGTCATATTCTTTTAGTCACAAAAGAACGATACATAGATAGCAAGTCAAGTCAACGGTAGGTATAAGTGCTTTCAGAAACCAAGTGTTAGAAACCAAAAATTCCCATGCAAATAGCCGTTGTCTTTTTTTTTCATCAATCAACTTTTTAGGAGAAACTTATCCATTACGAAACCATGAATTACCGTTCGTGAATTTCTTTACCACCGAAATCCTTGGTCGTTATAAAGGATAGTCAATTCGTTTTTTAGCTTAACTGAGTAAAATCTTATGTAGATTGAACAAGGAACCTGAAAACGTCTTGTGGAAAACTATTTTGGAACGTTCCACATTTTTCTGAGTCGAGGAGAGCGACGAAACCGAGAGCTTCAAAATTTGTAAATCTTTGGGAAATTCGCTAAATATCAACGTCTAGAATTTAATTGAAAATCTGTTTGTAGGTCGTTCTTAATATGTTAACTCGACACTTTAGAGTGGAAAAACTTTTAACTCCATTTTTGTACTCGGTTAACTTGAACCAAATTGGAGAAAAACCTTCGTGCTCCATGAATTTTTCTCGTATGAAAATAGCAGGTGTGGAAAGCAATGCAAACGACTATTAAACTACGGCCAGATAACCACTGATTCACTATTGTAGTTTTCCATTAAAAAAAGTTTTGTATACTCACGTTGCATTCCTTCACAATAGCCGTCAGATACGGTAGCGGGGGGGGGGGGGGGGGGGGGGGGGGGGGGGGGGGGATTGAATTGCCCATCCTTATTATGCTGCACTTCTGTTCAAAATTACGTGAACTTAATGAGCGACGAAGTAAAGAACAATTCTCCATTCTCAATGTATTCAGTAGGAATGAGGCAAAAATGCCGTGAGACTAGGACGGAAGAGGAGATAGGTAACTGACCAAAAAGGTGCATCACAGAAAACAGGAACTGAAATAAGTTGTGGGCAATAATGGGCAGCATTCATAGACACGGGAATTCAATTCAATTTAAATAATTTATTGTGCAGGAAATAATATGTTTATATAAGCACACATGAAAAACAGAGACAAAAGACAAAATTAGACCATTTTTTTTCGGGAATTGAGTCTGAGTGGGCCCTTAAGTGTATGGATAAAGGAATTCCTGCACTCTTCGCGATTCATAGACGTGATTTGAGGGCGACCCTGAGGGTGCACTGAGTGTGCAATCCAAATGCACACTCAACGAGATTCATAAACAAAAAATGGTGTTGAGGTGAGTTTCACCCTCTGCTCAGCGGTGCAATATCCTGAGTGATGGCAGGAGGTCACTTAAGTGTGTCAACTGTTAACTTTTATTATTATTTTCACATAGGTATAGGTACCTACTGGTAACATAGTAGGGCATATGTCGTTTATTTTGTTCCGAGTTTATTCAAAAAACTACGGCACATAAGAGGAGGTAGGCTGTACCTAAACGGTAGTTCTCATTTTTTCACTATTTTTCCGTCACAACTCTATACATTAACACAAATTATCAGCACTTCAACAAACCAGCAACAAGGATTCAATTGAACTGTGGTTCTCCCGATCCAGGCGGGAAGACCAATTACTTTCGTATTTGTTTGAAGGAGTAATATTTGAGAACTGTTTTTGATCAGTGTGGAATGTGAGAGGGAATTTTCCCGTCCCTTTTCCCTCAAACTTCCCCTACAACATATTGTCAGGGCTGCCAATTTAAGTTGAAAAAGCATTAAGTGTCCCCTGAGTGTAATCTGAGTGTGCCCCTAACTTTTGAGAAAACCAACCCACTCAACTATGAATTCGAATTGGTGAGTGGAGGGTGACCCTCCATTTAGGTGAGTGCAAGTGAACACACACACTCAGGCTTTGTCTATGAATTCCGCCTTTAGAGTATTATTGCTTCACTTATAGTATTGCATGCGTTAACTTACGAATTACAATCATGTTCTACACTTTTTTTTTCAGTCTTGCGATCCCTCGGTTGGGATCGAAGCGTTCAGAACTTGCGTGCGCGCACGCGCCATCGCAGAAGCCTCTCACGCTCAGCTGGGACTCCTCGCTTTCCCATCGAATTCCAGCGGCACCGGAGCCAAGATACGCGCTCTCGACTGCCCTTGTCGACAACCCTGCCGCAA
Organism: Adelphocoris suturalis; assembly: GCA_030762985.1. NCBI lineage: Eukaryota > Metazoa > Arthropoda > Insecta > Hemiptera > Miridae > Adelphocoris > Adelphocoris suturalis. The sequence goes on along the minus strand of CM061049.1, from coordinate 13,655,864 downwards.
AACCCCAAAACCCATTCAGAAATCGTAATGCACTCGAACCTACACAACAATAATAGAAATGATGAAGTAACAAACAATAAACAAGGTAGGAGGTAAGTTTTCCCAATGGTATTTGATCGTGATCTGTCGATATAGGTATTGACAAATATTGAACCTTCAGCACCATTCATCTGCTAGAAAAACTATCGATCAAATAGGAGAGCATTCAGAGAAAAAAAGAACTGGTGAAACATTTATGTTTGAACTCAGAAAAATATCTACAACCTATGTCTAAGATTCAAGTACAATGAAAATATAAATAATATGATGATCTATTTTCCTATCTATTCCTTTCAGCAAATTTTTATTGAAAATGATGCTATTCAACGGCTGGAGAAGAATTTTAAAATAATAATCTCCCAAAACTTTTTTCATGGGTATCCGATTAGAGGTTCTCTAAAACGATTACTGGATTTTAACGCTTTTCCATGTTTTGTTAGCCGTGGCGTCGCAAAGCAATTTATCACGCAGGGGCAACAACAACAGCCAAAGATTATATTTGTAACTATAGTATAAATATGTATGGTGGGTACTACTAGTCACAAAGAGGGCATTGTAGCATGTATACAGGGTGTCCCACGGAGAGGTTACTCCCCCCCCCCCCCCCCCCCCCCCCCCCCTCATTTCCCCTGAATTCAGCGTAAAAAATTATGAAGAATGATGTTCTTCATAATTTTTTAAGTAGATCTCAGGAAAAATACTTTCGCGCTCGCCACTTGCACCAGAAGTTTAGCAATTAGCAAAGTAAATGTAAAATCACCGAAATTATACCTTATATCTGCACAAAACCGAAAATCCAAATTTAAAGTCCTTGTCAAAAAGTCCGGGTCATATAAAATCAATGGAAATCTGATATATAATAAATTATAACGAAGAGGAGAATGTAAGAAGTAGATGGGAAAAAGCGTTATGCATTGTACGACGCACAATATATTATTATTATGTACTTTGTCCCGAACGAACCTGGAAGTGACAATCGGTATTTTTACCCATCTGATTTCGCAGAGGAGAAATGGTTGATTGCAAAGGTTCATTGTTGAAAAAAATTAAGTTAAAACAATCACTTAAGAATTAATTTGAATTTGAGTCGTAGGTACCTACCTACCTACCGAGAGAAAATGAACATAAAAGTAATCATTATGTAGGGAGACGAATAGGGAAGAGCAGACACATTGTATTATTTTTACAGCATAACCTTACGTACCTTAAATTAAGGTAGGTAATTAACCCTTCTTTTGATGGACACAAAAAGAACATTCTTACCAAACTAAATCTGTCTTTATTATGAGAAAATGCTCATGAACTGGGAAGCTCTAGGCTTATCGTTGACTTACCGTTTCCAATCCAATCGTCTTTGTAGATCTTGATGTATCCCTCCAAGGGGTTCATAACTCGTAACTTTAGCACTCACTTTTACACTAATTACGGTTCCTTTCATGTTAAACATTGTATGACAATTACCACGGAATAAGATACAGGATATAGGGCATTAAACGTTGATGAGAGACATCACAATATCACAAAAAGTAAACAAACTGAAGTAAAATGATTTATCGGTTGGTTCACATATCGATTCTTTCAATCATTTCCATTCGACTATGGATATTTCAATCACCACAGCACAGACATTTTTTAGTCCGTGTAATTCTATTAATTTTATTTTACCGTTATTCCTACTCGGACACCAAAAATCAGGGATAATTGAAGACTTTTATGAGTTAGAAAACTTATTGATGGTAAGAAGGACGCAATCGATGCTACTGCATTGAATCGATCAATCGAACGTGAATCGGAGGGCTGTGAAGGTGGAGAAAGGTAGGGGCAATGAGAGTGGGGCAAAAATGACTTATGACTTCCAGGAGGGAAATGAGGAAGGGCGAGCCCCCCCCTCAGAAGAAGGGGAACGTCGTAATTTCACCATTGTTTTGCTTTATAGTATCCAGCATACCATTATTTTTACTGTAGTTATTTCGCTTCTGTTGGATGGGCATTATGGGCAATTATATTATCCACGGCGTTTGGCCCTCCCTGGAACCAGCCTTGGAGGAGCGTTCTAAGTTGCTAGGTAACTGGACCCACATAACAGGCGTGCTTTGCGGGTTGCATTCTCGAACTCACCGTAATTGGTACTGACGTTAGTAACGTGAAATTATAATTATTGTTCACGCAGCATCCGTTTCAAGAAGAACTTCTACATCCTCTGTGATCGTGGGGGGGGGGGGCTCTGCCCACCCTGCCCCTCCTTAAATTACGCCACTGTTTGTTAGTATATATGACATTCCAGACTACAACTTTCCTTAGGATTGAGATTAAAAAAATCCGTTCTTTCGCTGAACACTCAAACATTTCAAAAGAAATTATGAGTTCGTTGGGCAGCACTTTTTGATTACAGCGAGCATTTAATATTTCTGGTAATGTCCGCTAAAATAACTAAAAATTTCTCAGAACAGCCAAAGTCGTTACATTGGTATTTTTAGCAAAATATCACTCTTGAGAAATACTTCGCAACTGTGAACTAGAACATTAAAAAATACATTCTCTAAATTACATTGAATAATGTACATAATTTCATCAACTTATGCTAAAAATTATCAATAAAAACTGTAAAAATTTGAAGAAAAAACTCCAAAAATTAAAGTAAAGTTTACTTTCATTTATAAAAAGTTGTTTGCAATAAAATTTGCGGTCAACGATTTATTTCCACACCGTGTGCTCAAATTTTAAAACAATTTATCGCAAACATGACACTAAAAATACAAAAATTCGCTCATGGCATATGTTTTCAGGGGTAAAAATAGTCGGAGTGTAAAACACGGGTAGGTCTGAAAGTTTTTATATATATTTATATGTAAGTATGTCATGAAAAAGTGCAAACCAGAAATCGTTCAGAATGCCTCAAATCGGATTCCAATTAAGAAATTTTTCAAAAAATTTTATTTCAAAATTATCTGATCCATTGCAATAGCTTTATTTTTTACGAAGATTCGCTAAAATTGGTATTCGTGGCTTTCTACCATTTTTCTGTATTGTTGAACCCAATCGCTTATTTAACACTCCAAACCGACCTCCATGTATAATGGTATATATATATAATTTGACGATAAACGTTTATAAAACAATATCTTTAACGATGTTTAGACAAACTCTTATCTTATGGGAGGAATGCACAAACCTGTGATTATTTGAGTCATGCAATTATTGGTTTTTGATTCATTATCATGTCGAGTGGACTTTGCACTTAATGATAGGAAGAACGTAATCGTAATAATCCCCGATAGATAGGGACAGTGATAATAACTAATTAGGTACTTCGAACTCTGTATTATACAAACGAACCTCCTATCTTAAAATCAATAATCGATAACTGTTCCAAAATACTCAGCCAAGGTCATCGAAACGCAAATCGTATGTATAAATTGACATTGACAAAAAAATGAACGTAACTCATCATCATATCAATGAAACAACTATCCTAGTCACACTTTTGTACTTAGAAATTAGATAAACTATGGCTTTTGATATATATTTATTATGACAGTGTAATTCGCTTAACTCTGATCAAGCGCCTAAATATTCAATGTGGAAACCGATCTAAGAATCTTTTGTACAGTAGAAATCCATTATAACGTGCGCCAAGTGATAGTAAAAATATTGGTCGATATAACCGGAAGTCATTATAACCTACGCTCTCAAATTTCTGAAGATCTAATAGTTGCCAATGTCGTTATAAATGATTTCCACTTAATTTAAAAATCCTTAGATCAGTCAAAATGCCAAAATATTTCGTGGTTGTTTAACAACAAAAATTATATGTACCTACTCGTGATTGTTCACCGATTATGGTTATTATTGTATAAAAACAAAAATTGTGATAGTAAGATAAGAAATAATAATTTATTGTTCCTGTAATTAGTACATAATATATTAAAATTTCATCGATTTAACGCCTACATGAAATTATGTTACGAATACAGACTTTGAAAGATGTAGTTATAACTTTTACAAAACATGTTTAACATCGTGTTATCTATGTGATCTTTTTTAAAATTTGTGTATGATCTTGTTCGAATGTTACCAACTCTGTTGCTCTGAATTGGGCACGAATGAGAAATGGATGGCATTAACCAGAAGAGAGATACAAAAGGATACAAGGATCAATGACCTAGTTTCAAGCTATTAGGCAAAAAAATTATCTCAAGTTTGCAAATCAGGTGATGATTGTAGTGGGCTTTTCTTATTTTCTTCTACAGCCTAATTGAATTTTTCGTCATTCCTTATTGAAAATATTCAATTATTGCATTAGAATCCGGATAAACCAAAGTATTCTTGTAAGGTTCCTTTCAGAGAAATGACACATCTTTGTATAAAATCTAAGTGATGAATCACATCAGCTAGTTTCATTCTGAGAAATTGTCAACGTCTATCTAGGATGTACATGAGAAAAGATAGCTTCATTGCTTACACATCTGATCTGACTTCCTCGCAATAATTTCCAGTGGCCCCCAAGAGGCTGTGTACAAAATTTCAGCACTCTAGGATGTACATGTGAAAAGTTATCTTTACCGCTCACCCAGCTGATCTGACTAGCTCGCGATCACTTTCAGTGGTCACCGAGAGGACGTGACCGAATTTCAGCGCAGGCTGTACAGTAGAGGAGTTGTCTTTGTCGTTCACCCAGCTGATCTGACTTTCACTGACTTGCAACTTTTGATCTGACTTGCAATCACTTTCAGTGGTCCGCTAAAGGCTGGGTGGTGGGTACTAGATTTCGCTCTCTAGGCTGTACACGAGAGAAGATGTCTTTATCGTTTACCCAGCTGATCTGACTAGTTTGCAATCAATTCCAGTGGTTTCCAAGAGGCTGTGACTGAATTTCAGCCCTCTAGGCTGTACAGGAAAGAAGTTATCTTTATCGCTCACCCAGCTGATCTGACTTCCTTGCAATCACTTCCAGTGGTCACCAATAGGCTGTGACCGAATTTCAGCTCTCTAGACAGTACAGGAGCTCATTTCTCTCCTAACAGACCTAGGAGGCAGAAATTTTGTATGGTGCCTCTATGGGCGGTCCGGGTTTGGGCCCGCACGTATGAAATCACGACTAGTTTGGGCCCGCAGCGCAACGGTTTTGGGCCCGTTGGGTTTTGAAGGCGCAAATGGTTTGGGCCCCTCGGAAAACCAAACTTTAATTGCATCACAAGAGTGTATTTTGTCAATACTTACGATAAATATAAGTTGTTGATACATGTATATATCATAGTCGTAAGTAATATCCCTGCATAAGAAATTACATTACTATTCATGGCGGTCCTCAACAAAAAAACCTCACACTTTCGTCACTTACCGTGCAGTATTCGGAAAACTTGTAATTCTCTATCACAATGACATTATGACTAAGGGATTGACTACTTGATGTTATGTATTTTTGAGATGCGAGCTTGCGAGCATCCAGACCACCAAACTATACACTTCATTCTGACCCGCATGTCCATCTAATCTGCATTTTTACTAAGGGATTGGCTACTTGATGTTATGTATTTTTGAGATGCGAGCTTGCGAGCATCCAGACCACCAAACTATACACTTCATTCTGATCTACATGTCCAACTAATCAGCATTTTTACTAAGGGATTGACTGGAACTTTTTCAATTTTGTCGCTCAGGTCAGTTGATTTCAAAATGAGCAAATCGATGTGTTGGGAGGCTGAATTGATACTATCGAGAATGGCTATTCGATGGCAGTAAATAAGAGTGTGGGCCAACTGACAACGGACCAACGGCCAACGGACTCCTTATCACAGGTTCACAGGACACGCTTAATATCTCATTGAAACTCACGAGCCCAAAGGCGAGACGGTTCACGGGCCGAAACCCGTTGCCATTTCGAGGGCCTTTCACCCTCTGCGGGCCCAAACCCGCGACGCCCGCCTCTATAGGACTGCAGTGTACGACAGAGATGGGCAGTAGTTAATTACATGTGTAATTAAATACATCTGCAATTACTTAAGTAATTTGTGTGAAAATTTTAAAAGGAAAGTGAACAAAAGTCTCAATTGATGAAAAGTTATCTTTTGCAAGCATCAATTACCAAAAGTAATTGCAACCATTCGCAATTACAATTACTTGTAATTGTAGTTGCAATTACTCGCCTCCAAGAAGTAATTGTAATTGGGATTGGCAATTCCAATTACTTTTCGGTTCAAAGTCATTGCAATTACAATTACAATTACATCTAATTGTAATTGTAATTGCAAAGTAATTAAATTACAATTACTTTGTGGAAATGCAGAGAATATATATATATATATATATATATATATATATATATATATATATATATATGTTATTCCAGACGATAACTCTCGATAGGATTTGGATAAAAACTTCGTTCTTGCGCCAAAAAATCAAGCATTCCAAAAGAAAGGATGAGTTCACTGAACAACATTTTTTGAACACATTAAATTGGTCACATTTCAAAAAATGTACTAAAAAAAATCACTAAGAATGAAAAAAACGGCTGAAAATCGTTGAATTCATATTGGTTTTTGCTGAATATTACTCAAAAAAGTTTTTCAACTATGAACTAGGTCATTTAAGAATTGAAGCTCAAAATTGTACTTAAATTTCATTAAAAAGTGTCAAAAAATCGATAGAACCAAAAATTCTAAAAATGCTAAATCTGTGTTTAAATTGAACTATAATACTTAGAACAAGTTTTTTTGCAATAAAATTAATAGTTAACAGTTTCTTTGCACACAAACTGCTCGAATTTCAACTGAATTTAATAAAAAGGTAATACCTACTATACATTTTGAAAATTCGCTCATACGATCATGCTGCATGACTGGAACTGGAAAGTAAAAATGTACATTACTTTCCACTCTGTTGGGATGCTGAGAAAGTGAAAATGGACATTATTTTCCACCCTGTTGGGAAAGTAAAAATGGACATTTCCACCTCGCTAGTTCCATTTGCAGAAAGTGAGGATTTGGAATTTAATTACTTAGCAATTACAATTACATGTAATTGTAATTGTAATTGCAATTACTTGGCTCCTAAATGTAATTGTAATTGGGACCTGCAATTACAATTACTTTTCTGAGCTTTATAATTGCAATTACAATTACAATTACAAGTAATTGTAATTGTCGGGTTTCAATTACAAATTACAAGGAATTGCCAGGTAATTGTAATTGTAATTGTAATTACATTTTGCCCATCTCTGGTGTACGATTGTCAAAGTGAGGACCCACCGTGATCAGCTGAAAGAGCTTGGGAGCTCATTTTTCTCCTAATAGACCTAAAAGGGTGAAATTTGGCATGGAACCTCTCCGAGGCCAGCTGTGCACTATTGACAAATTGAAGAAACACCCAGATCAACTGAGTGAGCTCGAGAGATGGGGAGCTCATTTCTCTCTAACAGACGGAGGAAACTGAAATATGGTATTTAGCAGCGTTACGACGAGTAAACATGATAAGGTCAATCGGGGTAACAGCGGAGTAAAATTTCATTAGTTCGACTTTTGAATTCGTCTGCTGAATTTGATTTGCAGTTAGAGTTACGATTTTTTTTCTGAGCATTCCTCAGAACATCCTCTTTCAGAATATTTGCGACTTTTCACGTTTACTCAAAAATTGAAATTTTCAGGAAACGCCAAAAATGTTTTGAGCTTGTAACGCACTTACCCCGCAAAATGGGGTAATTGCGGAGTATGGCCGTCTTTCACTCACTAATTGAGTTAGCTACTGGCTGGGGTAAGTGCGTTGATAGTGCAATCTTTAGCTTCATATTTATTTTCGAAAATTTAAAATCGGTTGAAAATTGAACAAGTTATGCACTTTTTCATTTTTCGAAACGTGTGTTCAGGAGAAAATTTGTGAGAACTGCAAATGAAAAAAAACTTAAAGCCTTATTTTCTTGTAATAACTAAGTAAGTAAGTCACCTCTTTGTTGGAAAACACTTTTTTCGGGAGAAATAATTCAGTCAAGAGGTATCTTTTTTTCTTTTTCTTTTTTTTAATCAAACTAAGAGCAATGTCATGAGTACCAAAATTAAAACTAAGAAACAATATCAGAATTGCTTGGTATTTAGAAATGAAGCTTCAGTTTGAAACTCGATCAACATTAAACTTGAAAATCAGCAAAATAAACATTTAAAAATAAGTAATAACAGTCTACCTTACAGCCACAAGAAGATAGGTACGTTTTTAGCATTCAGTCTTGCTTTTGACTAAGAATGGTACATACCGAATCATTAATACAAAGTAAGTAAGTAGTTTTTCATTAAAGTAGGACGCCGCAAAAATATGCTTGACTAAAAATGAGATCTCTTGCACAGTCTCGCATTGAACAGGACTAAATAATAAGGATTAGAAAAGAGGGTAACTAGAATAATTAAAATGTTCGTAAGTCTTACTTACAAATAGGAAACCACAAGTTATCTTAGCCGGTACTTGATTTAAAATTACATCACAGGTAAGTACTTGAATACAAATCACAATCGTCAACTGCAAGCTTGCTTCATTGCAAAGCCTACTACATATTAAAGGGTTTAAAATCGAAATCGAATTGCATTGCACCTCTTCGCCCCACCTTAGGAAGGGGTAAGCTGCACATAATATCATCTTTAGCAACTGAGCTTTGATCAACCTTGTCGGGAAAAATGAACTTGGGATTTTCTTTTGACACGCCAAGTTTCTTCACATATTTAACAATAGGTTCTCCGTTTTCAAACTGCTGGATCTGGCCGACGAAATGTTTAACAGACTTTTTTCCCAAAAATCGAACCAAAATCCAGTCCAGGGTGCGTATATCGATGTTTCTTCCTCATCCATTCTCTTCATTATCCTCAGTCATCTCAACTTCGTCTTCATTGTCATCATCCTGTAACATCGGAATTTCATTGTAGTCAATCAGTTCTTCTCCAAATTCTTCGCTGTTGTCCTCTTCTGATTCCTCTATGATTCCTTTCATTTTTGAGCGATGGTATCAACGTTTTCGTGAAATAGGCTTCAAAACTGGCAGTATCAATCCATCCATTTTTTGTGGCGGCAAATGAAGAACCTGGGTAAATTTCTTCTCGACTGGGGAGCCAATTGTCCCAAACATGTTTCCCCTTGAAAATTACAAGGGGAGGAAGTTTTCCTCCATCAGCAGACACCCCAAGCAAAACAGTAGCGTTATCTCTCCCTGGAGAACTGATAGTACGAGACCGAGCCTGTCGACCTTTGTGGCTCGATAGGCAGTGAGTCTTTTTGCGTTAACTTCTTGTACTGCAGTTGCAAGGTCGGCTGCAGAGTACTTTTGAGCCCTGCTCGACTTCCTGTTGTATTTCCTCGGCATCCTTGGTAGTCCTGGGGAGGAAAGAAATTTAATGATTTACTTGGGGGAAGTGCAGAGTAAACAGACTGAAACTCTGCTCTTACCCCCTCTGCAATAACAAGGGGTAAGAGCAGAGTACCGCACTTTCCTCATCAACGTGGTCTGCTCTTCCCCCACGTGGAAAAAAAATTGGGGGAAGAGCAGAGTAGGCTTAATTTTCCCTAACAGCAAATGTCACAACAAAAATAAAGGTATGTAGTGAAAATACAACATTCATATCATATACTCATGCTTTTAGATGTTAGAAAAACGCCTGCTAGGCGTGGATGCTTACCGATAAAAACAGGAGTGCCCACCTCGCCAACTGAGTAGAATCAACAGGTCAACATGGAGAACCTTCCCAGGGGGTTACAGTTGATGCTGGAGTTCTCTAGCGGCCACATGTTGTACCTCATATAGTTAACTTCTAAACCTGAGGAGAGCAGAACTGTACTGCTTAATGCACAGATTTTAGAAGGAACTACTGCACTTACCCCGCAAACGCACTTACCCCGATTGACCTTACATGATTTTTATTTATTGGTTACAACAGAAAATCGACGATAATTCCTGTGTTGTTTTTCATACTTAAGACCTCGCTTATCGTAATCTGTCGACTACGATACGCCATTGTCTTTTCCATCTAAACCGATTATTTGGATGGTTCATTTTTGAGAACATTTATCATCACAAGGGCTCTTCATTCCTGAAGTCGTAGACAGACAGACAGCCCATACCATAGCATGCTTATCTCGTTTTCTCATTCCTTTTGGTTAGTTCCCTTCTAGTTAATGCCGTTCAAATATTTTTTTAAGTTGATTATTTAAATTGAATCGTTGAATTAATTGATCATCCTGCGACTCCCTAATTTTCACCCAAATTTGATAATAACCTTTCGGGAGTTTTGTGTATGGGAAGAATCGTGAGAGTTTTTCAACTACATGTAAATAAATCTTATTGTCAACGCATTTTCGCGAAAAAAATAAAACGAGTTCATTATTATTTCTTCAGTGATTGTTCGCCCGTTATTTCCAGTTGTTGATTGTTTGTGTCTGGTAAACATGCGCTTGTCATAAAAACGATTGATCAAGTTTTTTTTCAGTGCATTTCAGATATGAACAGAAATTTTGCAACGGACCTGGTGAAACCCAATTCTGTGTGGGAAACTGTGGGGGAGTTGTGTGTTGTCCGAACAACGAAAAGTTGTAATCAAGGTATACTGGTACTATCAAGACTAAGAACGTGAAGATCTGTAAACACGGAATTACAACTTTAAGATGTTACGGACTCATAGAGTTCTATACATTTAGATGTAATTTCCAGGTCACTGAGCTCTCAGGCTTGAGCGACAATATTTTGTGACAACTTACGAACGTAAGGTTAACCGGAGAGACGGTTTCACCAATACTACGAACCACGGTTGTATTAATTTTATCATTGTTTTATCATACTGGAGGTTTAATAGCCGATGATTTAAGGAAGAACTGGTTTCACTTTCACCAATTTCACCAAAAGTTTTTTATTTAGGTAGGTACCTAACTTTTTTTTAGCATGAATATGCTTTAGCCGTGACCTAACTACCGAAAAATGTCCCACGAGAGTGCAACGAAAGTAGCGCCAATAATTGTGATGATTTCCGCTTACAACCGAGTCGTTGCTAGGGATATGATGCTTCGTCGTTTTTCATCCCACAAAATTCGTTGACCATTCGTTCGAAAGCTCTCGATTTATCCAACCATACTATATTAACTACTGCGAAGTGCGTGGCCAACAAGCTGAGTTATGAGCATGGTTATATGAATAATTGTTTACACACAGGTGATCATTCTCAATTATTGATATTGTGAACATGATTGCAACCGCTTGTTAATTTCTGATGATTTCATTGAGCTGGTGTTTCGATTATGTGATTCATAGCAGGTGATCCGAATATTGCGAGAACGGTTAGATTTGTGAAGCGGTGGTTAAATTATTTTAATAGGTAATTTCTATACTTTACACTATAGGAAGCTGTAATTTCGTATGTAGCCTCTTTAGCATCTTTCTATAATAAAGTGAATGTTTACTCGCGAGTTTCTATTAGGAGATCATCATCTCACAAGAGCTCAATCGTCGTGATCATTTCTATAATAAAGTGAATGTTTACTCGCGAGTTTCTATTAGGAGATCATCATCTCACAAGAGCTCAATGGTCGTGATCATTTCAATAATAAAGTGAGAGCGAGGAGCTAAAACATGATTCCATGTTTTAGGATTGATGGCAGAATGATAAACAGAGTTCAGAGGCCGATGGGGGGTCGGGTTCAGAGAATCGACGAGGAGTGAGTCGTGTACGGCTAAAGCATATTCATGTTTTTTAATTTTAGCCGTCAGGCTCAAAGGAACTGTGGCTTTTTTTTTGCAAAAAAATCAATGATTTATTTTTTAACTTATTTTTTGGTGTGGGGGAGAAGGTAATGGGAAGGACATACGATTGAGGAGTTCTTTCACTCTGCATTCAATTATGGGACCTATCCATCTTCAAGACCCAGTGGCCGTATCTTTTTTCGGGCTCTTCGTGATCGAAGGGAAACTGCCTTGATAACTACACACTGCATCTTTATCCTTGCCCATCCTAGCATCTACAAGAATGGTCTGCTCCAATCTGCCGAACTATTGGAGAGATAAGGTGAGTTGATAATGTGATAAGAATAACAGGTTCCTACGTCGAATTGCAACGAAAACGCCCGAGATTCGCCGATCTGTGCGAATCTGAGAGTAGCTCGAAAACAAGACCCCTATCTCTCACAACTTCCGCCTTCAGTGGTTAGTCAGGGGTGATAAACAGATTCCATCTCTCCATGATCCGTTCGTTTTGAAAGTCCTATCGTACTTTTATCAGTTCAGGTTTCAACAAGAGCTAATTCATGTCCAATTTTCAATTCCAACTCCCTAGATTCATTTATCACGAGTTTCCAATTCGTTAGACTAACTTAGCCAATTTTCTGAATTTACCTCGCATGCAACCACCACTCGATTTATAACGGTACCCTTCTTCGTGTGCATGGTGCCATGTTAGTTGGCGTGCATTGCTAATTTTGAGTGATTTTATTTTATTTTATTGTATTCATTTTTTTTTTTTTTTTTTTTTTTGAATAATTTACATAAGGACTACAGTTATAGTGAATATGATTTCCTAAACTATTACCACTATTCACACCGCAATCAAGATTTCTGCGTATTACAGTAATGCTTCAGCGTGTTTTGTACTACATTGCGTAATAGGCAGAGAGAAAATGTTGATTCGAATATTTAACTGATGGTTATGTCCTACACCCGATTTCCATATGCCAGTCGGAGTATCAGTTATATATCAACTTGGACAAGAGTGTTTTTCTCGTGGTCAGCAGAGTTAGTCACATTTACAACTCGATAAGGCGACCTTCATGTTCAAGGAAAATTCCTGTTTCTGCACATACGCTATAATGAATCATAATGAATCAGTACTAGTTGTAAACAGTTCAAAAAGTTTAGTCACATCTGGGGTTATTTCAACATTTTTATGTTCAGGAAAGAGTTGAGACACTTTTGGTTTATTATTTTCAATAATGAACCTTTGTAATCGACCAAGAAAAAAAAAAGTAACACCCGGAAAATTTTTTGGTTTACGTTTCAAGACGCGTAGAATTCAAAAATCGAATTAAAAAAATCCGTCAGTCCGCTGTCCGCGGCTTTTATTCGAAAATACTAGACCAAACTATATGAAACGTGTTAAAATCACATTTGGGGTCTAAATGGTCCTAGAAGCTCGGCATCAATTTTTATCGACCCTAAAGGGTTGTATAAAGGGCTGAACATTTAAAAAATCGAGATTTCGATAAATTTCTAAGTAACAGTAATAGTTTTTGCTTGACAATGATGAATTTAATCCCAAAGAATCGATTAAAACCACCCGCAACGCTTTACGTTGAACAGTTCGCTTTCCCTAAGGGCTTGAACATCGAAATAAAAAAAAATTCGATAATCATCAGAAACGCTTGCATACGAGTCTGCAACACATTGGGACATTTTATGTCTTTAGTTGCAGACTCGTATGCAAGCTCTAAGAGCCACTCATCTGATCCGGACCCTGGATATCGTCAAGTAAATATCCTAAAGAGGCTACATACGATGCACAGCTTCATAGAGTGTTAAGTATAGAAATTACCTATTAAAATTATTTAACCACTACTTCACAAATCAAACCGTTCTCGCAATATTCGGATCACCTGCTATGAATCAAATCATCAAAACACCAGCTCAATGAAATCATCAGAAATTAACAAGTGGTTGCAATCATGTTCACAATATCAATTATTGAGAATGATCACCTGATTGTACACAATTATTCAAATAACCTTGATCATAACTCAGCTTGTTGGCCACGCACTTCGCATTAGTTAACATAATATGGTTGGATAAATCGAGAGCTTTCGAACGAATGGTCAACGAATTTTGTGGGATGAAAAACGACGGACCCTGGGCATCATTAAGTAAATGCCCCAAAGAGGCTACTTACGAAATTACAGCTTCCTAGTGTGTAAAGTATAGAAATTACCTATTAAAATGATTTAACCACCTCTTCACAAATCAAACCGTCCTCGCTATATTCGGATCACCTGCCATGAATCAAATCGTCGAAACACCAGCTCAATGAAATCATCAGAAATTAACAAGTGGTTGCAATCATGTTCACAATATCAATTATTGAGAATGATCACCTGTGTGTAAACAATTTTGACATTTTCATGTCTTTGCCCTGGCACATTGCACAAAAAACTGTCACGTAACGTAACGTAAATATTTTGACGATTTCCGCTTACAACCGAGTCGTTGCTAGGGAAATGGTACTTCGTCGTTTTTCATCCCAAAAAATTCGTTGACCATTCGTTCGAAAGCTCTCGATTTATCCAACCATATTATGTTTACTACTGCGAAGTGCGTGGCCAACAAGCTGAGTTATGAGCATGGTTATATGAATAATAATTGTGTACACTCACAGGCCATCATTCTCAATAATTGATATTGTGAACATGATTGCAACCGCTTGTTAATTTCTGATGATTTCATTGAGCTGGTGTTTCGATGATTTGATTCATAGCAGGTGATCCAAATATTGCGAGAACGGTTTGATTTGTGAAGCGGTGGTTAAATCATTTTAATAGGTAATTTCTATGCTTTACACTCTAGGAAGCTGTAATTTCTTATGTAGCCTCTTTAGGACATTGACTTGACGATGCCCAGGGTCCGGATCAGATGAGTGGCTTTTGAAGCTAATTTCTATGTTTTACACTCTAGGAAGCTGTAATTTCGTATGTAGCCTCTTTAGGACATTTACTTGACGATGCCCAGGGTCCGGATCAGCTGAGTGGCTCTTAGAGCTTGCATGCGAGTCTGCAGGGGGGTAGGTGATGTAGCCTGGCTCGAATTCAATGAAGTACCCACGGGTGTCGGAACAATGAGTCAACACGATCGCGAATTCAATGAAGTACCCACGGGTGGGCGGTTTCTCTTATGGCCCATTTAATTGATTTGTACGCCCCGCCGTGCGATGCACGGGTGAGATCTGCCTAGTAATAAATACAATAAGAAAACACACATGAAAATGTCCCAATGTGTTGCAGACTCGTATGCAAGCATTTCAAGCTGCTTTGTCTTTCTTTTGATTTTCACGTACAACCAAGCCGTTGCTGGGGAAATAAAACTTCTTTAGTGTTTATGGGACCAAAATCGTTCTCCATTTGTTGGAAAGCTCTCGATTTATCACGCATTTCTTTCGTACTTTTAACTTAGAGTAATAAATCAGCATTCCTAGACACTACAATGGCTTAGAGGTCATAAAATGTCGTGGTAAAATGAGAGCATTCCAAAAAGTGGCGATTTTGTTTGGATAAACTATGGATTTTCAAATCGAAACTGTTGAAAAATGGCCTTATAACCACGAATTATGTTGACGTGAGACGGCAAACTTCTTGTGAGAAATAGGTTGGTTGAGTAGCGATTCATTGACGTAGGGCGGTCTCATGGCCGACTTTGGCTGAAATGCGAACCTACTCCAGGCGTGACGTCACGAGAATATGGGCCATACAATCAAACTTCAATAGCGTACTTTATCATTTTCATATAACCATGCTCATAACTCAGCTTGTTGGCCACGCACTTCGCAGTAGTTAACATAATATGGTTGGATAAATCGAGAGCTTTCGAACGAATGGTCAACGAATTTTGTGGGATGAAAAACGACGGAGTGCCATTTCCCTAGCAACGACTGGGTTGTAAGCGGAAATCATCGGAAACCCAACCGTAACGCTTTTTTTAAACGCATTTTTCAACGCTTTTCGTTAACGCTTTTCGTTAACGCTTTATTCGTTTATGTGCCAAAGTAAAGACATAAAATTAAAGTGTCAAAAAAACCTTAGAATTTCCGAGCGCGCGAAGAAAGAGAAATCACGCGCTGCTAGCGGATGTATTGAATAGACGATCAATCTCGAAATTCCATCAAAAATCGCTAGACAGTGGTACTGGAATACATAAAAATTGCCTTGTAAATATCAACTGATGAATGCCAATATTGGAATTATCAGTTGATATAGTTCCAATGGAATTTATTATAACGTTGCGAACTATTGTCCATGCGATGTACCTACTAGTGAAGTATTGGTACCTAAATGCTAAATTTCATCTCTTAAATTGCCCCTAAAGCTATCTATGGGTAGCGGAAGCATTGTTTTCACTTGCGAGAGATTTAAAAGTTGTGTTCTCCACCAAAGTCAAACGGCTGTAGTTTTTTTTTACAGTGGTAAAATGTCCACTCGCATTTTACGTTTTAGACTATTCTGAACAACTTTCGTTCCGTGTCTTTCTCTCTCTATCTCTGTGTATGGGTGATATTCTCGAGACTTGGACACTAGCGCATCCTTACATCGAGGCAAGCGAAATCGATGTTATTTCACCTTGTCATGGTGACGAGTAAACATATGCAAAAATGCCCCATTTGTAGTCACAGCTGGACAACAGCATAACATAGTCTCACCTAGTTCCGAGTCAATATTTCATTATTTGTAATATGCAAGGTGATAAATTGTACGCAAATTACATCAAGTTATTATCAGGTGTTGACCTCAAACGCTACGAATGCAAGATTTAATCTGTGGGGTAGAGATCCATATGAAATGTGTGTTGGGGAGTTGACATACAAGTGTTCTAGATGATCCAGACATCAGCCGCAAAAATGTTGTGGATTACCTTTCTAGTTTTAGAACTGTTCTTTGAATCAATTAAAACTAAATCAATAAATTACCTTTTTTGTCCATGAAATTTGCGTAACTGCAAAACTTGCGCAATAACTGCACTGCCAATGCCGTCTTTATGAAATCTTACCTTCAGAGGAATGCATTTCAAGGTTTTTTCCTTGCAGCTGGTTTTTAATTCATGTTGCATATTCCCTGATTCGATATTTGACAAACTTGCTAATCAGCGGTTGTATTCGTCGGCAAAGCAACGACCCACCTACTTTGTTTAGGCACTTTAAACCAACAGCAAATCTGGTAGGACGTACGTACCTACCTAAGTAGTTTTGTTTCTTGGTGTAGCAACATCCTGCCTTGTTTATTTTGACAAACTATCAAATCTCTATTTTTATTCATTCAATATAACAAGTAAAGTTTCCTCAGTTAAGCATAGTACTACGAACTTATAATAAAACGCTGATGAAGCTACCTGAGCAATGGCCCTGTACCTACACAGCAGTACAGACACCTGAGGAATTTTCAATAATCTTTTCTTTACTATTTTTCAGGTAAATTATTTTCAAAGCCTAAACGAATGAAGTTCTTTAGTTTTCTGACACTCATTAACTACTATAGTTAGTAGGCTCCTAGTCCAAATAAAAACTCGTTCACGTTAGATTGGTATTGTTGACAGCAATCTACAATCAATTATTGCGCTGGCAAGCATGATTATTATAACATTTAGTCGAATTGAAACTTTGTATTGCTACAATATTATACTTTTTCAAAACAAAACTGTTGAAAAATGGCCTCATAACCACGAATTATGTTGACGTGAGACGGCAAACTTCTTGTGAGAAATAGGTTGGTTGAGTTGCGATTCTTTGACGTAGGGTGGTATCATGGCCGACTTTGGCTGAAAAGCGAACCTACTCCAGGCGTGACGTCACGAGAATATGGGCCACATCTGTGTGCGTATGTCCGCAAATCTTTGTAGCAAGCTTAATTTCCACAATATTCAACAGGTTCTTATGAAATTTTCATGGTATGTGCGGGTTAGGGTGAAGATGGTCCCCAATGAGTTTCGTTGTTCCCAAATCTTCACTCGGCGCATGCGCAAACGTAAATTCCAACAACCATCATTTTCTCTCGCTCCGTTGTCCGATCTCGCTTCAAGACTCCTAAATCGGCAAAATCTCAAATGTAGGGCAAATGATCCTTTCAGGTTGTTCCAATCTTTTATTGGAGTTCATAGCCTAATGACTATTTCAGATGGCATTTCCGGAAGTTTCTGGTGAAAAATTTCGAAGCGGTTGTGTGAAACACCAATCCAGTGACCTCGGCTGTACATTTGAGATGAAACGAAAAAGCCTACTTTTTATCAGTTTTTTAGCCAATTTAACTGTCAAGTACTCTTGAACTCTCATCTCCGGTCCTATGTTTACCCAACACTTGAAAGGTAAAAATATCTGCGTATCACTAATTTCAAGAGTACATCACTTGAGTCATTTCCGTTGTGAATAGCGGGGACTGGTGAGTAAGACACGACACAAGAGGGTAAAGTTCCAGCTAAGTTATTATTTAGAAAGCTGGCTACAAATCCAGGTCCACTGGCTATAAATCAGTTTTGATTTCACCGAGGTACAGGTGTGTATGAAGCTGTTCTATAAAAAACCAATACCATCTTTCAATGTGAACTAGTTTAATATCCTTGATTCCACGTATGTATAGCATTTCCAAGCCAAATGAAACCTTTTCCAAGTCAAATGAAACCTTTTCCAAACCAAATTAAACCTTTTCCATATCAAATGAAACTTTTTCCAAACCAAATGAAACCTTTTCCAAACCAAATGAAACCTTTTCCAAATCAAATGAAACTTTTTCCAAACCAAATGAAACCTATTGAGAAAATGAGTGAACTGAGGTACCTAGATAGGTAGGTACCCACTCACATTCAACAGTCAGAAATTTCTCAACCTTACTTGTTTCCTATTCTACTAAGGTGAGATCCACTTCGGTAATCCTATGCCTGAAATTCATCGAATTTTCATTTTGTCAACGTCTTTCTATGATAGGTACAATTGCATCTACCTGCAACTTGCAGGGTACCTACCTATTTAGGTACCTCAGTCACTCATTAGCGAATTTTTGAAGAAAATTAAGCTATTGTTCTCGCCTCAAAATTTGTATAATGTGAATTTTTGAAAAAAATTTATGCAGAAATCCGTTTCAGGCTATTCTGAATCATATTCTGAAGTTTAACGCATTTTTTAATGTATGTATGTATGTGTCATTCCAGACGACAACTGTCCGTAGAATTGTGCTAGAAACTTCAAACAAATTTTAAAATGTTAAGGACACAAAACGAAAGTTCAAGTTCGTTGGCCAGCATGATTGGATTACATCTTCGGGTTGAAATTTTCAAAAATGTAGTCAGAAATTTCAAAATAGCCTGTTTTTTGCGATTTGTTGTGCGAAATAATTTTTTCAGCATACTAACATGTGGTATATTCGGAATCAGCGTAAAATTTCCTATAAGAATATGTATCAAGTTTTCAAAAATTTCAAAGTTGAAAAATCAGTCAAAAATCGAAATAATGCCGTTCGCTAGTTGTAAAAATCGGTAATATTTGCATGAAACATTGTCCAAATTCAGATTGAACTACTCTTATGTAGCGACTGAAATGTTGAAGATTTCTTCAAAAATTCGCTCATGGGGTCATGCTGCATGACTGGACTTTTTTCTCAATAGGTTTCATTTGGTTTGGAAAAAGTTTCATTTGATTTGGAAAAAGTTTCATTTGGTTTGGAAAAGGTTTCATTTGACTTGGAAAAGGTTTCATTTGGCTTGGAAATGCTATATCACCAATGTATTGCCTATCCACAGTTATCCTAAGAACTGCTAAGTTTGAAAACCCTGTGATTCAGGGAAAACGAAAAGTATTAGCAGGTCCAACAGGAAAACAACTCCGCAAGTCAACAGCTAGGTAGAGCCTGGGTAGAAAATATCGGAAATCGCCGATGTTTTTTGGCTTCACCATAAAATGTTCTCTCCGATCTATACACCTCAAGATCAAGAGCAGATTGGGGAATCTTGTCCACCTGTATCAGAGTGCCTCCGCAATAAAGAGTGGTTATTTGGGGAAGCCAGTCAGTAGGTTATTGGTAGAATAAGTTGGCTGTGTGTGTTCCAGATAACCAGCCTGAATGTTACATGTAACAAGAAGAAACCCTAGGGTATCGTTCGAGCCCCAGGAACAGAGACTTATACCGGAACAGATAGAAGCATCGGAAGACTTAAGAGGGTCATTCTCGCCTCTCATATGCTCGTGTGATGTGGTCTTGCATAAAGAATACGGAGTATTCGTAAAGAAAATTGCCCACAACCTAGCCGAAGAATGGAAAAAGGCATACTCCCAAGTTCTTGGCTGATTGATAGTGAAGCTTCACTTCTCCATCATACGAGCAGTTTCACTCAGGCCACGTGGAGCGCGTCGAAAAGTGAGGTCAATTGGTTTGGAAGATGGAGCTTCCCACACTACTAGATGACTAGGTAAACAAAGAAAGCGACACCTACCACATGAAACAAAATTTTTCGATGGAATGTTAAAAATAAAATAAAACTTATACCGGTTTCCAGCATTGTAGGCATGCAACAAGGAAAGCTTGAAGACCTGAAATCTTCCTACAAACCCATAGCGCTCGTTTCATGTCTTCTAAAAACACTGGAAAGATTATTAGAACCGATTAGTATGAAAAACAGCGGTCCCCTGCTACCTAGCCAATATTTAAGAGTACGAAATTATTTTTGTCATAAAACTTAATATGGTAGCTGCTACAGGCGTTCTTTTCAGTAGATTTTATGCGATCTCTTCATACCAAGTTTGTAGTGCATGGTTTTCTGGTTCATCTTGGTTTATGGAATGAGTTGGTGGTTGGTACTTACCTTCCATTCATCAGGATGTACAATCAATGAGAATTCCAAGAAAATGTGATTGCTTGAAGCTCTCCCAAAACCTCACGTCTTCTTTTTGTCCAATAGTCTCATTATATCTAGGTTCAACTCTTCTTATTTCAACTACATATCTGTTCATCAAAACTAACTGGTGAATCATTGTATTCTCATTTTCTCACTTCTTTTCTGTCACAACTCTATATATAAACAAAAATTATCAGCACTTCAACAAACCAGCAAAAATGATTCAATTCAACTGTGACTGCCCCGATTCAGGCGGGAGGACCAATGACTTTCGTCTTTGTCTGATAAGGCTTATTTCCGGTCTCCCAAAGGAACAAGAATAACAGCATGAAAAGCAAAAACTCAAAGAAAAGAGTAACCTTTGAGAACTGTTATTGATCAGTGCGGAATGTGAGAGGGAATTTTTCCGTCCCTTTTCCCTCAAACCAGGGAAACTTCCCCTACAACATACTGTCAGGGCTGCCAACTTAAGTTGAAAAAGCGTTGAGTGTCCCCTGAGTGCACTGTCAAACTCGTGTAATCTGAGTGTGCCCCTAACTGTTGAGTGAACCACCCCACTCAACTATGAATTCGAACTGGTGGGTATAGGTGACCCTTCATTTAGGTGATTCCGAGTGAACACACACTCAGGCTCTGTTTATGAATACCACCCTTATACTGGTTTCCAGCATTGTAGGCATGAAACCAGGAAAGCTTGAAGACCTGAAATCTTCCTAGAAGCCCATAGCGCTCGTTTCATGTCTTCTAAAAACACTGGAAAGATTATTAAGAACCGATTAGTATGAAAAACAGAGGTCCCCTGCTAGGCGAAAGTCATTGGTCCTCCCACCTGGATCGGGGCAGTCACAGTTGAATTGAATAATTTTTGCTGGTTTGTTGAAGTGCTGATAATTTTTGTTTATATATAGAGTTGTGACAGAAAAGAAGTGAGAAAATGAGAATACAATGATTCACCAGTTAGTTTTGATGAACAGATATGTAGTTGAAATAAGAAGAGTTGAACCTAGATATAATGAGACTATTGGACAAAAAGAAGACGTGAGGTTTTGGGAGAGCTTCAAGCAATCACATTTTCTTGGAATTCTCATTGATTGTACATCCTGATGAATGGAAGGTAAGTACCAACCACCAACTCATTCCATAAACCAAGATGAACCAGAAAACCAGGATCGTAGTTGACAACCACCGGGTTCAAAATCCGTAGCGTGACAACACTCATAGTTGACCATGAGCAAACTCGTGACTCTACATTAGAACAGAGTAAGGTAAAGCGGGATCATTGTGTTGACAAGAACGCCTGTAGCTTCCATATTAGTTTTATGACAAAAATAATTTTGTTGTCGTAAATATTGGGTAGGTAGCAGGGGACCTCTGTTTTTCATACTAATCAGTTCTTAATAATCATTCCAGTGTTTTTAGAAGACATGAAACGAGCGCTAGGGGCTTGTAGGAAGATTTCAGGTCTTCAAGCTTTCCTGGTTTCATGCCTACAATGCTGGAAACCGGTATAAGTTTTATTTTATTTTTATCTGATAAGGCCTATTTCCGGTCTCCCAAAGTAACAAGAATAATAGCACGAAAAGCAAAAACTCAAAGAAAAGAGTAACCTTTGAGAACTGTTATTGATCAGTGCGGAATGTGGGAGGGAATTTCTCCGTCCCTTTTCCCTCAAACCAGGGAAACTTCCCCTACAACATACTGTCAGGGCTGCCAACTTAAGTTGAAAAAGCGTTGAGTGT
Source organism: Adelphocoris suturalis (assembly GCA_030762985.1). NCBI lineage: Eukaryota > Metazoa > Arthropoda > Insecta > Hemiptera > Miridae > Adelphocoris > Adelphocoris suturalis. The sequence goes on along the minus strand of CM061049.1, from coordinate 13,633,502 downwards.
CCCCTGAGTGCACTGTCAAACTCGTGTAATCTGAGTGTGCCCCTAACTGCTCAATGAACCACCCCACTCAACTATGAATTCGAACTGGTGAGTGGAGGGTGACCCTTCATTTAGGTGATTCCGAGTGAACACACACTCAGGCTCTGTTTATGAATACCACCCTTATACTGGTTTCCAGCATTGTAGGCATGAAACCAGGAGAACCTGAAGACCTGAAATCTTCCTTCAAGCCCATAGCGCTCGTTTCACGTCTTCTAAAAACACTAGAAAGATTATTAAGAACCGATTAGTAGGAAAAACAGAGGTCCCCTGCCACCTAGCCAATATTTACGACTACGAAATTATTTTTGTCGTAAAACTAATTTGGTAGCTACAGGCGTTCTTGTCAACACAATGATCCCGCTTTACATTACTCTGTTCTAATGTAGAGTCACGAGTTTGCTCATGGTTAGCTATGAGTGTTGTCACACTACGGATTTTGAACCTGGTGGTTGTCAACTACGATCCTGGTTTTCCGTTTCATCTTGGTTTGTGGAATGAGTTGGTGTTTGGTACTTACCTTCCATTCATCAGGATGTACAATCTATGAGAATTCCAAGACCCACTCCCAAAACCTCACGTCTTCTTTATGTCCAACAGTCTTATTATACCTATAACTCTTCTTATTCTCAACTACATATCTGTTCACCAAAACTAACTGGCGTATTCTCATTTTCTCACTTCTTTTCTGTCACAACTCTATATATAAACAAAAATTATCAGCACTTCAACAAACCAGCAAAAATGATTCAATTCAACTGTGACTGCCCCGATTCAGGCGGGAGGACCAATGACTTTCGCCTTTGTCTGATAAGGCTTATTTCCGGTCTCCCAAAGGAACAAGAATAACAGCATGAAAAGCAAAAACTCAAAGAAAAGAGTAACCTTTGAGAACTGTTATTGATCAGTGCGGAATGTGGGAGGGAATTTTTCCGTCCCGTTTCCCTCAAAACAGGGAAACTTCCCCTACAACATACTGTCAGGGCTACCAACTTAAGTTGAAAAAGCGTTGAGTGTCCCCTGAGTGCACTGTCAAACTCGTGTAATCTGAGTGTGCCCCTAACTGTTCAGTGAACCACCCCACTCAACTATGAATTCGAACTGGTGAGTGGAGGGTGACCCTTCATTTAGGTGATTTAGCTCTGTTTATGAATTTCGCCCTTATACTGGTTTCCAGCATTGTAGGCATGAAACCAGGAAAGCTTGAAGACCTGAAATCTTCCTACAAGCCCCTAGCGCTCGTTTCACGTATTCTAAAAACACTGGAAAGATTATTAAGAACCGATTAGTATGAAAAACAGAGGTCCCCTGCTACCTAGCCAATATTTACTACGAAATTATTTTTGTCGTAAAACTGATATGGTAGTTACAGGCGTTCTTGTCAACACAATGATCCCGCTTTACCTTACTCTGTTCTAATGTAGAGTCACGAGTTTCATAGTTAGCTACGAGTGTTGTTACGCTACGGATTTTGAAAACGTGGTTTCGTCATTAACTGAGGATTTGTGACAAGTCCGGGAACCGTATTGATTCACATTAGCCCGCATTTGTCGAGAGGTGACTCGGAGGTCTGAAGATATCCATTCTTTTGTCGAGAGAACGATGTGTGAACTTACTTGTCTCGGAATGACGCGAGTGAGTCATTCCGTTTATACTTAACAATCCGTCCTTTGTTCGGGAGCGGAAATTGTTCCCATCACTGGGGGGGGGGGCTACCAACTAGGACCGGACCCTCATAACCCTAGAAACAACCGAATTTCGGATGGCATCTTGCAAAGATTCACGGGCACACAATCATGTACACCGTCAAACTGACATATCATTAAATTTGTTCAGAATGATCTGAATCGCAAAATCAGATTTAAAAGTTTAACAAAAACAATTCTGGTTCGGTAAATAATGCTTGAATAATTCTTTTCATTTATCTAAAAGAATTGGACATCAAAGTTTTTTCTCATGAAAAGTCTTCAAACTTTGAATTAGAAAAACAATTTTTTATCCAGTATTCGCAATTTTTCGTATTAGATTTGATATCTTCGCTCTTATGCCATAACCACGAATGTGCAATTTCGTGGTTTTGAGAAATCAAGCTTTAAAAATTCGAATGAATTCGAAAATCAGAATTTCGTTCAGGTAACTTTCGTGCTTTTGGCATCGCTTGATTACAAGAGAGGATTCACATTCGTGGACTCGCACAACTAGTTAAAGGCAATTTGTCAACTATTTCAGCATGTTCTGCGGGTTTGGCAAAATAAATAATAGTATCTTACGACTAAATGCACGTTTTTGGCCAGACAGATGGTACCCAGGCACAATCATAATGTAAGGGGAAAGGGATGTAAGGGGGGATTCTCACAAATTCTAGGAACTAGATGGATTTGCGAAAAGGAAGTGGAACGATGTAAAATTGAAACTTTTGAATCTCTAGTAAGAGGAAATAATAATAATTTCACTCGTTTTCCGAAGTCTCTCATCTTCATCTGGCTCTGCAAGACAGCCACGAAGAGTTTTGTTGTGCTGCAGAACCTTGTAGAATAGATTATATTCTTCAGGGATTGTTAGGGCCTTGCACATTTTTTTGGAGATCATTATATTTTGCCTGAGAAATTGGAAGTTCTCGGCTGTAAGCTGTAGTTAAATTTTGGTTTCAAGGTCGACCTTTCTTTCTGCAACTCATCTCCTTAAAGCACTTATTAAACTTATCTTTTTTTTTTTAATCTTTTCCTGGCAGTTTTTTCTATCTTGAAACCAGCACACGTTCCTAAACGGAATTCTGCCACTAACTATTGTGGCCGAGAGTTTTTTGAAGTCGCAGAAGTAACTATGCATCACAGTTTTAACTGTGAAAGGTCTAGGATTTTTCCCAGCAGATCTAATTATTTGTGCCCATCATTGAGGCACACTGCAGTCTGTTCAATTTTCGAATGCATGAAGTCGCACTCCATCTCCATGTGACCGGTTTCAAAGAATGTATGATTGACGGTCTCTAAAGTGGGATGTTGCTTCAAATGTTCCAGGCACATTGCAGCAAAAATCGAGTACTTCTGTTGTCCTCCACAATTGTCTGACATCATGCTTAGTTCCGTAATCGAATATACATGAAGCAATTTCGTTGGCGCCTCTTAGGAAATAATAGTGATGTGTCACTTTCAATCTATTTATCCGTTTTTTTTAAAACACAATGGTAAACTTTTTTTTTGTAAAATCCACTCCCTGTTCACTTTCATGTTGGTTGAGGGACGAGTACAATGTGTTGAAACCATCTGTGTGATCAAAACTGAAAACTGAAAACTATTCATGGTGGAAGCGCCAATGTGAAAATGCCATACTGGGAGGGGATGCCAAACTCACGAATGTGGCACATTCGCGTAATTGGCATGTTAGCAACGAATCATGATTATCACATTCGTGGATGTGGATTTCGTTTTCTACTGGTCAGGTGATTGTTAGAGTATTATCAACTTTTCCACTATATAGTACCCATCATATTTACACAGCACCAGTAACTAAAAAATACGAAATTTGCACAATTGATTTTGGCATAAGGACGACGATATACATTATTTTGAAAGTTGAGCACTTTTTGTGATCAGAAATTAGACATTTTTGTATGATCAGACCCCGATGTTTATTTTCCCATTCCACAAGGCAATCTTTCCAACTGCTTTTCAGTGGCTTGAAAAACGCCACATCCGAAGGTTGAGTAAGGTGGGTTGAATTTGGAGGCAGCAATATGAATGAAATGCCGTACTCTTGACACATTCTTACAACAGCCTGTTTTCCATGTTTATTCATGAAGAAAGGCACAAGAATATACTGAAACCAGGTTCGAAATAAGCCCATGTCAAACCATCGAGATGGTGAACGAGCATACCATACGGGCATATCCTTCGATTACCCCCTCAGTCCAGTTAGCATAAAGTAAAGTGGCAATGGTCTTGCATACCCGTAAACGATTGTTGTGTGGTGGAAATGATCAAGTTACAACTCCCTGACACCGATTGGTCGTAATGTGAAATGCATTAGGTATAAAAATACGTACATCTTCATTATTTTTCCTCGAATAGAAATCGTTCGCTACTAGTTGGAAAGCTATTGATTTATTTGACACGGAACTGCATCTCACGCTGCCAAATTCCTTCTGTACATACATCTGTCAGACCGTTACGTGAATAGCGTGACGGAAAATTTGGCTGACCCCCTGTGTATGACACATCCATGTCGAAAAGAGGAGGGGAAATTTGACTGCGTGATATTTTGAGGTAACTTGGGAGCTTTCCAACGAGTGGTGAACCCCAGCACAGTGGTTCAGAATTCTCCATTTACTGGCCAAAAATCCACGAGCCACAAAAACGATACAAAACATTAATGGGTGGTTGAGGGTGAAGAATAGTAGGGAGAAATGGGGTAATATCACCACCTTAAGCACGTTTGTCTATCACAGCTCAGGTTTGCACTCAAGAGCTTCAGATTTTGAAGCAAATTGTAAAAAAACATCTCCAGTAGTGAATTGCAACGTTTTTGCTGGTTGTGTAGCAACTTTATATTAGTCAACAGCAATTTACGAGATCCTTGTCAATGGCGGTATTACCCCAGCTAGCTGGAGAAATACCGCCATATTAAACCAAGGAGGAAATGATCAGTCTCATCAGGACATCGGAATAACGATTTATTGAATTTCAAAAACTCTTCCTGGGTAGCTTCTCACCATATTGGGAACTCAGTTGACAAGAAACGGATTCACTAAAGGTTGCAATTTCCACATCTGAATAGTAAAAATAGAACAAGATAAAATAATACTGGTAAAATAGTGTTGGTTCTTCACAGGAACTGAATTATTGACAACGTTCAACGAGGAACTCGTTAAAAAAAGAAATATTAGCATTCCATCTTCCCAGTTTTTAAAGTTTTAAATTTGGGTCTTCTTCAGGTTGCAGCAAAATGCACAAGGCTAACGTCCATTGTCAAAATCAAAACGGGAGCAAGAAGAGAAGAATCTTACAACGATTATGTTAATTTAGGAAAGCGGTTAGGTAAATACCTGCTGTACAATTATTCAGTAGATAGGTAGGTAAATATCTAATAAATCACGATTAGGTAAATATAGAGGTGCTTATGGAGACAAGATATCACAATATAAGTAATTCGTATTTGAAATATTAATTTATATTTCAATTACTCAGAATCAATAGAAATAGGTGATTATTACCACAAAAACTTCCAACAAGACTGATGATTGGAGTATTGGGGCAATACCACCATGGCGGAATCACCCTGAATTTGGGGTGTCGACTTTCGTAAAAAATCCTGCAGTAATGGGTGGAAATTAAAGCTAAATGATTTTTCTACGTCGTCATGCTCAACAATTTACATAAACGTATGAAAAACTATTACCTACCACGCAAACTCGACAACAGTAAAACTAAAACGCCAAGCTTCAAAAACTGTGAACTCGCTTAACTTTGATGAAAACAAATTAATGACGATTAAATTGAAGATGAATTTATATTTCTAGTAACTTTTCAAGTTTAGATTGACGTTTTATTGAAGTAATTTCGGTTTTTTCAAAAGAGAACAGCTGGAAGGGGTCGGGGTTTTAGCCGGTCCGGGGGCGGCCCCCTTGACAATCAATTCTCTAGGATGTGTGGAGAGTCTCCACAACATCCATTAAGAGCTACCTGTTCAGAAATGAGCTGGTGGCCCCGGGAGCGGTCATGATGGGTGGGTCCGGGCCGGTCGGGACCCTCAGGCCTCTCCACACCGAAAAAACGGCACAGGAAAATAATATTGGGCAGAGAAACAGAAGATAAAATTTGACAACAAGACCTGAACATTTGTCACAGCAAACTATACGGATGACATCAAACACAGAATATCAATCACAGACGAAATTTCACGATATATATGTTACCGGCAAAGTATGAAATCCATAGTCGTTCTATACAATGCCTGCACTTTTAAGGCAAATTATGAAATTCCTCCATTCTTAACTCTCTTTAGACACAACGGCTAGGCAATGTACACAATGCCTAGGCAGTCAATGTACTGCCTACCATTGATTTAGGCAAAGTATGAATACTCATCATTCTGACCTGTTTGTCCAACAAATTTTAATTTTTTACTAAGGGATTGACAACTTGATGGTATGTATTTTTGAGATGCGAGATGCGAGCATCCAAACCACCAAACTATACACAGCATTCTGACCTACATCTCCAACAAAGGTGCCCAGACCAGATAAGGATTGATCAGAGGGACACTTCGAATGCACGATCGGGCATTCTATACAATGCCTAGGTAAAGTAATAAAAAAAAGTCCAGTCATGCAGCATGACCCCATGAGTGAATTTTTAAGAAATCTTCGACATTTCAGTCGCTATTGATCGTGTAGAGAAATTTTAGTTTATGATTTTGATAGACAAACATGGAATCAAATTATTAAAAATAATTAGGAGGTACTCATACTTTATTATTATTAAACTAATCTTGTAGATTTAAAGACAATCTGAATTTGGACAATGTTTCATGCAAATATTACCGATTTTTACAACTAACGAACGGCATTATTTCGATTTTTGACTGATTTTTCAACTTTGAAATTTTTGAAAACTTGATACATATTCTTATAGGAAATTTTACGCTGATTCCGAATATACCACATATTAGTATGCTGAAAAAATTATTTCGCACAACAAATCGCAAAAAAACAGGCTATTTTGAAATTTTTGACTACATTTTTGAAAATTTCAACCCGAAGATGTAATCCGATCATGCTGGCCAACGAACTTGAACTTTCGTTTTGTGTCCTTAACATTTTAAAATTTGTTTGAAGTTTCTAGCACAATTCTACGAACAGTTATCGTCTGGAATGACACATACATACATGCATTTTTTTTTTTTTTTTTTTTTTTTTTTTTTTTTTTTTCAACTCCCCTCAAAGGCGGAGGGGGCACACCATTAAAATTAAAAATAAACAAATAAAATAAAAAGTGGGGAGGACGCCCAGGTTTACCCGACGCCGGCTCTAGGGATAAGGGAAGTTGCAGGACGAGAAGGAAGAATGGGATGAAAGGAAGTGCCCCTATAAAACGACCACCAGTTCAAGTAAGAACCCCTCAGGACGCGGGTGGTGATACCACGGAGTACTCCTGCTGAGATGCCCAACTCAAGTAACTCCGTGGCGCTTTTCCCGCACCACACCCCGCGCCATGACAAGGTCGCAGCCATAACCTTGATGTTATTAGGTGCCACTCCTTTTAGCTCAGATATCGCTTGTCGCAGATCATTTCTATCATATTTACTTATCTTAGCCCGCCAGGTCTGCTCCATGTCCACGCTGCCACTGACAACCTGGACATCCAGGATTATAGCAGACCCATCGGGCCTGACAGCAACGACATCTGGCTTCTTGCCCCGGTCACTCGGCATGTGATATAGTCTCTCTCTCTCAACAGCCCAACCGCTGGATGACAAAGCGCCTGCTATCTGCTTGGCAACCGCATCGTGACGGAGAATGCGGCCACCGTGAGTACGAGGACACTGCTGCACCACATGATACAGATTCTCATTTTTACCCCGACAGGCACGGCAGAGGGTGTCCACAGTCCCGCGACTACTCCTCGAACACCTCACCGAGGTGGCCAATGTTGCCACCCGGACGGCGTGAAAATGGCGATAGTCGCGGGCCCCAATGCCCTCTGAAGCCCATTCTACCCACTGGGAAGAAATTGGGGATTCAGAGCACTGTCGGAGTTCTTTACCATCTACTGACTCATGCAGCGCAGCAGCGAACTCAGCAGATGAGCTGGGTTTGGGAGCAGTTGGTGTTGCTCGGTCGCACCACAACAACTGCTGCTTGACAAAGTCAAGGTCAGCAGCAGTGCGGGCGACTTCCCAGCTCGAGCCCCTAAGGGCGAGCAGGCGCTGGCGGCGTAAAGATGGGATGCTGGCTGAGAGAGAGACAATACCGAGCCCACCGGCCTTGACCGGTGCATGGACATAGGCACTTGGGACACCAGGTGGAAAGCCTAGCCAAGAGCGCACAGCAGAGCGAACTTCACGGTCTAACTCTAGCAGCCTCCCCGCAGTAAGCCTGCCAAAGACTAACCCATAGGTCAGCTTTGGCAGTAAGTACGTGCGAAGGAGGCGCAGCTTCTGCTGTGGCTTCAATGGAGCCTTGGTGATACGAGCTAGTGCTCCACCAAGGTCCACACGGCTTGCGGCAATGGTGGCCACACCCATGAAGTCAACTCCAAGGTACCGCCAAACCTCCAGCACGGATCGGGTGGGGATGGGTGACTGTCCTATGACAAAACACTCCTCATCCACCACCTTCACCTGATGCTGGCGACCCGACGGGACCAAGGAGACTGACCCACACTTATCTGGGTTAACCACCAAACCACACCTGGCTAGCTGCTCAGCAAAGGCATTGAGGGCAATCTGCAAGCCCTCACGGGTTTCGGCGAGTAGGATTACATCATCGGCAAAAGCCAGTGCACCTACTCGCACCCCAGGGGCGAGATCGAACCCTATTTCAGCTGGCAGCTTACCCAAGGCCGTGTCCACGACCAGGTTAAAGAGGAGTGGCGACAGAGGATCCCCCTGGCGTACCCCGCGCCCAATGACAACATCCCCCGACATCTCACCTCGTGCCTCGAGGACCGTCACGCCTTCGTGGTACAGGCGAGCAACATACTCAATTAAACGAGCAGGTGCCCCGACACCACGAAGACAATCGGTCAGGGCAAAATGGCTGACGGTGTCAAAGGCCTTAGCGACGTCCAGAGCGGCAAGATGGAGTTGCCGGTTCTTAATACGGGCCAGCGAAATGACAGTTTGGAGAACTGTAAGGTTCTCCGCTGTGCCATCCGCTGGTCGAAATGCTCTCTGGACGTCACCTATGACACCAGCAGCTTGGAGGCGAGATGCCAGAATCTTTTGGAAATGGCGGAAGACTACAGACGATATAGATATCGGGCGGTAGCCTCCAGGCCCACTTAACCCTTTTTTCGGGATGAAAATTGTCCGGGCGCGGGTCAACGCTTTCGGGGGTCTTCCCGATAAAAGCAGCAAGTTGAGGATGAGCAGCTTAACTGTTTTTGGTGTTTTGTTCCAACGTCGGGCAGAAACACCATCAGGTCCAGCAGAAGTGGAGTTCTTGACCCGGCACTTATGTGCCTCGTCATGAAGCACCGGCGTGCACATGATGCCGCGCAAGGAATCCCTGGTGGAAGCTGGGGGCACCACCGGCTCACCAGGGTTGTGGCTGGGAGCACTCAAGAGTGGCTCCCAAAAGTCCACAAACTCCTGGAGAGGGGGCACAACTTGCTCATCCCCAGCTCCCTCCAGTACCTCCGCAGCCACACGAGCCGGATGCTTCCTCCACAACTTCTGGACCCGCTGATATTCCCGCCTTCTTGCTTGTTTTGCTGCTCTGCGACCTCCACGAGGCACCAAAGTAGGAGGAACTGCTCCCTGATGCCCCGTCACGGTCGCTTCCTCAACCCGTGGGAAGATCCTCTGTATGTAGGCTGCAACCTCGTCCTCCAAGCCTTCAGGCCTCTCAACAGCCCGCCTCACCAGGTCCTGCAGGTAGGCACTCTCATAACCATCAATACGGCCTACCTGCTCCCCGAGCCTCAACACTTCAGTCTTCAAGTCTTCAAGAAGACCGGAGGTCCCGGGGGAGGATTGCTGAACGGCGGGCTGTTGCCCCACGCCTGTAGGAGATGCGGGAGAGGCCCCACGGCTATTTGCCAGGATCGCCTCCTGGACAAGCTGCTTATAGTGGGGCCTCAGGCGAAGAGATTGGATGGCAGAAAGCGTGCGCATGGGAAAACGTTGTTGCAAAAATACATTAATATGACGTACCCCATTGCGCACAGCCTCTGCCTCCTCTGCTGCCATTCGCCGCAAATCCTCAGAAGCATACCTGGGCCGCTCTCGCTCTATGTCAATTGCAGCGTTGGCCTCCACGGGATGCTTCTGCCAGACGTGGGCACTGAGGCCACGCTTGGAACTGAAGGCTCTCTCACAATGGGCACACTGGTGGGCATTATTCAGGGCAGAGGAAGAGGATGAAGGGTAGGATGAAGAGGATGAAGATGAGGTGGAGGATGACCGACGCCCCTGCCTGGGGCGCCCCCGAGCGCCTCCCCTAGAACCCCGGGTGCCAATGGGCACGCGGGGGTTATGAGGCTCATGTTCGTTTGTTTTCATAACTGGGGAAGCGTTTGTTAGGGACAGGAGGCCCATTGGCATGAGCCGCCCCCCTTATCGCCAGCGGGTCATTTCGCCACCCTCTGTTCACCCAGAGGGTGCCCGGGTTGCGCGACGGGGACGCATGACCATGACTTGGGTAGGGATATGAAGGAGCTCCGAAGAGATAAAAACACCAACAGTTGCCCTACCCCAGCAACCCAAATACATACATATATATATACATACATATATACATACATACATATATACATACATATATACATACATACATATATACATACATACATAAAAAAATGCGTTAAACTTCAGAATATGATTCAGAATAGCCTGAAACGGATTTCTGCATAAATTTTTTTCAAAAATTCACATTCTACAAATTTTGAGGCGAGAGCAATAGCTTAATTTTCTTCAAAAATTCGCTAATGAGATTCATTTTACACATTGCCTGCTCCATTCAGGTATTGTATACAACGACTAGGCATTAGTTCTGGTACATGTACAATTTGTTTAAAACCAATAAATGAATTTAAAAAAAAAAATCGGTTTTGCCAGTTGATTAAAAAATGAACTAAGTTTTGTAATTTTTTTACTAAATTCATTTAATGAACATCAAAATTTTTTAGAAATTTGTGTACGGTAAGTTTAAGTATTGATGTACCTGAATGTACGGTAATTTGGAATGGACTGATACGGTAATGGATGATCGTGGGATGGCGACCCTGATTGGGGGATTTGGATTTCTCAAGAAGACGTTGAAGAAGAATTAGGTAAATATGTTTACTGTAGGAATAAAAGTACCTAAAGAAGCCTTTGTTTTAAGGTATATTTATGGTCGACGTTTTTGATATATAGTTAGGTACTATTGTTTCCCCATCTATGAACAGATGATATTGGTGGATGAAGTCGGTAAAAAGAGGTCAAGGTGTTAGAAAGTTTATTAAATACTAGCCGCTCCGGCTCGCTACGCTCGCCTCCACGTCCAGCCGGGGGGCAAGCCCCCCGGACCCCCCCTTAAATTGCTCGCTTCGCTCGCAAAATGTGGCATGTAGGGAATTTTGCTCGCTTCGCTCGCAAAGTGTGGCATGTAGGGAATGTTGCTCGCTTTGCTCGCAAATGGTAGATCCCTAAGGGTAGGTTTAACGTGTGTAGGGGATGTTGCTCGCTTCGCTCGCAAACGGTAGATCTCTAAGGGTAGGTTTAACTTCTGTAGGGGATGCTGCTCGCTTCGCTCGCTTGAGGAAGTTATACTGTTCACCCAACTTGGCAGACGTTTTTTTCAGTTGGGAATTCTTACAAACAAATTAAATCTTATAAAACTACGTGGAACCACGAAAAGTTTAGTGTGGTATGTAGGGAATGTTGCTCGCTTTGCTCGCAAAGTGTGGCTGTATACATGCGATGTATTACAATTGAAACATGTAGGGGATGTTGCTCGCTTCGCTCGCAAACGGTAGATCTCTAAGGGTAGGTTTAACTTCTGTAGGGGATGCTGCTCGCTTCGCTCGCTTGAGGAAGTTATACTGTTCACCCAACTTGGCAGACGTTTTTTTCAGTTGGGAATTCTTACAAACAAATTAAATCTTATAAAACTACGTGGAACCACGAAAAGTTTAGTGTGGTATGTAGGGAATGTTGCTCGCTTTGCTCGCAAAGTGTGGCTGTATACATGCGATGTATTACAATTGAAACATGTAGGGGATGTTGCTCGCTTCGCTCGCTTGAGGAAGTTATACTGCCCACCCAACTTGGCAGACGTTTTTTTCAGTTGGGAATTCTTACAAACAAATTAAATCTTATAAAACTACGTGGAACCACGAAAAGTTTAGTGTGGTATGTAGGGAATGTTGCTCGCTTTGCTCGCAAAGTGTGGCTGTATACATGCGATGTAGTACAATTGAAACATGTAGGGGATGTTGCTCGCTTCGCTCGCAAACGGTAGATCTCTAAGGGTAGGTTTAACTTCTGTAGGGGATGCTGCTCGCTTCGCTCGCTTGAGGAAGTTATACTGTTCACCCAACTTGGCAGACGTTTTTTTCAGTTGGGAATTCTTACAAACAAATTAAATCTTATAAAACTACGTGGAACCACGAAAAGTTTAGTGTGGTATGTAGGGAATGTTGCTCGCTTTGCTCGCAAAGTGTGGCTGTATACATGCGATGTATTACAATTGAAACATGTAGGGGATGCTGCTCGCTTCGCTCGCTTGAAGAAGTTATACTGCCCACCCAACTTGGCAGACGTTTTTTTCAGTTGGAAGTTCTTACAAACAAATTAATTCTTATAAAACTACGTGGAACAACGAAAAGTTTATTAGGGAATGTTGTACTGCCCACCCAACTTGGCAGACGTTTTTTTCAGTTGGGAATTCTTACAAACAAATTAAATCTTATAAAACTACCTGGAACCACGAAAAGTTTATTCGGGGATGTTGCTTCGCTCGCAAGGTATACCTGTATATGTATAGGACAAAGTCCGTATTTATTATTTGAAATGGCTCTCGCTTCGCTCGCAAGGTAGGTGTATACCTGCTCGCCTCGCAACATTGTGACATCGAACCCTTCACGTCAATTCTTGAGCCTTCTCTCGTCCACGGCACAATTTTAATCGCTTTGCTCGCTTCCGCTCGCAATTTGACCAACTTAACGTCACTTTTTTCGATATCCGATTTCGGATTCAGATTCGGCGGACCCAAAGCTGTATTTCGCCCGCGAAAACCGTTCCGAAAAACGTACCTTTATGGGGTATATTTTAATCGGAAAAAACCAAGATTTTCGGCGGACTTTTCGAGAAAACGGGTCCGTACTCTCGCATTTTTTTAACGCATTTCCCGATACTTTTTTCGCGATCCGATCGCGCCGTCGTCTTCCTCGTTCAAAAACCTACGAAACCCGTATTTTTCCGGAATTGTCAACGGCCGTTTAGAGGGGTAGGGGAAGCGGGGAAGTCCAAAAAGCGCACATTAATTCTTACTCCGACCCCCCTCCCGCCCTACGGCCCATGCTTCGGCTGGGATTAGACAATTTTAAATTCGCTCGTTCCACCTTTCGGAAAATCTCAAGAAGATCCCCCCACTCGTACACTCCCCCCACTCAGCCGTTTGGCCGTGCATAGACACGACAGACAGACAGACAAACAGACAGACGGAGTTTCATTCTTATAAATAACTAGCCGCTCCGGCTCGCTACGCTCGCCTCCACGTCCAACTTGGCAGACGTTTTTTTCTGTTGGAAATTCTTACAAGCAAATTAAATCTTATAAAACTACGTGGAACCACAAAAAGTTTATTAGGGAATGCTGCTCGCTTCGCTCGCTTGAGGAAGTTATACTGCCCACCCAACTTGGCAGACGTTTTTTTCTGTTGGAAATTCTTACAAACAAATTAAATCTTATAAAACTACGTGGAACCACGAAATGTTTATTATTGAATGTTGCTCGCTTCACTCGCAAACGGTAGATCTCTAAGGGTAGGTTTAACTTCTGTAGGGGATGCTGCTCGCTTCGCTCGCTTGAGGAAGTTATACTGCCCACCCAACTTGGCAGACGTTTTTTTCTGTTGGAAATTCTTACAAACAAATTAAATCTTATAAAACTACGTGGAACCACAAAAAAGTTTATTCGGGGATGTTGCTCGCTTCGCTCGCAAGATATACCTGTGTAGGAAAAAACCGGTATTTATTACGTTGAAATGAGTCATCGACTCCCTTCAAGATTTAACTGCGTAGGCTAAGTCCCTTCCCTCGCAAGGTATACCTGTATATGAGTAGGGCACCTAGGTGTACCTGCTCGCCACATTGTCATCGAACTCCAAACACGTCTTCCCAGAGCCTTCTCGCGAACACGGCAAAATTAATTTCTGATGTTAAACGCTTCTCCTCGCTTCCGCTCGCGATTTGACCAACTTAACGTCACTTTTTTCGATATCCGATTTCGGATTCAGATTCGGCGGACCCAAAGCTGTATTTCGCCCGCGAAAACCGTTCCGAAAAACGTACCTTTATGGGGTATATTTTAATCGGAAAAAACGTAGTTTTTGTCGGACTTTTCGAGAAAACACGGTCCGTACTTTCGCATTTTTTTGACGCATTTCCCGATATTTTTTTCGCGATCCGATCGCGCCGTCGTCTTTCTCGTTTCAAAACCTACGAAACCGGTATTTTTCCGGAATTGTCAACGGCCGTTTAGAGGGGTTGGGGAAGCGGGGAAGTCCATAAAGCGCACATTAATTATTACTTCGACCCCCCTCCCGCCCTACGGCCCATGTTTCGGGTGGGATTAGAAAATTTTAAATTCTTTTATACACCCTATCGGAAAATCCCAAGAAGATCCCCCCACTCGTAGATCCGGCCCACTCAGCCGTTTGGCCGTGCATAGACACGACAGACAGACAGACAAACAGACAGACGGAGTTTCATTCTTATAAATAATAGAGATAGAGATTGCTTATTAACTGGTAGGTAATGGACCTTCAAGCTTCAACGTTATTGGAATTTAAGTACCTAATACGAATACCCCCTGTCTAATGAACAATAACTTAGTTAGGTACCTATTTCAAGTTTGAAAGATTCATCATTGAAAATTGTGAAAAATGTGTGTCAATTTTTCCATAGAAATTTAGTTGGTTAAAAATTTAAATAATTTTAGTTCTAAATCCACTAAAATTCTTGAAAAAATCGATACTTTCTTAAAGAATCGATACGATTCTTTTCGACTTATTTCAAAAGAATTGATACGATTGCCTATTAATAATTGCCTATCAAACGATTAAATTTTTTGTTAAACGCCAATTTTCTATTAGTCCGGAATACTCCTTTCCATAGTATTAGAACTCCGAATACATTTAATGTACCACAAAAAAAAAAAAAAAAAAAAAAAAAAAAAAAAAAACCTAGGATTGTTACAAGCGCCGTATTGTGAACCAATTTTATTAAATCAATTATCGTATCATTTATTAGAACCGCCATTCACAGCTAAGAATAAAGTTAGAATAAAGACTTGGGTAGTGGAAAATATTATTTAACTATTAATATACATTGTAATTTGAACAATTTGTACTTTATTTTATTCTGTTAGTATTGATATTATTGTCTGTTCGATATTATTATTATTAGACTGGACACATGCATTTATTATAAATTTTTACTTTATTACGAATATGCCCACGCACAAGATTTTCTTTTGTGGGTTTGTGAGAATACGTTTAATTATTCAAAGTTTATCTGTTATTTTGTTTCAAATTTTATACATGTCCTGATCTATTTTGTATCATATTATTTTATTCTTCACAAATATACGCATTTTAAGTTTCAGGCTATTCTGAATCATATTCTGAAGTTTAACGCATTTTTTTATGTATGTATGTATGTATGTATGTATGTATGTATGTATGTATATATGTATGTATGTATATATGTATGTATATATCGTGGGTTCAATACTAAAACTAGGTAACTCGATTTTTGGCGATTCTGAGTTATCTACCCCATTAGATTATTTAGGCCAGTAGGTTTCCAATGATGTAGCTAGGTTACGAAAATATTGATCCATAGGCCACATATTTGCGAATTTCAAAACTAGATAACTATGCCAACAGCTAAACGATCAATGCTAGAAGTAGGTAACTCAAATACACCTATTTTTTGGACTGGATCCATCGCCATGACTAAAGTGACAAAAGTAGATAACTCTTGTCAAGACAACTACATCATCAGAGAACAGAAGGAAGTTTAGTACCGATTTTTATTTACCGATTGAAGGAGTTCAAGAAAAAGTGTGCAAGTTCATGTTCCTTAGCTCGCTAGGTATTGAAAAAAGGGGTACCTAGTTGATATAGGTACCTAGCCCTATAAAAAAATATAAAAAAATCTTCCATCAATGTTTGTTCTGAACATCGAAGAGGTAAGCATGTTAAAAAAACAGTTAAGGATCAGATAAAATTAAGAATGGTATTAAATCTCACATAGAATCCTTCCCCGTCGTGCCATCGCATTATGCTCGTTCGGGAGATAGTTCATTAATTTCAATAAACTTTGATCTACAACAAGTGCTTCTAGCACCTAGTGACCCTATGAACAATGCCTTGTTTTATAAACGGAGATTGACAACATACAAGTTTACTGTTTATAATGTCATTTCGTAAGAAGGAGTATGTATGCTTCGTGTGGCATGAGGGTAAAGGAGGTAGAGGCAGCAACGAAATTGCTTCAAGCCTTTACCAGCATTTTTAGTCCTGGCCAGAAAATATCGAAGAAATCCGCTGCTTTAGTGATCGATGCGGCGGGCAAAATTTGAATCAATTTGTTGCCGGTATATGGATGCATGTTGTAAAGACTCTAAACTCGGACGGCATAGAGCTCAAACTACGTCGGGACACTCGGGAATGGAATCCGACTCTATGCATTCTGCTATCGGTACCGAATTTAAAGCGAGGGGGGAAAGCTAAATAGCCAGGTGACTGGAAAACTATAGCTCGTGCGGCTCGCAAGAAGGATGATAAACCGTATGACGTTATCCACCAGATTTCCTTCTACGATTGGAAAACCATTGGTCAAAACAACTTCATAATGAGAAAGAACGACATATGAAAATCCTGTACACTGGCAAAAAATGCCTTCTATAAAGTTCATGAAAAGCCAGCCTGAATCATTCCAATTCAAGGAGAACTTTGATGAAGCAGAATACAGAAAAGTTTATTGCTGAGGTCGTCACACAGTCCTCAGATACCTCTAACAGTTCCAGTGAATATTATCTATCTCCACGGCAAAATATATCGCACCCATCCTAGAATAAGGGTACAACTCAAAAATTGTCATTTTCGGCAAATCGCATTCAAAGTTTTCCTTCCACACCATTGGCTACCCGTTCTTTGGAACACGATGAACATAATTTATCTTTGCGAAACTTGTTTCCTACATTATTACTCTAACGCCCCATGGTGAATGAATAGTTTTTTAGCCAGTGGGAAGGGAGTGGGGGGAACGGTTTTGTTGATTTTTTAAGAATTTTTGAGTTGTTCCAACTCAACTTACTGAAATCTCACCAGTCAGGATCCAAAATGTTCAGAAAAGAAAGACACAAGTTAAAATTGTCCACACAAAAAGGAAACAACTCAAAACGAGACACAGACTGCGTGAACTCAACTGAGTTGTGTCTTTCTTCCTAGGACGTGAATTGATTACTCTCTCCATAGAAGAGTGACACACGCACTCTCTAGCGGAATTAGAGTGCCCTACACATTATCTCCACCATCTACAGACAAACTAGACCGTTTCTACATCTCAAAACCACAACTAACTCAAAAATCGCGATTTTTGAGTTGTACCCTTATTCTAGGACGGGTGCGATATGTCCGTTTTCTCCTGCCCCTGCATTGGGCAGAGATTTTTTCAACTTTTATAATAGTCTTCCACATACAACAGACACTACATTCGAAGAAAACTAGTTCAATGGAAACAACGAACTTCAGTTTACGATTTTTTAATAACATAATTATGTTTATACCTTCCTGTTTTTCAGTGGTTACCTATGTGTGATAATAGAATAACACAAAATTAATTAGAAATTTGAATTAGTTAACACTGTTTTGAATGGTTAATGAAAGTATATCCATGTTTATAGTTTTCACAATGTTATCATCAACAGTTTAAAAATTAATTAACCCCCCCCCCCTTCATAACCTTTTATAATAATTATACTTTACTATAATGCCGTAGTGCTACACGTAGGTATCTACGAATAGGTATTTCAACATCGCATGGTACGGGATTTAATTGAAATGTTTGTTTCACACTCCTCTCGATTAGGTAGATAACTGTGAAATCTCATTTTCAGTGAGTGCTAAAAGTAGGTATCTACGATTTTAATCAATTAAGACCTAATTAATCATCATCAGGTAATTCAGTGTAATTAAAACCAATTGGTAATTGTTGGTTAGAGTTTACGTGACCGGATACAGTCACCAAAACATCCATACCGACAATACCCAGCCACTGGAGAGTTGAGAACTATATACCAAAACTGTTTTCCTCGATTATCTCAAATTCACAAATTTTGAGTTACCTAGTTTTAGTATTGGACCCACGATATGTATGTATGTGTCATTCCAGACGATAACTGTCGTCGAATTGTGCTAGAAACTTCAAACAAATTGTAAAATGTTAAGGACACAAAACGAAAGTTCAAGTTCGTTGGCCAGCATGATCGGATTACATCTTCGGGTTGAAATTTTCAAAAATGTAGTCAAAAATTTCAAAATAGACCGTTTTTTGCGATTTGTTGAGCGAAATAATTTTTTCAGCATACTAATATGTGGTATATTCGGAATCAGCGTAAAATTTCCTATAAGAATATGTATCAAGTTTTCAAAAATTTCAAAGTTGAAAAATCAGTCCAAAATCTAAATAATGCCGTTCGCTAGTTGTAAAAATCGGTAATATTTGCATGAAACATTGTTCAAATTCAGATTGAACTACTCTTATGGAAGTATCCCTGTATAACCAATCCTAGAACCATGCTGTTTAAAACGTAAGTAGTAGGTAGGTGCTTGTTAAAAAAAAAAAAAAAAAAAATTCTCTGCACGATCAATAGCGACTGAAATGTCGAAGATTTCTTCAAAAATTCGCTCATGCTGCATGGCTGGACTTTTTTATATAGGTACCTAATCATCTAAACTTTTTATTTTTTCAAACTGTTTTACGTCTCATGCTTTCCTTACATTTCAATTACTTCTCTTAAATACAGTAGGTAGTAGGTGCTTGTAAAAAAATATTTAAAAAAATGTGATCACAACTGATGAAGTATGTATAAGTACCTCCTAATAATAATAAAGTATGAGTACCTCCTAATAATAATAAAGTATGAGTACCTCCTAATTATTTTTAATAATTTGATTCCATGTTTGTCTATCAAAATCATAAACTAAAATTTCTCAACACGATCAATAGCGACTGAAATGTCGAAGATTTCTTCAAAAATTCGCTCATGGGGTCATGCTGCATGACTGGATTTTTTTATTTAATTTTCGATTTGGGAGGCGTCGTAGATAGGATTCATATACAACTGACACCATGTGCTAAGTTTGTCCAAGTTTAATAAGATGTTAACTCCGGTGATACGAGATTAAGAATGAATTTTATTAACTTCATTGTAAACAAACAAATGCCAGTATGGCAACAATAATTCAGGGTCATAAAATAATAAATTGAAGCAAAACATTATATGACAGTACGGTCAGTTTTAGGATCGATGTACCAGAATGTACGGTAATTTGGAATGGACTAGTACGGTAATGTATGCCCGTGGGATGGCAACCCTGTTTGGGAGATTTGGATTTCTCAAGAAGACGCGGCGCTCCCCCGTTCAAGTCGCACATGGCGCAGTAGCTCCCCCCCCCCCCCTCCCACCACATAACCGCAACCGACCCACGAACAACAACAACCGGGTTCTCCCTCTCCTCCGACCAACACCAACAACAAACCCAACCGTTCCGCCGCCTTCCCTCCAGTTTCAGTTCCGATTCCGCCGCGAAACCTGTTGAGTGTCGCAATCGCCACCGCATTTGGCACATAAGGTCATAAATAACCACACACTTACCTACTCGCAGTTGGGTATCCACCAGTAATTCTCACCCAACTGCCTTAAGTACATTTCAGTTGGGTTCATCACGTACAGAACATTCGCGCACCCAAGTTCCAACTCGTAATCCGGCAAAATGGGAATTTGCTCCTGCACCGTGAAATTTCTCCTCTTCGTATTCAACCTGCTTTGCGCGGTGAGTATTTCTAACCATTTACGTACAAATTATCTATTTTTTTTAGATAATATTTGCTATTATTTTTTGAATAAATTTTGATGTTAAATATTGATAATATTTGATATGATAATATCAAATATTTAGATAATATTTGATATTAGAAAAACAATTGATTTAATAGAATTTCATCCATAAGCTTACACATAATTTTTCACAATTTAAAAATATGAATGCCTACCTATAATCCCAACTACAGGACTTCGCGTTGGGAGAGAGTCTCTTTCTGCTTACCATTCATGAAGCAAATGGACATTAATTTATAAACAAAATTAATTCAAAAACTTCTTAATATGAAGAAAATTGGAAAATAAATACCTAGGTATACTTATACAACATCACAGCAATATATTCATACAACAGGTATACCTACTTATACAACACATACGATTTTCTAAATTATGAATTGAACATCTAAGAAATTGATAAATAAGATACTTGATAGATGAAGTATTGATGAAGTATTGATGATAGATGAAGAAATTGATAGATAAGATACCGAGTTGGAACGTTCCCGTCTGGGGAATCTGAAGTTCGCTCAATGAAGACCGGGGAAATGTCAGGGAAATTTCAAATGCCCTGTTTCTTACATACCTGCTGGGGGGCTGTTCTTCTATGTCCCCTCAAATCGTTTAAATTGACACAAAAACTTAAAATTGAAATTTCTAAACTGTACCACCGATAAAATTCTAAACATCTGCCGAATCATTTATTTTCAAACTCGTAAATTTTTCATTATTAAGCCATACCTACTAGTCTTGGAATAAAACTCGACAAATCACGCGAAATCCAAATAGACATATACAGGGTGATTCCCTCGCAAATGCAAAAAAAAATTTGGGTGAAACTACATCAAAAATGGAGTAAAATTCTGCCAACCTCATATTTTTATCTCAATCCGTACACAAGATATGTTTTTTTAAAGGTTTTTTCAGGAATACCGTGTTTTTTCATTTTAAACTCGGATTTCTCCACTTTTCCTCATTTAATTTTAACTTTCAACCTCATTTTCGGTATCAGCATTAAATTTCCTATAAGAATAGTGTACTTGGGTTCTTAAAAAGTACCATCCGAAGACCCTCACATCAGCTCAAACATTGACGATTTTGAAAAAATAGTATTTCTGAAAATCTTTAAAACTTTACTACTCTTTAAAAAAAAATCCTGGAAACTGGCAAATCTCATGAAAACTGCTTAATCTAATATGCTTTCCAACGGTATTATCAATTTTACTTTTGTTTTGTTATTTAGGGGAGAAAATAATGTTTTAATGTTTGAAAATGTGAGTTTTTCAATGAAATTGTTGGTTTTCTCGAATGATGACACTCCATGAACCAACGAGTATGGGGTCGGTTTCTATGTATTTTTTCTCACTGGATCAAATGGAAACTCTTGCAGATCTCTCAACTACGTTATAATCGAGTTTTACACTTTAATTAACTAGTTTTACCCCATAACACACATACATTTAATCGTAACAAACAAACTAAACATTTGCGATTTTAAGTGTAAAACTCGGTTATAACGGAGTTGGAGAGATCTACAAATGTTACCATTCGATACAGCGTGAAAAAATACATAGAAACCGACCCCATACTCGTAGGTTTATGGAGGGTCATCTTTCGAGAAAACCAACAATTTCATTGAAAAACCCACATTTTTTAACATTAAAACATAATTTTCTCCACTAAATAACAAAATAAAAGTAAACCTGATTATACCGTTGGAAAGAGCATTAGTCGAAGCAGTTTTCATGAGATTTGCCAGTTTCCAGGATTCGTTTTGGAAGAGTAGTAAAGTTTGAAAGATTTTCAGAAATATTCTTTTTTCAAAATCGTCAATGTTTGAGCTGATGTGAGGACCTTTGGATGGTACTTTTTAAGAACCCAAGTACATTATTCTTATAGTAAATTTAATGCTAATTCCGAAAATGTGGTCAAAAGTTAAAATTGAATGAAGTAAAGTGGGGAAATTTGAGTTTAAAAGGAAAAAAAACACGGTTTTCCTGAAAAAACCTTTAAAAAATCATATCTCGAGAACGGATTGAGATAAAAATATGCAGTTGGCGGCATTTTATTCCGTTGCTGACGAAGTTTCACCCAAATTTTTTTTTGCATCTGCGAGGGAATCACCCTGTATATATATATATATATATATATATATATATATATATATATATATATATATATATATATATATATATATATATATATATATATAAAATACCTTCCCGACGACTGGGTCGTTATCATGTTAACCCCTTCAGGTCTGAATTAATTCTGGAGAATTAAAAAAAAATCTAGTTCTAGGAAGGCTAAAGATGATTCATGAAGGTTTTCAGAAATTATGATGAATTTTTTAATGTTGAAATGAAATGGGTTCCATATGACCCATCCATGCTGTACAGTACCAAAATTAGCTAAATTTAGTAATACAATCGGGATGCTTTATGTGAACATTCTGTACTCAATTGAGAAGTCTTTGAAACATTCTTCGTTACATACATTGTTAAATTGTATCTTTCATCAAAATAAGCCAATGATTACCGATCAGGGAAAGACGAAGTTGAGACTGATTGGTACCTAGGTACTTTCAATACAATTTGAACATTTTACTGAAAAGACACACATTATAGAAATTATTAGGAATTTCATTTATTATAAATATTTTTAATAGTTATATATTTGAAAAATACAATAAATAGGTAGGTGACTCTCTGATTATTACAAAAAGGCTCAAAATGACAATAGGTACAGGCATTTCCTGCAATACCACATTCCAAAGAACAGGTCACATTTTGCAAAAGAAACATTTTCTTATAATATCTTAAAAGGCAGTTCCGTTGGAGTGAAATTCACTGAAACAATTTCTACGCCTATTTATGAAAAAATGGAAAACTAAAGTTCATAGTAGCTGGCCCTGGCCCTTATCTGTGTGTAATGAGTATCCTAGAGTGATAATCTGACTTGGTTTGCGAGTAGACCGTATTTCTATTTTCTACAAACTTTCAAAAATTCGAAACATCGTATTCTGATATCACACTCGCGTGAAAAAATGGTATCACACTCGCGAAGGACCATGTTTTTTTCATTAATTTTCGTCCCAATTTACTGGTACTAATACGAAACAAGATCAATCGCACCCCTTCATAATTTCTCAATTTTTAATGAATTTTCACAAATTTAAACGAAGAAAATTATTATTACCACGCCAGTGACACCTTAAACTAGCGAAATCGTTACGAAACCTTGGACTAACTAGCGAAAAGCGTCACGCGGATGTGTCACGAAATTTTGACATGGATATGTCTTTGCTCTGGGGGGCGACCAAAAATTTCCGTCACGCAAAATTGATGTCACAATATCAGTGTTTTTCACGTACAACTCAGCCGTTGCTAGGGGAATGGAACTTCGCAGTTTTCATCGCACAGAAATCGTTCGCCACTCGTTGGAAAGCGCTTGATTTATGTGATAAATGTTCACATCTCAAGCTACCAATTTCCCCCTCCTTACGTACCTGGCTACATTCCTAAACTAAGTTGATTGGGCTATAAACAATTTTAATAAGCCGGTTACAATATTCTTAACGTGAAGCAGTAGCATCATTTACTCCACTCCATAGGAAACATTTGATCCTCTTGACAACAGTCGACTGTAAACAACAACTCATTGTAGTGGCTTCTCTCAACAGTTATTTTCAACATTTCTATAAGTAAACCGTTGTTTTGTTGGAATTAGTCGGGATGCGGCCCAGGGAAAATAAATGCAATTATTTCATTTATTGTTTTATTTGATAACGTTTCGTCCTCTTACTGAGGACATCTTCAGATCTTGGTGTGTCCAGGAAAAAATTGTATGAATTGTATAAAACCAATAAATTAATTTAAAAAAATATATATCCATGTAACATGGTATCTGCTTGCAAAGCAGATAGTGGAACTCGTTTACGACCTTCATATTCTTGTGACGACTAAGAGGAAGCTATGTGCCACACCCAACTTGGCATACGATTTTCTTTCCTAAGTCCGGGCATATGGGCGATTGCACAATTTGATTGATAGCATGATTCGAAATTGAAGGTGTAGCTTTGGATGATTGGTGTTGGCATGAGGTCACCGTCTTAGTAGCATTGAGCTGCATCCCACGAGGGCACTTTGGGCATCTCAGGGCCTTGGCTTACTTTTGAGGCTCGGCCGAGGGAGCACTTGCGAACCTGATCGGACAACTCGAAGCCAAAAGGTCCAGTCATGCAGCATGAACCCATGAGCGAATTTTCGAAAATGATCTTACTATTTTATGTTACATTGTTTTGAAAGTTAAGGACGTTGAGGGAAAATGAATTATTAACTACTAATTCTATAGAAAAAAACTGGTTCTAAATAATATTCTGTGATTCAAAAAGGATTTTTAGCTTTTTTGCAGTTTTTATCGAGTTTTTTAGCACATTTTTATGAAATTTAAGTACATTTTTCACATAATTTTTGTATTGTTCTATTTTATAGTTAATAAACTTTATTTGAGCAATATTCTGCTAAAAACATAAATTCAACCATTTTTAGCCGTTTTTTGCTATTTTTAGTGATTTTGTCAGTACTTTTTTTGGAATTTGGCCAATTTAATGTGCTCAAAAAGCGAGCTCATCCTTTCTTTTGGAAAGCTTGATTTTTTGGCGCAAGAACGGAATTTTTATCTCAATCCTTAGGAGATTCATCGTCTGGAATGAACACATATGAAAAAGCGTTAAACTCAGGATTCGTTTCAGACTGCCTCAAAACGGATTTCAAGGAAGACATTTTTCAAAAATCTTGATTTAAAAAATTTTTGACCTATTGCAATAGCTTCATTTTCTACAAAAATTCGCTAAAAGTTAATCAACTATGAAGTGATTTTTTGTTAGCATAGGTCGGGATGCTGCCCAGGGGAAATAAATGAAATTATTTCATATATACTCTTTTATTAAATGACGTTTCGTCCCCTTACTGTGGACATCTTCAGAACCGTACACGGACAAACAGGCATTGTTATGTTGAACAGAAAAAACAAAAAATAATAAATGAAAACAAATTTAAACAAAATACTTACTGGTAGTCCAGAAAAAAAATACAAACATCCGGATTTGTCAAATTAAAAAAAATATAGTGGTTCACCTAAGGAAAACAAACAAAACAAGGTATAAATGATGTGTAGAAACAGCATAAGTATAAAATTAAAAATTTAGATAAAATGTTCAACATTATTAATGGATACCAATAAAAAAGTATAAACATGAGTCAGAAACTAATAAAAAACTATTAACTTTTATATCAAACTTGTTATTATTGTTTTATTTTTTTATTAGTTTCTGACTAATGTTTAGGTATACCTTTTTATTGGTATCCATTAATAATGTTTCAATATTTTATCTGTATTTTTAATTTTTTACTTATGCTGTTTCTACACATCATTTATAGCTTGTTTTGTTTGTTTTCCTTAGGTGAGCCACTGTTGTTGTTTAATTTGACAAATCCGGATGTTTGTATTTTTTTCTGGACTACCAGTAAGTATTTTGTTTAGATTTGTTTTTATTTATTATATTCTTTTGTTTTTTCTGTTTAACATAACAATGCCTGTTTGTCCGTGTATAGTTCTGAAGATGTTGACAGTAAGGGGACGAAACGTCATTTAATAAAAGAATAAAATAGATAATTCAATTTATTTTCCCTGGGCCGCATCCCGACTAATTCTAACAAAAGAATACTAACGGCCGACCAAACTACCAACAACGAAGAGAGGCTACAGGCTAGTTACCCACGAGCGAGGCTATTCTCTGGGAGCAGGTTCTTCCTTCAAGGTTGACCGGTGCTGGGCCGCGAAAAAGCCGCCTCGCGATCTTCTGGTTTGTTTCTGTTCGGTTTGACCTTCTTGTTACGAATCACGAACGCGAGCAAAATACACGTGATTGGCTTGAGTATCGTAACAGTTTTCGACTCTTGTAAACACCTATGGGGTTAATGTCATCCAATGGTTGTAGTTTGAGAGGTAAAACGCTGCAAGTTATTACACAAAGGTTTATTATTTCTGTGTTATATTATTGTCATGGTTCTACTGATCATTGGCCTACTTATTTATTTATTGATAAACACGGCTTTCGCCAATCACATAGGGAGTAGAGTACAAAGTATGTAAAGGGAAAAAAAAACTTCAAACTTGGAATGAAATGAAAAAATACAGAATGGAAAAAATAGAAATAAATGCATGATTTTTATGCATCAAATGCAATTCATGACTAATTCACAAAGCTACTAACACTGACACAAAACACACACTTCACTGCGAATGGAGGTAAGAGTCCAAACAATTCTCAATTAACAATTAGCAATTAGTTCAAACAATTAGTTTTGAATTAGAATTCAAACAATTAGCAATAAGTTTGAATTTTCGGAGACTAAAACTTTTACATTTCTCAAAAGTGAAAACAATGCTTCCGCTACCTATAGGTAGACATAGGAGCAATTTATGAGATTAAATTAAGCAGCTAGGTGCCAATGCTTCACTAGTAGGTACATCGGAACGGACAATAGTTAATTAACTCGATTTCAAAAAGTTATAATAAATTCCATTGGAACTATATAATCACCTTATAGGTAATTCCAATATTCGCATTGTATTAGCTGATATTTACAAGGCAATTTTTATGGCATCCAATCCCACTTTCTAGCTATCATTAATGAAATTTAGAGCTTGATTCGCTAGCAGCAGATGCTCTCGCTCTTAGAAATCTGATTCTATCTCTTTTTTTCGATTTTCTAGCCGTTCAACGTACAGCGTTGCGGATGGGTTTAATCGTTTCTTTGAAATTATATACTCGTATATCATTGACAGAATAAACTCGGCCCTTCGGGCCTCGCAAGGGGCTCCGCCCCTTAAACCGCCAGGGGGGCTTCGCCCCCCTGTACCCCCCCGGATGTTATTACTTTGAGCCTGACTGCTAAAATGTAAAAAACATGGAATCATGTTTTAGCTCCTCGCTCTCACTTTATTATAGAAATGATCACGACGATTGAGCTCTTGTGAGATGATGATCTCCGAATAGAAACTCGCGAGTAAATATTCACTTTATTATAGAAAGAGGCTAAAGAGGATACATACGAAATTACAGCTTCCTATAGTGTAAAGTATAGAAATTACCTATTAAAATGATTTAACCACCGCTTCACAAATCAAACCGTTCTCGTATTATTCGGATCACCTGCTATGAATCACATAATCGAAACACCAGCTCAATGAAATCATCAGAAATTAACAAGCGGTTGCAATCATGTTCACAATATCAATAATTGAGAATGATCACCTGTGTGTAATCAATTATTCTTATAACCATGCTCATAACTCAGCTTGTTGGCCACGCACTTCGCAGTAGTTAATATAGTATGGTTGGATAAATCGAGAGCTTTCGAACGAATGGTCAACGAATTTTGTGGGATGAAAAACGACGAAGTATCATATCCCTAGCAACGACTCGGTTGTAAGCGGAAATCATCACAATTATTGGCGCTACTTTCATCTCACTTTATAGTCTCACTTTTCGGCGGGGGATCCATAGCTAAAACATGATTCCATGTTAAAAAAGCATGGAGAAATTTATATTTCTATTTTCGGTAGTGAGGAAGTAAATACAGATTTTCGATCCTAAGGATTTAGGATCTGCACGATCGGTGCGGATCGCCTAATTATACAACTCAACAAATAAGAGGAAATTTCTGTATAGTCCGGGAAATAAGGCCGAAAATAGTTAGTAATTTCGGGAGAAAGATTGAGATTAAATTTTAAAAATTTAGTCCGTTCTGTGTGAGAAAATCTTTGTCTGCCGTCTCGAAATCAGTGGCATTCAAAATGGCGGCTTCATAAAGATGGATAATTTTCACATTTTATAGTTTTTCTCCAATAATTTCTTGAACCTTACCTACGTCCTACAGAAAATTTTATACGTAGCAAAAATGTAGAGCTTAAAAAACCAAAGCGATTCGACTCAACAACTTTCAATTACCTCCTGAAATAAGGAAATGATGGACAATTGAAAATCGGGCTAATTTTGGGTCCCTCTGTCTAGACTTTCGTCCTTCAAAATCACCTAGCGGCCTCAATATTGGTCTGATTCAGGTCTGCCAAACCTCTAAATACTTTCAAAATACTCTAAATATTCAAAATCACTTTCACTTTCAAAATACTCTAAATACTTTCAAAAGTTCATATCGGGCAAGTTTTTGATCAGATCAGTCGTAAAAGATTAAAGATGTCGGCTTCGTTCTGAGTGAGAAAATCTTTGTCTGCCGTCTCGAAATCAGTGGCATTCAAAATGGCGGCTTCATAAAGATGGATAATTTTCACATTTTATAGTTTTTCTCCAATAATTTCTTGAACCTTACCTACGTCCTACAGAAAATTTTATACGTAGCAAAAATGTAGAGCTTAAAAAACCAAAGCGATTCGACTCAACAACTTTCAATTACCTCCTGAAATAAGGAAATGATGGACAATTGAAAACCGGGCTGATTTTGGGTCAGTCCTCACCTCCCCCCTGTCTAGACTTTCGTCTTTCAAAATCACCTAGCGGTCTCAATATTGGTCTGATTCAGGTCCGCCAAACCTCTAAATACTTTCAAAATACTCTAAATATTCAAAATCACTTTCACTTTCAAAATACTCTAAATCCTTTCCAAAGTTCATATCGGGCAAGTTTTTGATCAGATCAGTCGTAAAAGATTACAGATCAAGTTGGGTGTGACAAATAGCTTCCTTGTTTCCTTAACATAAACTTATAGGAAATCGAAATGTTTCAAATAACCTTGAAGGATTCCACGGAGATCCATGGATATCTAAATCTTCAATCAAGCAAGTTAGAAAAAATGCTTGATAGATGTAATATTTTCGCATGCGCGAAATACTACCAGTGGTTCGGAAGCGATATAGTTCCTTGGGGTCCATCTACAGTCTAAACCGTACAATCTCTGACATTGTAATCGAAATCGGATGGAAACTGTAGATTTCATGGTTTTTACTAGGATTTGATGTTCGCGCATGCGTAGCAGCAATTATAGATACCGTCTTTACGATCAAAGTACAATTTAAAATGCCGTTTTTGCGAACTTTGTGAGTAAAATGACATACAATTCTTGAGTTTGGCTGTAAGTCAATGGGGAAAGGTCACTTCTAAAATATGCTCTACCTATACGAAGTTTGGAAAGTATTTAATCTGGAGTAGAATGAGCTTTGGCAGACTAAAATCAGACCAATTTTCCAGACTCGCCCAGAATTAGCGCGATTTTCAATTGTTTGTAATTCGCTTATTTTAAGAGATGATTCAGAGTTTTGTGATCGAATCGTTTTGGTTTTTTATGCTGTACAACTTTGCTACTTACCTATACAAATTTTTGTAGGATGTAAGGTTTAGGAATTATTAGAGAAAAAATTTAAAATGGGCAAATTAAGCAATCTTAATGAGGTCGCCATTTTGAATCCCACCAATTTTGAGATGAGATGGCAGAGACAAATTTCCTCACTCAGAACGGACTAAATTTTCAAAATGTAATCTCAATCCTTCTCCTAAATTTGCAACCATATTTCGGCCTTCGCTCCGGGACTAAAGGCCGTATCACACTAGCTTTCTTTCGGAATTTTTTGGCATTTTTAATGCCTAAACGTAAAGAAGATGAAGTACTTTTTTCCAAGGTCAGCTTTTCGACCATTGCGCATCCTGGCGGAGCATTTTTGAACTCACTTGGGGAAATTAGAACATGTTCTAATTTTTACATACACGCGAGAAAAATGCTAAACATAACCCTTGGGGAGGTAACAATTCAATGAAAAAACCCCTAGGAGCCCTAACCTGACCGATTTAATAAAAAGTCCAGTCATGCAGCATGACCCCATGAGCGAATTTTTGAAGAAATCTTCGACATTTCAGTCGATATTGATCGTGTAGAGAAATTTTACGTTATGATTTTGATAGACAAACAAACATGGAATCAAATTATTAAAAATAATTAGGAGGTACTCATACTTTATTAATATTGTAGATTTAAAGACGCATGGTTCTAGGATTGGTTATACAGGGATACTTCCATAACAGTAGTTCAATCTGAATTTGGACAATGTTTCATGCAAATATTACCGATTTTTACAACTAGCGAACGGCATTATTTCGATTTTTGACTGATTTTTCAACTTTGAAATTTTTGAAAACTTGATACATATTCTTATAGGAAATTTTACGCTGATTCCGAATATACCACATGTTAGTATGCTGAAAAAATTATTTCGCACAACAAATCGCAAAAAGCAGGCTATTTTGAAATTTTTGACTACATTTTTGAAAATTTCAACCCGAAGATGTAATCCGATCATGCTGGCCAACGAACTTGAACTTTCGTTTTGTGTCCTTAACATTTTAAAATTTGTTTGAATTTTCTAGCACAATTCTACGGACAGTTATCGTCTGGAATGACATACATACATACATACATACATAAAAAAATGCGTTAAACTTCAGAATATGATTCAGAATAGCCTGAAACGGATATCTGCATAAAATTTTTTCAAAAATTCACATTCTACAAATTTTGAGGCGAGAGCAATAGCTTAATTTTCGTCAAAAATTCGCTAAAAAGCTCTTTGCCTTCTTCACGTTTAGGTATTAAAAATGCCGAAAAAATGCGGAAAAAATGCTAGTGTGATACAGCCTTAAAACTCGTTTATTGGATATAGAGGAAAACCGACCACGCGATCGAGTTCTGCAATAGCCGTAGGTGCCTGTCGCATTTCCAATATAGCGGTGACAAAACGTCAATATATGTTTGCTTACCTTCGACACAATCGCTTATCGCGTTCTGAGTCAATTATCCCGTGTTGAAAAACTACAGATAAGGAATGGGAGAGGTTGTTGGTCGTATTGCACAACGTTCCCGTCATCGAACCAACTTTTAAAAAACCGGAAAAAGATTATTTGTTCTTTTCTTGAGTTCATAGTTGAATATAAATACATTTTACATTATTTACCAATTAACCTAGTTCGTCAGTAGAACAATACGTACTAATTTGATGCTGGTTGAGTCATCGTAATGACCTGGTTTTTAGATAATATTAGTCTCTTTGACGTTACTTATGGCTGCAGCATAAACAAAATAACTAATTGTATTAATAAATATTATAATTCTACTGAGAATTAGATGTGTTTGTCGTGATGAAATCTAGTAGCGTCCAGAAAGAGCACAAAAGAGCTCATATTTCAAAAAAGTAGGCAAAGTTGGGTGGGCAGTATAGCATCATCACATACTGTAACATGGACGTATAGAATTGGTTGAAGAACATAGTACGAGTCGAAATGATTTGTAAGTCGTCGTTATAGAAAATTAATGTTTGCGCATGCGCACAGACTACTTATAATCCAACGGCAATGAAATTCATAGGTGACCGTCTAGGATCTAGACCGCACAATCCTTGAACATTTCATAACAATCGGTCCATAAGTTTTGGAGTTTAGTCTATGTAGATCAATTTTAGTTCTGCGCATGCGCTATAGTTATTACCCCACCTATTGCGATATAACTCATAGGGAATTTTCCTGGAACATATACCCATCTACTCCCCTAGTTTAAACGAGTTTGGACCATTAGATGATAAGAAATCGAAGTTGTAATAAATTAACGTTTGCACATGCGCACTGACTACTATTTATGTGACGGCAAAGCAAGTTGTAGGGGACCGTCCCGCACAGTCCCAGAAAAATCATCAAAATCGTTCCATTTGACTCGGAGTTTTACCTGTTCCAATTGGCGCATGCGCAGTAGCTATTAATGATACTATCATGTTGAACTTGATGCATATGGGGTTATTAAATCGTCTTCTCTTAACTATCATCCAAGATCGGGCGACTGGGGCTTGTGAAAAAATAGAGCGCAATAGAATTTACGTTTGCGCTTGCGCAGAGTGAAATTTTGATTTGGCAACAATGAAACTGATAGGGGACCATCTACAAACTAACCCGCGCATTCACTGACGATTTCATCCAAATCGGATGAACACTGTGGAAAATAAGCTTGTTACAAGGATTCGCGGACACACGACAGATAACACAGACAGACAGATAAACACGGAAACAAAGTTGTTCAGATTGGTCTAAAACGTAAAATGCGACTTCTATCTTTAAATTTCACTTATTCATCAATGATGAAGATCTAGGAGTGGTCGCTATCAACTCAGCGCTGAATGATACTTCAACAACGACACCGCACATGCCCCACAGGCTAAACCCCGAGTTTTCGGGTCACTAAAAGTTTGAAGTGTGGTATGTAGAGATTATTACAACTTGAGGAACCACTGTAATCTACTGCCAGCTAACTTATTTTAATTTAGCTCATCTTCAATAATTAGGTATTTATAATCAGGCTGGATTTTCTCGACCATTGAGTTAAATGTAAAATGTTTTGGGTTTGGGTTGTAAATGTTTTGAAAAGTCTATAGTCTAGGCCGATGTTTCGAAATATTTATATTTCATCTTCAGGGTTTGTAAAACTGTATTTGGATGCTTTCTTCATATAAACACTCGTCATAGAGCTTTAGTAGGTAGCTACCAATCTAAACAACATCTTTGGGTGACTGAGAAAACATTATTTAAGTTACACTGAAAAGAGACGAAAATTGAAGTAATAAGAGGTGTCAGCAACGTGGACAAAAATACTTTCTATATTATAGTATATATCAGGGGTGCTCAAACGGTCGATCGCGATCGACCAGTCGATCGCGAGTGCTTTTTGAGTAGATCTCGAGAAGAAAAAATTTTTTAATAAGTAGGTAACTAAACTACAAAAATTTATTACGTAATAACACCATTAACCATTAACTTGGAGCTTCAAGGTAAAGGAAAAACTATTATTGAGATGATTAGCGCAGTAAACGCATTCAAAAGTAAATTGCAACTTATGATAGATCAACTGAAAAGAAAGGATCTGAAACATTTTCCGTGTTTGCAAGCAAGTATTCCTCAGTTGAATTATGATACGTATGAGGCTGAATTATCAAATATTTTGGGACAATTCGAAATGCGTTTTTATGATTGCAGTAAATTGGCAAATATAGCATCATTTATGAGTTATCCTTTTTCATGTAAAAACATTGAGGAATTAGCTACTGAAGTAGCAAGTCAGTTTAATATGAACTCATGTTCTGTTGAAAATGAGTTGGTGCAGATTATATCAGATATACATCTCAAAGCTACAGCATCTGATACAAATTTCTGGTGTTTTATATCTGAAGATGAAAAATTATCTGCATTTTCTGAAATGAAGATAATTAAGTCAAAATATCGCAATCGACTAACTGACGATCATATGTCATCATGCCAGCGATTGACACTCAGTGGTTACGCACCATCTTATGAAAAGTATGCTGAGGACATGCAGTGCCACGCTTCAACATCCAAAGTCACTCCTTAGTTGAGTTTAACACCATATGTAACTCTTTTGTTTTGTAACAACGAATAAACTCGCAATTTTGAATAACTAGGAGTTTTTTCATTGATATTGTAGAGAAGAACTTAAGTAAACCTAACCCAAACCTTGACTAAAATAATGTAAATTGTGCGGAAAGCTAATATCTATATATGCTACGGTACACCCTACCTAGGTAGGTAGGGTGTATCGTGTATGTACGACAACCCTGCATCACACATACTTGCAGCCTCTCAGAGTCGATCGTAAGTAGTCTAAAAATATTGAGGTAGATCGCCAGCAGTTCAAGTTTGAGCACCCCTGGTATATATAGTATTTTATATATAGTATATATAGTAATATATTATATAATATTTTCTTCTCTGTTCAGTATAACTTGAATAATGTTTTCTCAGTATACCCAAAGATGTTGTTTAAGTAGATAGCTACCTACTAAAGCTCTATGACAAGTATTGATATGAAATAAGCATCCAAATACAGTTTTCCAAGCCCTGAAGTTGAAATACAAATATTTCGAAACGTCGGCCTAGAATGTAGACTTTCATTGACCAACCCTCGAGAAACCCGAAACATTTTACATAGGTACATATAGCTTTACGAAATAAAGGGAAATTAAACACCACAAAGTTGTCATTAAAATAATTATGATAAGAAAAATGTATTTTTACTGTATTGTTTGTTTGATTCTTCGCACAACTCAGTACCTGTTGGTGGGTAACCACCTGTTGTAAAGCGTGAGTCATTCATTGGAATAAATGAGCTGACGAATGATTAAACCGAAACGGTCGTCGTAATAAGGAAAATAATAGGTAAGTTGGTCGGTGAATCATCTCTGTCGTCGTTTTTTTCCGCAACTGTGAGACCACAGTCAAGGTGACCAGCTGACCTTACTCGCTCCCACTCGGATGTCTCGTCAATTGTTGTTCTCATTCTGCCGAGTTCGCACCAGAGGGAAACCCAGTGGATCCGCGAATTCTTAAATAGACCTCCCATCAGCTTTTGAGAATTCGTGAGTCAGACGATGCATTCCAAACACCGCCAAGAGCTGGTTTGCCAGCTTGACCTCCCTCTATACCGTATATTACAGGAAAGACAAGGTCCAGGCAAGGTCCAGTCCCTGTTGTCGTACAGCTCTCTACGAACTGTGATATCTGATCTGTGATATATTTTTGTACAATCTGATCATAGTTTTATTTCACTTTGGCGATTATCATTCAACCGTAGTATCACTGAATTACTGAATCTCCCCATCATTGAAGAACAAAGTGAAGTGTGAAGATCATCTCGAAGTTACACATGGCATTCCTAACCCAGCAGCATTAAGACTTGATGAACTGATTAATCATTTCCTTTGAATGAAGGGGGAAATTCCGACTATTGCAGCCAACAGAATAATTTGAAATCAAACACACACTTTTTCCTCTTTTAAGTTTATAATTTGTCTGTCTTCCAATCATTACACTTAGTCATGTACGATAAACATCCTATCGTGTACTTAGAACTGTTTTAGCAAATTTTCTAAGAAAATAAAGCTATTGCAATGGCTCCAAAAATTTTAAAATAAAAATTTTCAAAAATTTTCTTCATCGAAATCTGTTTTGCGGCATTCTGAAATGATTCCTGGATTTTAATGCTTTTTTACACACACACACACACACACACACACACACACACACACACACACACACACACACACACACACACACACACACACACACACACACACACACACACACACACACACACACACACACACACACACACACACGCGCGCGCGCGCGCGCACACGCACACGCACACGCACCCGCGCACGATTTTCTCGACCATTGAGTTAAATGTAAAATGTTTTGGGTTTCTCGAGGGTTGGTCAATGAAAAGTCTATACTCTAGGCCGACGTTTCGAAATATTTATTTCAAAGTGCGTAGAATCCAAATTTGAAATGTCCGTCCGCCGTTCGCCGTTCACCGTCCGGGCCATAACAGGCCTTAGAATTGACTTAAAAAATCTGTTCTTTCGCACATAGACTCCACTTGGGGTCTAGTTGGTCCTAACTTCTCGCCAGCTCGATCGCTCCACACCCATGGGTGCTATGAGCCAAAAATAGGTGAAAAAGTGTCTTTTTTTTTTGTATATTTCAAGTTGTATAGAAATTGGAGATTTATGAGTGAAAAGAAAATGTTAGCTATCAATTTTATGGAAAAAAAGTATTCTAAATGATACTCTTCTATTCAAAAAGAGATTTTGGATTTTAGGCTATTTTTTGCAATTTTATAGATTTTTTTAAAACAAAATTTAATGAAGTTCAAGTTTTTAGCATAATTTCGTACATAAATTGTTGAACACTCTATTTCATAGTTGATAAACTTTATTTGACCAATCTTATGCTAAAAAATATCAATTTAACAATTCTAAGCCATTCTCAGTGATTTTGTCAGCACATTTTTTGAAATTTGACCAATTAAATGATATCAATATACAGTATAGGTAACACTTTTATGTGTTGGAAAGATGACTTGGTAATTAATTGTTAGTTTATCAACTATATTAAAAAGCGTAAAATTGTGAGATTCCGCTGCTGTATTGGATTGAACCCATTTGTGAGGTCCGAAGCTCCGAGTTCCGATAAGTACCTACTAAATATACTATAAGCGGCGTTTGATTATGGACCAGATATCTACGTAGAAGGGCTGTCTAATACATAAATAATAAACCTTTATGTAATAATTTGCAGCGTTTGTTTTGTGAAATTGCCTATTCAAAACTACGAATCTCATCGTGTTTTGAAGACCTTTCTCGGCACAACTTTCCCTCGTGTTTGGGTTCTATTTTGGTAAAGGAAGTGATGGAGGATTTAGGCCAGGGCACTCGTCTCTCCTGATCGAGATCTCCAGCTGAGTTGGATCGGAGTGGGCGAGGGGAGCAGAGGAGAGAAAAAGGTCATCTGATCTGTTGCACAACCTTCGGCTCCTCTGGGCGGGTTTTTTACCGCGGAGATGAATCACCGCTGGACTGTTCTGTGAATGACGCGAGTTCTACGTTATGAGCCAAAACCAACGTGTCTCACTTAACGCCAACAACGGGCTGTTAGATCGTAGTCATAATCTCTTCTCTATTGGTTTATTATTTCCAATAATGAGCCTATATGATCGTGTAGCAAAAAATTTTTATAACCCCCCCTCAAACTTTGTCACTTTACGTTTCAAGGTGCGTAGAATCCAAATTTGAAATGTCCGTCCGCCGTCCGGGCCATAAAAGGCCTAAGAATTTACTTAAAAAACCCGTTCTTTCGCACATAGACTCCATTTGGGGTCTAGTTGGTCCTAACGTTTAACCATCCCGATCGCTTTACTCGCATAAATGCTATGGGCCAAAAACGGGCGAAAAAGTGTCTTTTTCGAGGCTTTGAGTGTTAGACTTACGCACGCACGCACGCCTGGCACGCTTGGCAGGGGGTCACGGTGGGTGGTGAGGGGGGTGAGCGGGGGGTGGAGTGAGAGGAGGCGCCGCGGCACCTTGTGGTGGCTGGAGTGACCAGGGGCGTAGCAGAGGGGTGTAGGAGAATGGATATTTATTACTTTTACGTGTTATACCCATATAATACACCGCGGCACCATGAGGTGGGTACGGCGTTCCTTCGAGGCATGAATATATGTTTTTTTTCTAGGTCATATTTGTATGTTAATACCAATGCTTTTCCTACGCATATTTAATAACATATCCTCTCGACTTTACGTACGTTAGATAATGATATTATTAAGACAATAACTATTTGAATAGATAGGAGCTCAAATCGAGAAACATAAACATGCGTATATAATTATAGACCATAGGGATATAATTATAGATTATAGGTCATATTTTTGTGTTAATACCAATGCTTTTCCTACGCATATTTAATAACACATCCTCTCGATTTTTCATATGTACCTAAATAATGATATTATTAAGGCAATAACTATTTGAATAGATAGGAGATCAAAGTGAGAAATATAAACATGCGTATATATTTATTGAAGTATAGGTTGTGGCAACTCGAAATAGGACACGCCGAGGAGTCTGGACGGGCCTTATGACGTACGCAAGCCAACTAAAACTACGATCATACTCAATTGAAAAAATAATAAACCTTTGTGAAATAATTTGCAGCGTTTTTTATTTATTTATTAACGGGCAAGCCCAATTCACAACAGCATAATACAAGTAGCGATTCAATATACACAAGAATTTACACATCTAAGAAAAACAACAAAAAAAGAACAATTTTAACAGAAACAGCAATAATATAACAGTAATTTAACTTATGAAATCAGTAAAGCAATTTGGAGAGAATAGTAAAAACAAAGCGGGAGAAGAGAGAACTAGAGATTTATAAGGAATTTAGGTGCCCCCCCCCCCCCCCCCCCCCAGAGGTGCAATGGGGGCCTAAATCCTCATAAAAAGGTCAGAGAGATACCACCTCTACTAATAGCTTTTAATGAGCCATGTTCGGAGTAGATTCGTTTCCAGTCACCTGGAAAGCCCATCCAACGCCAAACCCAGCTGCTAAAACATTCGAGAACAGGCCGCGACGCCCGTTGTTTCATCAACGGGACGCCGACAGCGCTATCTCTGAAGCCCTGACGGGACCTCGATGGAGGTAACTCTGTTACAGATTTCAGAGATGCCAGGGGACTATTGAAAAAGTCAAAATCTGGGTTTAAATTTAAGAAGAGGTTCGCAGAACGGGGGTTGCAGTGCAGTGGTCGATTTAGAAGATACCTAGTTTGTCGGAGAGAAAGGGACGTGGAAAATTTCAGGCTGACGACTTGAGATGCGAGGGACGGAGAGACGAATTTCCGCCAGCAATGGAGGACAGTCGATACCGCCGTTTACGAGCTTGTGGATACTGTATCCTCTTATGTCTCTTATCTCTTATTATATCTCTATCTCTATTGAATTATAAATCTGAAACTCTGTTTGTCTGTCCATCTACATCCGGACTATTTATGTCCAAACGGCATGCACGTCTACGAGATCTTCTTGGATTTCTCGGATAGGGTGCATAAGCAATTTTTAAAATTTTCTACTCCCATCCGAACCATAGGCGGGAGGGGGGTGGGACCCTCGTTTAATGCGTGTTTTTTCAGCCGAGCGCTCGATCTTTTATTGGCTGCCACATTAAAATTTGATCGAGAGTACTACATGAAGATGAAGAAGATGAAGATATATGAAATACATCTTAGCTTATAATGAAATAAAATGAATATCGCACTGCCGCCTACCGGAGAATAAGTAAAAATCACTTGTGCTCTCCGGTAGAGTCATCAAACAAAAACCCATCAATAAATCATAATCATACGAGTATGTCTCAATTAATCAATAAAACATAATCATATTTTAAAAAAAGATCAAGTAATATACAGAAGACAATGCAAGTAACTAATAAAGAGTGAGAAAAAACAAATTTTTAAGTAAATCTTTAGGATGAATAGGAAGATGTACTGCCCAAAATCTGTTCAATCAAAGTGTGTTTGAACAATTTACGGTTCGAAAAATTAAATTAATTAGTGAGTAATTATTACTTCGTATTGCAGCGACAAAGTTAAGTTCCTGGACCCAGAGATCACGATGGTGCCATCAGAATTGCCGAAAGATGCTGTCTTCCCGGGGAAATCACCCAAAATATGCAGAAAATAACGGAAAAAATTCATTCCGGCTTTGTTTGTTTCCGCCTAATGTTGACAATTTTTGCTCTGTTTGGTCTTCAAAGGTTCTTTGGGGTTCCGATTCGGTCCTATTCAAGTTTCGAAGCATGAAATTGTGCTTTCCAATCGTAGTGAACGAAAATGTAGACGAAAACGTTCGTTTTCGACCTTCCGCTGTTCCTATTCCTTCGAAACGTATGTACTCTGAACGTACATCTTCCGCTGCTCGGTCGTACTTGGCGTGTTTTGCTTGGGCTGCCGTGTTGGCTGTTTGTAACCATTCTTGAGAGCGATAGGAGGCGGCGTCAGCATTCACTATGCTATAATAAATTCATGTTTGTGCTAGCGCATTCCTTACCATAAATCCAACGTCATTCACCATCTGAAGTACGTTTAAGGCGATGGAATTGGTAGGATGTTGTCTAGAACTTTACCCGCAGAATCCTTAAAATTTTCATCAGATTGGTCAACAAATATTAGTTTTGCGCATTTACCTACAATAGTTATCGTTCAAACAGTCGTGATAAAATATACCATCTAGGACATATACCCATCAATATCCCGAGTTTGAACGAAATAGGGCTGACAGATCATGATTTCGTAAATCCCTCAAAATTTTGTAAAAATCGGTTTGTTAGTCTCGGAGTTTGGACTGTGCCAATCAAGTTTAGTTTTGCGCAAGCGCAATATTTATTGCTCAACCAATCACGAAGTAATTCGTAGGTCATCTTTCAGGAACATACACCCAACTACCCTCCGAATTTGAACGAAATTGGATCAATAGATAATGAGAAATCGACGTTAAAAGAAATTCACGTTTGCGCATGCGTTCGACGGGGATGACAGTTCCAGGGGACCATTATCAGCTGACCCGTATAATCCCAGAAAATTTAATAAAATTCGGGTGTAATCAAATTTCTAAAACTTGATTTTAAACATTTTTGACAATTTTAATGGTAAAATATGTTGACCCATTGCAAAAGGTTACTTTCCTGTGAAAATTTGCTAAAATATTAATTTCGCACGTTTTTCACATGGGCATTTGCGCTGGAATCTCATACTCGTATTCAACGCAAGCCATCAATCTATTGTCTTCTGAAAGCACGAAGTGTTACGAATAATCGACCGCCCTGATAGGAATTATTAATAGGTAATTAAATGCGAAGAAATTATTGATGATCTTTAATCCATGTTACACAATTTTATGACTTTCATTGTTTTTGTTTAAAGTACTCCTAAACGGAAACGATATTGAAAAAAACAGGACGCTACTTGTTTTTCTCATTGCGAAATCATTGTGTTGTACAGTGGTAAACAAATTTGGTTCACATAAACAGGACATGAGACGAGGAATATTAGTTAGATTCAAACTGCTCAACTTAGTTTTCCGTTTTTCAGAGCGACCCTTAAACGTGACTACAATAACACCAGATAATGCATCCTGTCACTTTATTTTAACGTAGGCAGTTGAGGGAATCTTTAAAATCCTGAGGTATTTCGTAAGATACCCGCATTGAGGGACAGCACTCCGGGGTATGTGGGATCCAAACCACGAGAGTCTAGCGGATCATGCAGCTTTAGTTCCTTCCCTTCCGCAGTGAGCGCTGTCAGCGCTTGTGCTTGCTCTTCATTTTCCCACCGCTTTTTCGTAATGATAGTTTAGTCAAGTCTTTTTGTAGTTGTTTAGCCATTGGGAAAAAATTATTAGGGACGTCTAGAGATGGTTAGGGATGGTTGAGGGGGGTTCAGGCTTGCTTACTGGTGCCTGAACCACCCCCACCCTTCCCTAACTGTCTCTAGACGTCCTTAATCATCTTAAACCAATGTTTAACAAGTAAAAAAAATTGACCGCCTCCGAAACCTACTCCAGTACAAGTGCGAGTGTGTAAAAACGTCCATTAACCCCCCAAAAAAGAAGGGAACAAAAACAGCATCACTCGGATTTGCGATACTTTACGCTTCATAGTCCGCTATGCTATCTATTACACCATAGTGATGGGACAGAATTCACTGCACAGGATAAAATAACCTATTAGCATGAATATGCTTTAGCCGTGACCTAACTACCGAAAAATGTCCCACGAGAGTGCAACGAAAGTAGCGCCAATAATTGTGATGATTTCCGCTTACAACCGAGTCGTTGCTAGGGATATGATACTTCGTCGTTTTTCATCCCACAAAATTCGTTGACCATTCGTTCGAAAGCTCTCGATTTATCCAACCATACTATATTAACTACTGCGAAGTGCGTGGCCAACAAGCTGAGTTATGAGCATGGTTATATGAATAATTGTTTACACACAGGTGATCATTCTCAATTATTGATATTGTGAACATGATTGCAACCGCTTGTTAATTTCTGATGATTTCATTGAGCTGGTGTTTCGATTATGTGATTCATAGCAGGTGATCCGAATATTGCGAGAACGGTTAGATTTGTGAAGCGGTGGTTAAATTATTTTAATAGGTAATTTCTATACTTTACACTATAGGAAGCTGTAATTTCGTATGTAGCCTCTTTAGCCTCTTTCTATAATAAAGTGAATGTTTACTCGCGAGTTTCTATTAGGAGATCATCATCTCACAAGAGCTCAATCGTCGTGATCATTTCTATAATAAAGTGAATGTTTACTCGCGAGTTTCTATTAGGAGATCATCATCTCACAAGAGCTCAATCGTCGTGATCATTTCTATAATAAAGTGAGAGCGAGGAGCTAAAACATGATTCCATGTTTTAGGATTGATGGCAGAATGATAAACAGAGTTCAGAGGCCGATGGGGGGTCGGGTTCAGAGAACCGACGAGGAGTGAGTCGTGTACGGCTAAAACATATTCATGTTTTTTAATTTTAGCCGTCAGGCTCAAAGGAACTGTGGCTTTTATTTAAAAGTAGCAGTATTCCAAATCACCTGCTACT
This sequence comes from Adelphocoris suturalis, assembly GCA_030762985.1. Lineage (NCBI taxonomy): Eukaryota > Metazoa > Arthropoda > Insecta > Hemiptera > Miridae > Adelphocoris > Adelphocoris suturalis. The sequence goes on along the minus strand of CM061049.1, from coordinate 13,591,349 downwards.
TCAGAAACCCTGCTACCCGCTCCTCTATGAGTGATTCGATTCCAGCATCGGACGGGGGCTTTTCGCCAGGTACTTAATAACATCGCCAATCACTCTTTTCCATTCACAGTCTGGTAGCAGTCTAGTATCAGTTCTGGAACCTGTTCATATTCACAGTATGTTAACCGCTCCAAATCTGTCTCTCCCCGCTCGCACGGATACAGGTACAGTTACATGTATCTGTAAACTTAACTGTATCTAGTTACTTTTTCGGATGCAATCACAAAATCGTCCTAATTGACTGGGATTCGGAAAATTGGACCCCTACCTTATCGCAGTTTTTAGTCTACAGAGTATGAAACGGGGAAGTGTCAAATTCCAGTCATGCACCGACTACGGAGTGCATTTTCAAAGAAACATGCGGTTTTTGGATTTTTAGTTACTCAAATTCGCAAAAACTGAACCTTGGCACAGTGGAAAAAATCTGAAATTTTGATTGTATACTCCTTTGGCCTCCAAAATTTCCTATAGGTATAACTTTTTGCACACTGTAGGCCGTACTGGCGTGTTTTTCGTCTAAGGACCAAGAAAAAAAAAAAAAAAAAAAATTCTGAAATTTGCCCTCATCAATTTTTTTGTTGAGGCTTTTAGAATGTGTTGTACAATTTCAGATTTTTCCGACTATACCAAGGTTCAGTGTTTGCATATTTGCGGAACTAAAAATTAAAAAAACCATATGTTTTTTTTCTTCTTCTTAATGCACTCCGTAGATAGACCCTAAAATTGCGACCAGGTGAGTGCAGGAGGGGTCACTTTTCCGAATTCCAGTCAAATTAGGACTATTTTTGTGATTGTATCCAAAAAAGTAACTGTATCTGTATCCTTAGTAGTTATGATCATGTTGTGAATGAGAGTAAGACAAGAAATTTTTGAGAATGCAAATAAAAGTTCCAGTCATGCAGCATGAGGGTATGAGCAAATTTTCTTAAATTACCATCCTTCGTTTTAGGTATATAATTGTTGAATTGTATTGAAATTTGAGCAACTTCTGTGCAAATAAATTATTAAGACCTACAGGTATGCCACACCCAAACGGTGTTGATTTTTTACAAAAATCTGTACAAATTGAACTCCTCTGTCTACAGAACCAGCAGTAAAGAGCTGGAATGCTATTTGAATGTCTCACTTTGCATCCCGATGAGTGTGATCTAAAAATATTTTGTTCTGTTGAAAGCGGTCGTCCGTCACCTGCAGCTCCCCATTGTGTCGCTAATTGTGGGTGTTAACGATGTTATTGTCTCCACAGAGCGATACAACCAAACCTTCTTCAAACTGTTATGAGGGGCCGAGCAGCCGTTTGTGACTAATAATAGCTGACGATGCGCTCCGACCTAGTAAATTCTCCTTGTGACACTCCTGCTCAGCTGAGTGTACGGTAGGCAGGAAGTTCGAAAACAGATGCAAATATTTGTCAAATTTTGAGAATGCAAATAAAAGATCCCGTCATGCAGCATGAGTGTATGAGCGAATTTTGCTTCCGAGACTGCAAGGCAGCGGAAGCTCTGTTTTCACTTTCGAAATGAAAAAAAATGTTTTGCTCCAAAATCAAAATTTCCACTCGCATTTTGCGTTTAAGAGCATCCTGAACAAATTTGGTTCCGTGTCTGTCTGTCTGTCTGTCCGTCCACATTTCCTTGTAACCGCCATAACTTCCACAATTTTGATCCGATTTTAACCAAATTTTTAGGGATCGTGCGGGTTAAGCTCTAGATGGTTCCCTATCAACTTCATCATAATCGAATCAACGGTATCTTCTGCGCAGGTGCTAACGTGAATTCCTTGTGACGGTCATAACTCGGTCAATGTTGAACGGATTTCGGTCAGATTTTCAGGGAATGTGGGTAAGGTCCCTTGAGGTCCCATAAGACAATCATCATAATTGCATTACCGGTACGCTCTACGCATGCGTGAACGAAATATTCTTGTTACGGTCCTTGCAATTTTTCCTTGCCACAGCCATTACGTCCACAATTTTGATCGGATTCCAATGACATTTTCAAGAATAGTGAGGATTCAGCCCTAGATGGTCGCTTACCAGTTTCATCATGATTGAATCAGCAATACGCTCTGCGCATGCGTGAACTAATTTTCTTGTGACAGTCATAAGACTGTCAATGTTGAACAAATTTCAGTCAGGTTATAATTTTTGGTTGCCCAGCACCATGATGATGGTAAACCGGTCATTTCTGAACAGTTAATGGTTACATACTGTGAAGGCCACGAGGAAGCTTCTGTGCCACGTCCTTGGCAGTGTATTTTAAATTACCATCTTTCGTATTAGGTATATAATTATGTTGAATTGTATAGAAATTTGAGCAACTTCTGTGCAAATAAATTATTAAAACCCGATGTTATGGGGAAAAAAAACTCGTACCAAGTAAAAATTCGACGATTCAAAAAAGCTTTTGGATATTTCGATTTTTTTGCAGATTTTTTAAAATTTTCAGCACATATTAATGAAATTTAAGTTTTTCAGCATAATTTTGTGCAACAATTTTAATGTCCTATTTAATCTAAATTTAAATTTTGTTTTGACTGAAATTCGGTTGCGAATCCTAATTTTAATGATTTTTTGCCGTAGAAAATGAAGCTATTGCAATGGCACCAAAAAATTTAAAATACAAATTTTTGAAAATTTTCTTCATTCAAATCCGTTCCACCCATCTTACAACACATAAGCCATTTCCTTAATCAAGTTTCAACATAGATATATGTTTTTGGTTTCCTTAGTCACATTACTACGTCACATTAATGTTGCTCAAGATTATCCAAAATTTCATAGCGTAGTTGTGTCATGATTTCAACAAAATGTGGGTATGCCATAATTGATATTTATAGTTAGTTATGTCATGGGAGTTCCTAAAAGATGATAATATTGCTTCCGAGACTGCTAGGTAGCGGAAGCTTTGTTTTCACTTTCGAAATGAAAAAAATTTTTTTGCTCCAAAATCAAAATTTCCATTCGCATTTTGCGTTTCAGAGCCTCCTCAACAAATTTGGTTCCGTGTCTGTCTGTCTGTCCGTCCACATTTCCTTGTAACAGCCATAACTTCCACAATTTTGATCCGATTTTAACCAAATTTTCAGGGATCGTGCGGGTTAAGCTCTAGATGGTTCCCTATCAACTTCATCATGATCGAATCAACTGTAGCTTCTGCGCAGGCGCTAATGTGAATTCCTTGTGACGGTCATAATCCACTCGGTCAATGTTGAACGGATTTCGGTCAGATTTTCAGGAATGATGTGGGTAAGGTCCCTTGAGGTCCCATAAGACAGTCATCATAATTGCATTAGCGGTACGCTCTGCGCATGGGTGAACGAAATATTTTTGTTACGGTCCTTGCAACAGCCGTAATTTCCACAATTTGGATGCGATTTTCTTCAAATTTTTAGGGATCGTGCGGGTATAGCTCTACATGGTCCCCTATCAGTTCCGTCATGATCAAATCAACGGTAGCCTCTGCGCAGGCGCAAACAAAATTTTCTTGTTTCGGTCATAACTTAGGCAATTGTGAACGGATTTCGGTCAGATTTTCAGGGATGATGCGAGCAAGGTTTCTTGAGGTCCCGTATCACATTCTTCGCAATCATCAGCAGTGGTACGCTAGGCGCATGCGCGAAAGTGATGTTACGGTCACAGCTTAGTTATGAGGAACATGCGGACTACATCCTGGATGGTCCCATATTAAAATCAAAATTTTCCTTATTAATTTCATTTATTATATTTACCATTCAGCTTCCAATTTCCCACCTTATTAATTCCCTGATGCCGGAACCGGTCGTTTCTAGTTTTCTGGAATTTAATGGTGACGTACTGTGAAGGTCACGAGGAAGCTCATGTGCCATTTCCTTGGCAGTGTATTTATTAACTTCATTGTGTTTTTCTCTGAAAATACATCATTACAAAATATCTCATGATCCCGCCTGTTGAAAATGTGATCTAATGCGTTTTAGTAAAGTGTTTCGCGTGTTCATGACTTTCATGATCTAGACGTAACATTTATAATGATTTACTGGGTTGTAAGTGAGGCACGTAGGGCCTTGAAAGATGTGATTGTAGCAACGACCGGCGTGAGATGAATTTCGCGTGACTGGATGACCCCCTCTCCCCCTCGCCATCTGTTACCTTCCTATACGTAGACGCAGAGGTCGCGTTGGGCTCAGTAGGTCAGTCTGTACTCATGTTAAACAGTTGACAAGGACACTTCCAATTGAGCTAGTGAGCCTCCGAGCACCCGGAGAGACAATAGAGAATGATATTGTATTGTCCATCTACCTATCCATTCAAAATATAATTCCGCTACCTACCTGTGTCTTCATCATCATTTATTTTGGACACCTACGACTACATAATTTTCGGCCTCGGCTCCAGGGCTGCACAACATTCTTTATTAGGTACATACTCGGAACTCCCAAAATCCTTATTGATCAAAAACATAATAGCCCAGTCGACTTAGACCAAAAAGAGGCAAATAGGGGAAATAATTCATAGTAGAGAAATTTCTTCACCAGGGTCTTCCTTCACACGTAGTAAATCATATCTCAAAAGTCCCCTAGTATGGGGGGGTGAGCTCGACGAGGGGGAGGGGGTTTTTTCTCCTTTTTTTCTCCTTTTTTTCGGTTTTTTGCCTATAACTCGAAAAGTAAGCGTTCTAGCGACTTGTTTACTATTACCAGAATTAAAGTGCATAAAATTTCCTACAATTTGCACTCCTGACTTCATTTTCTACGGTTAGGCGTTCCGCCGCTTTTGGGTGACTTAGAATACATCATGACTTGTTTTCCGAACGTCAGTGATGCTCGGACAGTGGCTTGAGCAGGTTTCATGTATGTCTTTTTTTTCTGTTCTTCGCTTACATCCCGGAAACTGTGATAACCATAACATATTTTCAGCACCCTTACCAACTCACTGTGAATTATCGGTGAATATATATGTATATAAAACAAAGTTGCTCTAAAAAAGAAAAGAAAAAAAAAGAAACTGCACCACTGCATCAGTGAAGAAGAGCATCACTGACGTTCGGAAAGCAAGTCATGATGTATTCTAAGTCACCCAGAAGCTTCATACGAATGATTTCTGCGTAAAAATAGCATAAAGGCCTTTTTGCTGATTTTTTGAAATTATACCTACTTTTCAACGCGCTCTAGCGGCGGAACGCCTAATCGTAGAGAATGAAGTCAGGAGTGCAAATTGTAGGAAATTTTATGCACTTTAATTCTTACAAGTCGCTAGAACGCTTACTTTTCGAGTTATAGGCAAAAAACCGAAAAAAAAAGTCGAAAAAAAGGAGAACCCCCCCCCCCCCCCCTTCGTCGAGCTCACCCCCCGTACTAGGGGACTTTTGAGATAAGATTTACGACGTGTGAAGGAAGAGCTTGGTGAAGAAATTTCTTTACTATGAATTTTTCTCCTGTTTTCTAATTTTACTGGGCTATAAGAGGGCATCTGAGGGAAGTCAGTAGGGAGTTTGTAGAGATCCGTCGGTCTCAATACGGCGTGCGGTTACGAGAAATTAGAGAGTTCCTAGTAGATCCGTAAAACACAATACGTCGTGCGGTATCGACAATCCGGCGCCGAAACTCTGAGGACGCCGAAACATTCTATTTAGAGAGTTCCCAGAGATCAGTCGGTCTCAATACGGCGTGCGGTAACGAGGACGGTTAGGGCCAGCAATTGAAAAGCTAACCACAGCTGAGCAAAACGCACCGCACCTTAAAGTCACGTCAAGTCTTTCACGGATCTAGTTGTAACGCTACATCCCTTTTTGCTGCTTTCTACATCGCCATTTTTAAATCCTCGCGCTCACACTTCTCCCTATTTCTCGTGCTTTTTTTTCGTTTAAATTTTATCAAGTTCTCTTTATTTTCTATTTCAAAGGTTCTTATAAGAACCAACCATGAACGATATCGAAGATTTCGCGGAGTTATACGTGAACGGTTTGTTGTCTGCTGATGATCTACTCGCGGCTTTCGAGGGGTTTCTTGAACAGCATACTTCGAGGAATCCGCCTCGCCAACTCCGTGAGCTATACAGAATCTTCTCTCTGTATGAGTATATCCACAAACAGGTATAAAAACCGAAGGCAAATAAATACAGGTTAAACAAATCGGGCGAATAAAGACCACAGGAGACTAAAACCAACTGACAGGAGAACAGCGGGAGCGGGAACGCTTGTGTCACCTGAAAACTAAACAATTGCGAAAAACGCATCGGAGGTTATCTGTGCAGAAGGTTAGTTAGGACGATTAGTCGATTACGTTTTTTCCGGATTATGATCCTGTAACGCATCTGTACGGGAGGATGCGTCACCGCAACTCATTGCGTCAGAGTTACGGTACCGGATTGTCAATACCGCATGACGTATTGTGTTTTACGGATCTACTAGGAACTCTCTATTTACCGCACCTTAAAGCCACGTCAAGTCCTTAACGGATCTAGTTGTAACGCTAAATCCATGGAAGGAGGAAATTCTCCCTAGGAGATTATTTGAGTCCATGGAAGGAGGTTATTTTAGATGATTACGTTTTTTCCCGGATTCCGAGCCGTTAACGTATCTATACGGAAGGATGGGTCACCGTAACCTATGCGTCAGAGTTACGGCGCCGGATTGTCAATACCGCACGACGTATTATGTTTTACGGATCTACTAAGATCTTTAGTACCACTTCTCCCGCGTTCGCTGCTCGTCTGATGCTCGTTCAGCGTAATCGGGGCTTTAGAGCCCAGGATGTTGTTGAGGCGCGTATGCCGGTGATGCCTCGACAGGACTAAATGATATAAATGGCTCAAGCCGTGGGCAGGAATAGACAGGATGTAACTTATCGTGGTGTTGATAAACAGAAACTCACTTCAAAGGCACCATTAACTTATGCGGCCCGTGTGAAGGAGCGATGACCCCTTTGGGCCGACGGCGCTGACTTTCAACTTTTCAGGTTCGTTTCTAAAGAGAACCCGTCACTCAAGGAGATATGCATGTCGAGAAATTATGAACGTAGGTATTTTTAAGATAACTTCAGAGATACTATATCAAAGTAACCTGTAAGCAGTTTTGTTCTGAATGATGTTAGAAGTTATAATGACGGGTGACTATGAAAGTAAAAGATTTGCTTAGTGGGGAAGTCTCTTGTTAGTGGCACAAAATAGCACTTTAAACAACATCGTTGATTTAGCACAGGGACGAGGCACTATTTCCAATGGCGCGAGTAGTTAGTTTCGTGTAGAGAAATCGTAGAAAACCCATGAAATGGTGACAAATGTTATATACCTGTCGTGGATGTATCAGGAATGGGACCAAACAAATTATTCCTCCTCTTTCGTCTAACTTTCGATAAATTTATCATATTCTTCCGGACCTATAATATACAGAATAACAACTCAACCCATGGAACAACGGCGAATTCATGAAAGATAATAAGATAATAAAGATAGATATAAACCCAAAAATACTCAGGGGATGACTACAGTGTGAATACCACACCACTCAGCGACCAACTAATCAATATGGGCATCATAGGTTGCAAACAAGTACTACTTGTAAGTAAGATGACCATTGTTAGCCTGGACGTCATCTGTTGACGAGGTTGAATGGCTTAGTCGACGTATGGCATGATATTCCGCCGCTTTTATCCTCAATTACTTATTCCTACGAACTTCTAAGTAATTCCTGACCGGTATTTACCCATCTGGGATACCTAGGCAACGAAATGCTTCTTACCTAATTTTTAAGAGTAAAATAGTAATAATTTTAGAAGAGTTACGAAAAAATTAACTTGATCATAGGGTCCAGCCATTCATCAAGATTACAAATCATTCGGGGAAATTTCAAAATTTTGACTCAATTTGGAACTCAAACAATATTTGTAAGAGTGGTCAAAAATTCCAATATCGATGTAAATACCATGACGTCCAAGCTAACTCTTTTTTTTTCTCAATAAGAAAACTTTATTGTGTAAATACACTATTAAGTGTTACAATACATATGCAATATAAATACAATTCACATGTAAATTGTGGCATTAGTTCTCTTCCTTTGAAGGGCTAATGCTAAAAAAAAAAAAAAAGGTAAATAATAATACAAAGATTTAGCCAACAGATTAATACCTATGTAGAATAAGGATAACAACGATAAACTATAAGTATGATTAAATTAAACGTTCAACAATTTTTTTTTCTTTTTATGAAGTATTTCAAAAGTAAAACAGCAATATTGGGTTATGTAGAGTCAGTCTGTCAGTTAGTAGGTCACTGTGCCATGATCGAATTTATAATCGGGTTGCGATGGATTAACATGCGGGTTGCTGCGTTGTTGTATGTTGTGGAGATGACATCCGCCACAAGTTGTATGTCGAGGTCGGCATGTAATGAGGAGTTTCTTACGAACCAAGGAGCGCCAGTTACAATCCGTAGTATGCGATTTTGAAGCGTTTAAATTTTTTTTATTTCTGAATTGGATGCAGAGCTCCAGATTCCACAAGCGTACTGCCAGACTGGTTGGAAAATAGTGAGGTAAAGGAGACGCTTGATATGAAGCGGTAGAATTTCACTTGTGAGCAAGTATTTAAGCTTCTTAATTTTGCTTCTTATCATCCCTTGCAGGGTGAAAAAATGAGTTTTCCAATGGAGCTTACTGTCTAGCGTGACACCCAGATAAAGAACCTTATCCTCTCTCCTCACCGGTTCCCCATCTAGCATTTGGGTACTGTGAAATTGCGTTTATACGTGAAGCACACAAGTATGGTTTTGGAGGCGTTGAGCTGGATTTTCCACTGGCTGGTCCATCTAGAGAGTCGATCAACGTACTCCTGAAGAATCGAATGGGCTTCTGTAGTGGTTCCTCGTCTAACCAGGACAGCTTGGTCGTCAGCAAAGTGAGCTGTGAGCACTTCAGGTCCTCTTGGATAATCATGAGCATAAAATATATACAACAGAGGACCCCATATACTCCCCTGCGGGACTCCTGCGAGAATGTTGTGTGCTTTGGAGAGAGCTGAGCGGTGCTTAACGGCGTAGGTCCTATTCCGCAGGTAAGAATGAACTATTCTGTATAAGGTGTCAGGTAGAATAGATTTCAGTTTAGCCAATAGGCCTTGGTGCCATACTTTGTCAAAGGCTTTCTCCGTGTCCAGGAATAACCCAAGACAAACGCTCTTGGTTTCAAATGTCGTTAGTAGCTCGTCGACCACTCTATGTAATTGTTGGGGGCTGGAATGATCTGAACGGAATCCGAACTGTTCGTCCGGGAGAAAGGGTTCCAGATAGCGCAACAGCTGGAGGAGTAATAGTTTTTCAAATATTTTGGCCAACAGTGAGAGAAGGCTGATTGGCCTGTAATTTTTAATTTCGCTTGAGCATTTACCTTTCTTTTTAATCATAATAACGTGAGCGAATTTCCATTTATTGGGGAAGTAGCTCAACCTTAGGATGGCATTGAAGATTGATGTTAGCTGCACTAGTGCCTTCCGCGGTAGGTTTATTAAGAGTGGTCAAGTTATTCCGTCAAACCCTGGAGCTTTTCTCGTAGGGGAGCTTTTGATTGCCTCTTTGACCTGCCCTGGCCGGAAAAACGTTTTGAAACGGGATAGCTGGAGAGGGCTAGTCAGTTGATATTCGATTTCAGTATCGAATGTGGGATCTCCTATCGGGTTAGGTGTGAATTGAGAGGCTAATTGTTCTGCAAAAGCATTGGCTTTTTCCAGGGGCGTGCAGAGCCATTTATTGTCAACTCTGAGTGGGGGACTCTGGTTCCCTCACTACTACAAAGCTAACTCATCACCACAGAATAAGCTTCGTCCTAGTTAGCAAATGGCGGCTGGCATGTGACACATGCCATACGACCGCAACGCTGGATTCACCTTGACAGCCTTGCGTTCGCAAAAGGTTGACTTCCTTGGGTGAAACAGGACAGCAACGTTTCTAGGCAACACCTCCAAATTGCTAATCGTTTGTTTGGTTTCACGAAACTTGTCACGCAGCAATTCACCTGACCTCTGCCCAAAAACATATCCATGTGAACATAGCGTAATTTCATGGAAATGACGATATTTTTTCGGCATCCTGGAAACCTAGTGGAATGTAGTTGTTATTAAACGACAATATTTACCTACTTATCTCGGAAATATATGTATAGACTGGCCATTGTTCGAGGCACAGAAGGGCGTCTTGAAATAGCTCCTAATCTACCAGGGTAGATACTCAAAACAAACTGCCGTTGAAATAATCAAATTTGAAGATAACACGAGCTCAAATTATTAATCGTGTACTTCAGAATATTAGCTCATATAATCTCAACCAATTTTAGGCTGTGGGTTTATTATTTCAAATCAAATGTGGCAACAAAACTACTAAAAATCGTTAACATTATATTTTGGAACGTTGAAGAATTTAGGCGCAAAAATATGATGCATAGGCCATGAATATTCGCTAATAATTTGATAAAATAAGACGAAATGCTAAAATATATATTCAAAATCGTTTTTTAGTTGCAGAATAGTATTTTGAACGAGTTTTTGTCATAAAATTTGTAATTGAAGATTTCTTTGCACCCAAAATGCTCAAATTTCAAGACAGTGTATAATAATAACATTTTCATGGTTTGAAAATCAAAATTTTCGAAAGGATTCTTCATTGGCATTCTGAAACGAACCTCAGAGTTTAACACTTTCTCATATGTATCTATAGTATGTATGACAAATTCCAGTATGAACTCTCCTCAGGATTGAGATAAAAATTCCGTTCTTGAGCCGAAAAATCAAGCTTACCAAACGAAAGGATGAATTTGGTTGTTGACCAAAACTTTTTGAGTACATTTAATTGGTAAATTTCCATAAAATGTACCTAAAAAATCACTGAAAATGGCTAAAAGAGTTTTGTTGTCATAAAATTGGTACTTAACTAATACTTTAAAATACGTTAACTTACGAAAAACGCTGCAAAATATTACACAAAGGTTCATTATTTATGTATTAGAATGCCCTTCTACGTAGATTTCTGGTCCATAATTATTAAACGCTCCTTATAGTATATTTAGTATCGGAACTCGGAGCTTCGGACCTCACAAATGGGTTCAATCCATTACAGCAGCGGAATCTCACAATTTTACACTTTTTATATAGTTGATAAACATAACAATTTATTACCAAGTCATCTTTCCAACACATAAAAGTGTTACCTATACTGTATATTGATATCATTTAATTGGTCAAATTTTAAAAAATGTGCTGACAAAATCACTGAAAATGGCTAAGAATCGTTAAATTGATATTTTTTAGCATAAGATTGGTCAAATAAAGTTTATCAACTATGAAATAGAACATTCAACAATTTATGTACGAAATTATGCTAAAAACTTGAACTTCATTAAATTTTGTTTTAAAAAATCTATAAAATTGCAAAAAATAGCCTAAAATCCAAAATCTCTTTTTGAATAGAAGAGTATCATTTAGAATACTTTTTTTTCCATAAAATTAATAGCTAACATTTTCTTTTCACTCATAAATCTCCAATTTCTATACAACTTGAAATATACAAAAAAGAGACACTTTTTCACCTATTTTTGGCTCATAGCACCCATGGGTGTGGAGCGATCGAGCTGGCGAGAAGTTAGGACCAACTAGACCCCAAGTGGAGTCTATGTGCGAAAGAACAGATTTTTTAAGTCAATTCTAAGGCCTTTTATGGCCCGGGCGGCGAACGACATGACTGGAACTTTCAAAAATAACTTCTGTAACGACATTCCAATCATCACATAGTAATGTTTCTGGAAAGGAGGTAACGGATATTTTTAGGCCATTCGCCGATTAGTCCCAGCACCTGGAAGCGTACTCACATATTTATCCCTAATGATCCGTAATGTGGTGTCCTTTCATTTTGGTCTATTAAAATACGTTAACATGACGTCAAACATAATTTGGAACATGGTATCTTCGCATGGTATCATGTGAATATCTGTTTATATCTGGTTATTTGGTAACATCTGAATATTGGTTATTATACGGCGTAGTTTAGATTACTTGTACGTCTCATAGCAAAATTTGTTATTCTCTAAATGTATGAATGTTATTACGTTAAAATCGGAATGTTTGTTAATATGCGGCATACTAGGTATAGAGTTCTAGAAGGTTTAGAAATCGTGATATTAACATGTATCATGTTTTAGCCCTGGGGTCCTAGCAATTTTTGCGAGTCAATTTTTTTCCGCGCACGAAACATATAGTGTTACAGTGATTTCCGCCTACAACCGAGTCGTTGCTAGGGAAATGGTACTTCGTCGTTTTTCATCCCACAAAATTCGTTGACCATTCGTTCGAAAGCTCTCGATTTATCCAACAATATTATGTTAACTACTGCGAAGTGCGTGTCCAACAAACTGAGTTATGAGCATGGTTATATAAATAATTGTTTACACACAGGTGATCATTCTCAATAATTGATATTGTGAACATGATTGCAAAAACAAGTTCATAGAATTTCGAATCAATATCGAGGAGAAAACATGATACATGGTTGAAATTTTTGGTTCTAGAACAGAAATAATCTCTAGCTACGACTCGATTGTATTTCAACATACATTTATATCTTTCCAACGACTACAGGACGATTTTTGTACGATGAAAAATGGCAAAGATACAGTTCCGATTTGGTTGTAAGACATCCTAATTCTCTCGTTAAGCTCAAAAATACCCACGAAATGAGCGTTTATTGGTGGCCGAAAAAAATCGTTGGCGTCTTCCACGCTGAATGCTTCTTTCTTGTCGGTATTCTTCAGCAGATGATTGCATGATTGTAGGAAAATAACAAGTGTACAGGAGAACGGACGTAGGTTAAAAATCGGCCATTTTTTACAACTGTAAAACAGTGACTTGTTCAAAATGATGGGGAAACACTTCTAACTTGTCCAAATTCGCCTGTACACTTGTTTATTTTCACAGTGAATTACAAGTCTACACTTTCACCTTTATGAAACGCTTGGAAACTCATTTTAGCGAATTTTTGAAGAAAATTAAGCTATTGCTCTCGCCTCAAAATTTGTAGAATGTTAATTTTTGAAAAATTTTTATACAGAAATCCGTTTCAGGCTATTCTGAATCATATTCTGAAGTTTAACGCATTTTTTAATGTATGTATGTATGTATACATATATATATGTATGTGTCATTAAAGACGATAACTGTCCGTAGAATTGTGCTAGAAACGTCAAAAAAAATTTAAAATGTTGAGGACACAAAACGAAAGTTCAAGTTCGTTGGCCAGCATGATCGGATTACATCTTCGGGTTGAAATTTTCAAAAATGTAGTCAAAAATTTCAAAATTGCCTGTTTTTTCCGATTTGTTGTGCGAAATAATTTTTTTAGCATACTAACATGTGGTATATTCGGAATAACCGAGCGTAAAATTTCCTATAAGAATATGTGACAAGTTTTCAAAAATTTCAAAGTTGAAAAATCAGTCAAAAATAGAAATAATGCCGTTCGCTAGTTGTAAAAATCGGTAATATTTGCATGAAACATTGTCCAAATTTAGATTGAACTACTCTTATGGAAGTATACCTGTGTAGCCAATCCTAGAACCATGCTGTTTAAAACGTAGGCTGTAGTAGGTGCTTGTTAAAAAAAAAAAAAAAAAAAAAGTAATCACAACTGATGAGTTTACTCTGAAATATTTCGTCCTCCGATTCTCTCGGTCGCTCTCTTTAATGTTTTACGCTCAACTGTTTTAGGAATTGATGTAGCTTTAATACTGACTGTGGCTTAGAAAAAAGTATGAGTACCTCCTAATTATTTTAAATAATTTGATTCCATGTTTGTCTATCAAAATCATAAACTAAAATTTCTCTACACGATCAATAGCGACTGAAATGCCAAAGATTTCTTCAAAAATTCGCTCATGGGGTCATGCTGCATGACTGGACTTTTTTTTTTTACCTTGTACATAAAATTGGCTTGTAACTTGTAACTTTTTGCTTTATGAAATAGGTCCCTGGCTACCCTGATTTGAAGTCATAACGCTTTGAAGATGCAGTTCTAACCAAAATTTGGATATTTAGTAACATGGCGTGATTGTTAATTTTGTTACAGTTGGTCGGCCTGACGATACTGTCCTCAGCAGTCTACTTCTACCTCCAGACCAACACGCTGAAGGACCTCGGGTCCGGGTATGTCAGCACCACCTTCATCATCATGATGGTCATCGGAGGCGTCACGTTCGTCGTCGCCTTCCTCGGATGCTGCGGCGCCTGCAATGAAGATCCCTGCTGCATTTCTACCGTAAGCAACGACAAAACTTGTATTGCCCATTTTCTCGTGACGTCACGCCTGGAATAGATTTGAGTTTCTTCCAAGGTCCGCCATAACGTGTTAGATGTTACACTCTTTGAGTATTAATAAGATGGAGGGCTGTTAGTGATGTTTCAGGCAGTCAAACCATACGTGCCACTACTATCTTTTGCTTTTTAATTGACCAGGGGCAAAATGGCCGAACACTGATCAGCTGATGTAAGATGTGATGTTGAGTTTGGTGAATGAATGGGGATTGTATAAATAGGACATATTTCTTACTTAAGATTTACACCCTAATTGTGCACCGTACATGTACACTTTTATTTTACACCATTAATATTTCATATTTTTTACTCAGTGGGAATGAGTGTTGAAATGACGCCAGTACACTCTAGTGGATGTTTGATGAAGATAGATCAGCTGTTCTGTGTGTCCCCAAAAAAAAAAAAAAAAAAAAAAAAAAAATGAAAATGGAGGCACCAAGATTTGGGCATGGGAACCAAAGTATGAACATAATAACATCTAGACAGTTATGTCAACATATGTCAAACAAAACTTAAATTACAATAAACTGCTTTGTCATTTGAATTTGAAAATAGCGTGGCGGGAACGAGTCAATTGCAAAGCCAACACGACTTTAGTGGCACGTATGCCTTGACAGGGAAACAGCGTTGAATTAAGAGCAATAGCCGCCCATCTTATTAATACTCAAAGGTTACACTACTGTTACTAGATCGCAACTCAACCAACCTATTTTTCACTAAGTAGAATTTTGCCGTTGTTATGTCAACCCAACTGTTATAATGACATTTTCCAACAGTTTTGGTTTGCGAAGGTAATATTCTAGTAATATAAAGTTTCAATTCAACTAAATGGTGGCAGTAACCATGCCTGCCAGCACGATTTTAGTTGTAGACAACTATACCGATCTAGTAGTGAACGAGTTTCTATTTGGACTAGGGACTAACTATTGTGGTTAAACCCCAGTGTGCGGACCCTATGTTTGAGCACTTAGGGTCTGTCCGACACTTAGTACCAAAATCTCTCATATAATGATGGTGTTTCCTGGAATTTGGTAACAGTGTGAACAGAAGACTGTTTAGTAGAATGTATTTATTCATTTTAAAATGTTTCGTACATTGAAACTTTGAAACAAACAATAAAACACTTGACTGAAACCATTATAAAATATGCAGCTGTAGTAGATACCTACCGACAATGCCAATTGTCACGATTCAATGTAAAATAATTGATGGTTAAATCTCTCTAATATAAGCATGAACAAACTATTTTATATCAGAAACAAGTTTTAGAAAATTTGAAACAATCAAATTGTTGTAAAAAATTAGCTATTTTTTCAGACATTGGATGCAAATTTTCAATATTGTCCAAATCCTCCCAGTCAAAAAAAAGGACGGTTTCGTCGGTTTCACCATCACGGACCCGTGTCCAGAGGACACTGCAGGTAGCCGGAAAACCGACTCAACAATCACCTTATGACACCTGTTATGATACTAATCACTCCCTCTAGTTCAACAGGCCCCAAAGAGAAGGTATTAGGGCGGTGGGGTTCAGAAGACACTCCATAGTTGCCAACTGACAAACATGAAATTTGGCACGTGTCTGACAGACACCCATTAAGGGTTAATTAGTTTCCGAAAACTAAAGAACTTCGTTCGTTTAGACTGAAGATAAATAACCTGAAAAATAATGAAGAAAAAATAATTGAAAATTCCTCAGATCTCTGTATTACAGTGTAGGTAGGTACCTGCATACCCATTGCCCAGAAAGTTTCATCAGCGTTTCAGACATGTTCTTATTACTATAACTGAGGCAGCTTTACTTGTTTTATTGAATGAATGAAAGGATAGATTTGGTAGTTTGTTGAAGTAAACAGGGCAGGTTGGTGCTCTACCAACAAACGAAACTACGTAGGTACGTACAGCCTACCGAATTCGCTGTTGGTTAAAAGTAAACGAAGTAGGTAGGTTGTTGCTCTGCCAAGGAATACAACTGCTTATCAACAAGTTTGTCGAATATCGAATCAGGAATCTGCAACATGAATTATAAACCAGCTGTAAGGAAAAAACCTTGAAATTCATTCTTCTGAAGGTTGGACTTCATAAAGACGGGCAGCATTGAAACGGATCAGGCGCGATTAAAAGCCGCAAAAATTAATTCGTTAAAAAATTAATTAAAATTGATTCGTTAATTAATTAGTTGTTGCTGAACAGCTGTTACGCCGGCGCAATCTACAGAAGAACGAAATTTCCTTTACTTCCATCGAAATCGTGTTCTTGAACTACAAAAGTTGATTCCGTCAAGAATAGCGCATATTAGAGGGCGATCTTAGTGGATTATGTTTGTGGTAGAATAGTTACCCTATTGAACAAATATATATATATATATATATGTATATATATATATATATATGTTGAGTTCTCGACCACTTCTTCTTAAAACAAGGTGTTGAGATTCTCTTTGGGTTGGTCAATTAATCAAGTTTTTTCCTTACGCCGACGTTTCGTCCAATTTATTAGACATCTTCAGGACTGAGGGATGTTATTGTCCTGTTTCATTCTATACTGTAGATCACGTTGAAGTTAATAAGCAATGTGTGAAAAAACTATGGCAACAAACAATACGCTGAGGGCAGGATTCTTAGTTTACTTTGTTTATTTAGTTTATATATATATATATATATATATATATATATATATATATATATATATATATATATATATATATATATATATATATATATATATTCAATACCTGGCTTTCTATACTTTGTTATTTTTACTTATGAAATAATCTCATTTTTGAAAATCGGCTATTGAAATAATCTCAGTGATTGAAAAGCGAATTTTAAATTGTGATAATAATTTCTTACCGTTCACCGATATGTTTTACAATAATTTTAGGCGTTTTCCGATGATAATCTCAGTTTCTATGTAGAGCATCGGATGTAGGATAAATTCATAAAAATATGAATATACAGGGTGATTCCCTCGCAGATGCAAAAAAAAAAAAAAAAAAAAAAAAATTTTGGTGAAACTACATCGAAAATAGAGTAAAATGCCGCCAACCGCATATTTTTATCTCAATCCGTACTCGAGATATGATTTTTTAAAGGTTTTTTCAGGAATACCGTGTTTTTTCATTTTAAACTCGGATTTCTCCACTTTGCGTCATTTAATTTCAACTTTCAAACTCATTTTCGGTATCAGCATTAAATTTCCTATAAGAATAGTGTACTTGGGTTCTTAAAAAGTACCATCCGAAGACCCTCACATCAGCTCAAACATTGACGATTTTGAAAAAATAATATTTCTGAAAATCTTTAAAACTTTACTACTCTTTTAAAAAGAATCCTGGAAACTGGCAAATCTCATGAAAACTGCTTCATCTAATATGGTTTCCAACGGTATTATCAATTTTACTTTTATTTTGTTATTTAGGGGAGAAAATAATGTTTTAATGTTAAAAAATGTGGGGTTTTCAATGAAATTGTTGGTTTTCTCGAAAGATGACCCTCCATGAACCAACGAGTATGGGGTCGGTTTCAAAGCAAATCAAATGGAAATTCTTGCAGATCTCTCAACTACGTTACAATCGAGTTTTACACTTTAATTAACTAGTTTTACCCCATAACACACATACATTTAATCGTAACAAACAAACAAAACATTTGCGATTTTAAGTGTAAAACTCGGTTATAACGGAGTTGGAGAGATCTACAAATGTTACCATTCGATACGGCGTGAAAAAATACATAGAAACCGACCCCATACTCGTAGGTTCATGGAGGGTCATCTTTCGAGAAAACCAACAATTTCATTGAAAAACCCACATTTTTTAACATTAAAATATAATTTTCTCCACTAAATAACAAAATAAAAGTAAACTTGATTATACCGTTGGAAAGAGTATTAGACGAAGCAGTTTTCATGAGATTTGCCAGTTTCCAGGATTCGTTTTGGAAGAGTAGTAAAGTTTTAAAGATTTTCAGAAATATTCTTTTTTCAAAATCGTCAATGTTTGAGCTAATGTGAGGGCCTTTGGATGGTACTTTTTAAGAACCCAAGTACACTATTCTTATATTAAATTTAATGCTGATTCCGAAAATGTGGTCAAAAGTTAAAATTGAATGAAGTAAAGTGGAGAAATTTGAGTTTAAAAGGAAAAAAACACGGTTTTCCTGAAAAAAACCTTTAAAAAATCATAGCTCGAGAACGGATTGAGATAAAAATATGCAGTTGGCGGCATTTTACTCCATTTTTGATGTAGTTTCACCCAAAAATTTTTTTTTTGCATCTGCGAGGGAATCACCCTGTATATAAATAGTACCACTTATTAAAATGTAGGTTATTATTTGTTTTATAGTACGCAACTTTGCTGTCGATCATCCTCATCTGTCAACTGGTGCTCGCCGGTGTTATGGTTTACGTCGCTCAGGGCGGAGAGATCGAGAAGCAGATGAGGAGAGAACTCGAGAAGGACTACGCCAACTACAGGACTGACCCCAAGGGGATCGACCTTCTCCAATCCACGGTGAGAATCTTGTAGGAACTACCTAAATAATAATCATAACATTTATGGTATATTTTTATAGATACATAGAATGAGGGCAGGGACGGATTAAAGGGGGGGCGGTCCCCCCCCCCCCCCCCCCCGAGAGGCTGAAGAAAAAAATTCTTACCAGGGAATGCACAGAAAAGAATCACGCTACACAGTGTTTCGACTAATGTTTCAGGTTAAAAAAGTCAGGTCTCAAAAAAAAAAAAAAAAAAAAAAAAAAAGTCAAGTATATATGTCAAGTCTCAAAACTAGAAGCATTCTTTACAAAATTTAATGCAGATTAAGAATTTTCAACCCGTTTATTCTGCCAATCTCTGCAAATATTGATTTTTTTCAATTTTCGGGAGCAATTTGCATAATTTGAAACAGTTTTTATTTTAAAATGGCCTTGAAACTTGAAAGCCGACTAACATGCCGTCATTTATACCTTCCTAGTTTCTAAATATAATATAAAATTTAATATTACTTGGGTTTCGATAAAATTATTTCAAAATTACCATCCATTAGACCAAAATAACCTTATTATTAATTTTTAGCTAACTTCATCAATGAAACGATTAGGCCTCAAAATGATTTTATTCTTCTCCATTTATCTTATTTCTAGCAGCTTCCGCTATTAGTTAGGGTCATAGAACTGCAATATTCATTACTATCAATTTTCGTGGTTTCGGAATTTTTTCAACCAAAACTCCCAGGATTGAAAACTGCGCCATACCGTATGTGCGAACTAAATCACTCGTGACGAAGTTGTGGAAACCCATTTCAAAACGGAAGTTAGTGAAAAACGTTGTCTATTCCCACGAAAAATAAAGAGTTACAATGTTAAATCGATTTCGACGGTTAGGCCATCATCAGTAACAAACAATAACCAATTATTGTTATTGTTTGTTACTGATGATGCCCTAACCGTTGAAATCGATTTAACATAGTAACTCATTATTTTTCGTGGAAATAGACAACGTTTTTCACTAACTTTCGTTTTTTATCACGTATGTTTTCGTAGATTAAGGAACTGTGAGGAAACTGGGATGGTAGGTACTGGTTTTACTAATCTGTCACGGCTAATTTACAAATCTGTTCGTTTGAATTTTAGTAGGCCTACAAACTGTGTGCGGTGTCCGTGGGGTATCAATCGGGGATTTACGCGGGTAGTGTCAGTGTATTATTATTTAATCCTGTGTTTACAATATAAATATACATAATCTATAAATAATATTACATCACGAGGACTGAAGTTTATATGTAGTATTGATTTATATCTCCAGCGTTTCATGTTTCATTCCCTGCATTTTGCAATATAATTTTGCCAAAAAAATTACTTACCTATAATCATTTTATTTTTTATTTATTAATTTTTTTGTGTGTGTACATGGACATTTGGTAACCAAGCTAATATTTGTGCAAATAAAAATCGTGTTTTTCATGTTAATTTTACATAATATAAAGTGTAGGTCTAAATCCTCTAAAACTGCTAGTTTGTCAAGGTCTTTTTCAAAAAAACTTCCGGGGGGGGGGGGGGGGGGGAGTCCTTCGGGCAGAGGACCGCCCCCACCCACGAAATTCTATTAATCCTAATTCTCTTATTTTTTCATCTTATTTAATTAATTTTCATATATCCTTCATAGCGGCATGAGTGCGCCATCCTCCAGTCCAAGGCACCTCACCTTCCTCCTGGTGCCTCTTATCCTCAATGAAACAGCCCGTACGATCGAAATTTGGGTTTTCATTCACACCCATTGGGTAATGTGCGACATGCGCTTCTGTCATTTATCAGATAGCACGCATGCAAGCCTCCTAAGAAAACGTTCAAATTCCCTGTGTAAGGCGCCGTCACATGAAACCACCAGTGGTGTGAAGGATCCCCTCACGTCTTCTGCTGCTGCATTTTATTTGGCCCGTTTGGCGCTCGCTGCATTTTGGGTTATTGTTTTCCAATCCTGAGAGCAGTAAGAGGGGGCGTGAGCGTTAATCACGCACGTATCAAAGTTCGCCGTTCTCTCTGCGTCCCAGAATCCGTGTACTTTTATATCTGCACTTAGCTTTGGAGTGCCATCTATATTTTCTTGTAAATAAATAATCATAACATTAGTTTGAGTTTTCGTCATAATGGTGGGTAGTTGAGGGTGAATAATATTTGTTAGCTATGGCTTCTTAAAGTTTATTGGAGTCTTGTTTCCTACTATTTACGCCTAGTTTCTAGGCATCTTCAGGGAAGACTTATGTAAGCAGGAGTAGGTAAGTACTTATTCGTACGATAGCAGGTATATGGTGTATATCACTATCAGTTGGTAAGAGGTGAATGATGGGTAAAAACTTTCCCTTTGTAGTCACAGTTAAAAAGAAGTGCCAAGTTACGTGTAGCACATAGCTTCCTCGTTTAATTATCAAGAATGTATAGAAAATTGAAAATTATTAAATGATCTTAAAAAAGTCCATAGCGGAAAAGAGTAAATGGGGAAGTTGGGTGAAATGTCATAATTGGTCAATTAAGAAACGAAAAAATGATACCCAATGTAATTTACGTTTGTGAACTGATGAGTTTAGAACAATGAAATAAGTATGAGACCATCTACAACGCAAACCTCGCATTCAATGACAATTTCATCAGAATCGGATGGAAACTGTGGAAATTAAGGTAGTTACGAGTATTTCACATCCGCAGTAGATATTATTGATACAATCATGTTAAAATGATATTGGGTAATCAAGTAGTCTTTTTCCAACTATCATACAAATTTAAGCGAAATCGAAAGACTAGAGTGTGAAAAAATGGAGCATAATGGAATTTACGTTTGCGCATGTGCAGAATGATTGGCAACATTGAAACTGATTTTTATTTTCGGAGAAGTTTGACTTTTTCCGCTACACATTTCGGTGAAGTCCTGGTAAAATTGAGTTGCACGCTAATACACTTGTTTCGTGCTGGCGCTTTCACTAAATTTTTCCACCGCTTGTGTCAAACTTCTATGATGTGTATGAACGAATATATTTTATATTTAATTATACGTCTTTGTACTAATGCTTTGAATATTTCTCTTCAACAGTTCAGGTGCTGCGGTTATGAAGGGCCTTACAGTTTCGGAATAATTCAGCTTCCTCCTTCCTGCTGCCCCAAGCAGAACGAGAAGGACAAGTCGATTGAAGGTTCAATCATTCACTCTGTTGTTGGTACGTATGATCTTTGATCCCATTTGAATGTTGAAAAGTCGTCGTGAAATATTTCACATACTATACCGATTCGGGAAAGAGACAGTCATGGACAACTACGAACTTGAAGGACCCTAAAATAAATGGGAAGGATTTATAACAACCACAGCTGAAAGTGCTGGTCGCTCTTTGTTTTTATGCGATCTCTACTAACCAAGTTTGCAGTGCATGGTTTTCCGATTCATCTTGGTTTGTGGAATGAGTTGGTGGTAGGTACCTACCTTTCATTCATCAGGATGTGCAATCATTGAGAATTCCAAGAAAATGTGATAAGGAACAAGGAACAAGGGTAATAGCATAAAAAGCTAAAACACATAAAAAGAGTAACCTTTGAGAACTGTTCTTGATCAGTGCGGAATGTGAGAGGGAATTTTCTTGTCCCTTTTCCCTCAAACCAGGGAAACTTCCCCTACAACATACTGTCAGGGCTGCCAACTTAGTTGAAAAAGCGTTGAGTGTCCCCTGAGTGTACTGTCAAACTCGTGTAATCTGAGTGTGCCCCTAACTGTTGAGTGAACCTCCCCACTTAACTATGAATTCGAACTGGTGAGTGAAGGGTAACCCTCCATTTAGGAGAGTGTGAGTGAACACACACACTCAGGCTTTGTGTATGAATTCGCCCTGAATTTGGTATTGAGCCTCTGTAGGCCTGCTGTGTATGATTGTCAAAGTGAAGGGCAACCGTGAATTTGGTATTGAGCAACATTACGACATGAGAACACATATTTATTTATTGGTTCAGAAAATCGACAACTGGTTTCGATGGTTAGGTCATGGCTCTTCAACCGGTTCTTCCTGAGTTTCATTCGCTAAATTGTTATCATCGTTGTTTTGTTGACTGATATCGAGATTCTTCATTGGGATGTAGAGTTTAATATCTCTCCTGATTGTGTATCTACTGTCACTCATACTCAGGAAATGTGACAGCTCATCCTTGGATTTGAAATCTTGGCCTATTTCCACATTATTTGATTTATTTATTCATTTTGTTTTTGTTGGACAAAAATTTAGAATGACCTCCGTAGCTAATCCACCTCTATTCTGCTCACAATGAAATTCAACTTTGTGTATCAGTACTACTGTTATCATGTAAATAATCATTATAATCTATTTCATTTAATAACCTTGATTTGGCACTTGATTTATTGCAGGAGAATGCAACGCAAATAACGCATTCCAGGAAGGATGTGGAAACAAGATCATCAACCTAATGAAAGGAGGTGGCAAAAACGGATCAATCGTCCTCTTCGTTATCGGTGCTGTCGAGGTGAGAAAACATGACTAATATTTTCCGCCAGGTTGCGAATATCAACACTTTTCCAGATTAATAACAATAATTAAGGACGATTAATCAATTTAGAATAAATAATACAGGTATACGAAATAATATTTTTGGAATCTGCCCTGGAAGTTTCGACTGATGTTTATGTTTTTTATTGCGCTGAATTGAAATCCGTCAACCGTTTAGCTCCAATACTGGTACGGGCTAAGGGTTTGGGCTTATTTTTTAGGAGTTGAGAAAAAGTTTGCCAAGATAGTTGTGCCTATTTGCTTCCTCGTATCCATAACATGAATGTTTAGACACCCTATAGATCATTGAAATGTTTTAAATGTAGCGTGAAACGCCAAAATCGGTCAATTGGGAAACAAAAAACGCTGCAAATTATTACACAATGGTTTATTGTTTCTGTGTTAGATAGCCCTTCTACGCAGGTCATTGGTCTATAATTATTAAACCCCGTCTGTAATATATGATCTGAACATATAAGGCCCAATTCACACAGAACGGGTGCGTGGCAAAGACGTGGCGCAGACTTCCGCCCTTTCGCCCGTGCCACGTCCGTTCGCCGTCTCTCGTGGCGTTCGAGAAGGGTCGCGCCACTTCCGTGCCACTCGTCACTTCAATAAAAATGAGGGATGATGGTGAATTCAACATTGAATTTTGCGAAGAAGTTGGGAAGAATTCGTGTTTATTTGATTACAATCGTGCGTATTATTGCAAAAGGAACGCCCAAGACCAGACCTGGCAGAAAATTGCGCCTGAATAACCGTTCTGGGTACATATTCAGCTCTTTCCATAACATCAAATGTTCCACCGCTTTTCCCCTTCTTCAGCCACAAAGGATGAACCCAATATCTCCTCTTTTTGGTTCAGATCAGCCAAGTACACCAAATTCAGCACATCTCGATCATCTTCGTCACTGCTTGATGAAAAATCCACGTTGTACTTCACGAAACCTTTTGATTATTACGTCCTTTTTCGCCACTGTCCCGCCCCTTCTGTGTGCATTGCATGGGTCACATCACCGCCACGTCCGTGCCTGGTCAGTGCCACGTCTTCGCCACACGCCCGTCCTGTGTGAATTGGGCCTAAGGGCGCATCGTGCCTCTGAGAAGGGTTCACACTTTTATATCATTGCGCGTGGTTTTATCCAATTCTTTGAGATTATATTTATCATTGACAAACGAAAAATTATTGCTGTTACATACTTGGAAAGTTTTCGAGATCTCGATTTTTTAAATGTTTAGCCCTTTTCCCCTAGGACCATCTGGACCCCAAATGTGATTTTTAACACAAGTTTCAAATAGTTTGGTCTAGTCTGTTTGGAGAAAAGCCGCAGACGGCAGACGGAGGGATTTTATTTTATTCGATTTTTGGATTCTACTCATCTTGAAACGTAAATCAAAAAATGCTGCAAATTATTTCACAAAGGTTTATTATTTTTTCAATTGAGTATGATCGTAGTTTTAGTTTTCTTGCGTACGTCCAGGCTCCTCGGCGTGTGCTATTTCGTGTTGCCACAACCTATACTTCTATAATTATATACGCATGTTTATATTTGTCGATTTGAGCTCCTATCTATTCAAATAATTATTGCCTTAATAATATCATTATCTAAGTACGTACGAAAAGAAGAGAGGATAGGTTATTAAATATGCGTAGAAAAAGCATTGGTATTAACACAAAAATAATGACATAGAAAAAAAATATATATATTCATGCCTCGAAGGAACGCCGTACCCACCACAAGGTGCCGCGGCGCCTCCTCTCACTCCACCCCCCGCTCACCCCCCCTCACCACCCACCGTGACCCCCTGCCAAGCGTGCCAGGCGTGCGTTCGTGCGTAAGTCTAACTCTCAAAGCCTCGAAAAAGACACTTTTTCGCCCGTTTTTGGCCCATAGCATCTATGCGAGTAAACCGATCGGGATGGTTAAACGTTAGGACCAACTAGACCCCAAATGGAGTCTATGTGCGAAAGAACGGGTTTTTTAAAGTCAATTCTTAAGCCTTTTATGGCCCGGACGGCGGACGGACATTTTAAATTTGGATTCTACGCACCTTGAAACGTAAAGTGACAAAGTTTGAGGGGGGGTTATAGAAATTTTTTGCTACACGATCACATAGGCTTATTATTGGAAATAATAAAACAAAATTACTGATGCAGGTGTACATGGGGTCAAACCCAGATGGAATGTCTCATTCTCACTTGGGGAACACACCTCAGTAGTCCAGGCAGAAATAGTGGCAATCGAGGTTGCAGCTGTGGAGAGCATTAGGAAAGGGCACTGTGGTGCCCACGTCCGTATCCTCTCTGACAGCCAAGCCTTGATAAGGGTCAGATGTTCAAATAATTTTCGCACTTCTGTACGGCGAACCCCTCTCCACTCAAGGGGGCGAGGCAATGAGTAGCTTTAAGGGCACTTCCCCAAAACAAATTTTTCAACTTTTTTTTTTTTTTTGGTCTTAAATAAAACTAGATTCATTCCTGAACAAGATAATATATTACATGTAATATTTAAAAAATTGAAAAGTCTCATAAATCAGCTTAGAAGTTGCCCGTGTCATAGTCGGCCGCCCCTGCTTCTTCGAATTCAGCCAACCAATTTTCTCATTGTTATCATCTTATCATTCTGGTTGGTTGGTTCGTTGGTATTATGCTCTGACTGTGTGAAGTCATTGAGGTTACTAACTCATTCACACATATTCAAGTCATATTAGTTCACCAAAACGTCGCAGAAGCGCGAATATCGTTACGTTTTCGTTTTCGTCTCTCCTGAAATGTAGCATATTTTTGCGAATCTGTCCCTATATCGGATCTAATGAACCGAATTCATTTTTCTTTCTTTAGAAAGTTACCTCTCAACCTACTGCAAAAATCTGCGGGAATAGTTTATCGAAATAAGTTATTGTAATTACGGGACAGATAATCGAAGTTACCTGAAATACCACCCGATATTTCTGAAATCGGCTTCGATATTGTAATGCGACAAATTAATATTTTTTCAATCTGATTCTTTAGATTTTTAGATCTTTACTAGATCTATCAGTTAAAAAAAAGATATCGAAATCGGCCCAACGAGTGCCGAGATAATGGGTCACGGATTTCGCCATTTTTGGGGAGGTAACAAGTGCCCTTAAGCGAAATCATCAGAACGAATTCTGATCCTCCATTTGGGGGACAGCTGATGACGTCCACGACGCCCGAGGCAGTCGGACGAAAAGCCCCAACCTGGAATGGTTGTCTACTTTACTTTTTTTTACACAACCGGGTTTGCCTGGAGTGGGTGCCGGGGCATAGTGGTATCACTGGTAACGAAAGGGGGCAAGCTCGCAAGAAGAGGCTCCCAAACCCCTTTTGTAGGGCCTGAACCAGCAGTTGGTTTACCAAAAACTACCTTCAGAAGGATCATCAACATGTGGGTTGACCTATGAACTACAAAAAGATAGTCCAGTATTGAGGGAACTTGTCTACCGCAAACACATGGTGACCGAACCAACACCAAATTTACTGAGGAGACTCTGGAAAAACTGTAAGGAATTAAAAACAATAGTCAGCCTTATAACCAGCTTTGCGCCCTTACGGTACCACTGCGTAGTGGTATCACTGGTAACGAAAGGGGGGCGAGCTCGCAAGAAGAGGCTCCCAAACTCCTTTTGTAGGGCCTGAACCAGCAGTTGGTTTACCAAAAACTACCTTCAGAAGGATCATCAACATGTGGGTTGACCTAGGAACCACAAGAAGATAGTCCAATATTGAGGGACATGTCTACCGCAAACACATGGTGACCGAACCAACACCAAATTTACTGAGGAGACTCAGGAAAAACTGTAAGGAATTAAAACAATAGTCAGCCTTATAACCAGCTTTGCGCCCTTACGGTACCACTGCGTAGTGGTATCACTGGTAACGAAAGGGGGGCGAGCTCGCAAGAAGAGGCTCCCAAACTCCTTTTGTAGGGCCTGAACCAGCAGTTGGTTTACCAAAAACTACCTTCAGAAGGATCATCAACATGTGGGTTGACCTATGAACCACAAAAAGATAGTCCAGTATTAAGGGACTTGTCTACCGCAAATACATGGTGACCGAACCAACACCAAATTTACTGAGGAGACTCTGGAAAAACTGTAAGGAATTAAAAACAATAGTCAGCCTTATAACCAGCTTTGCGCCCTTACGGTACCACTGCGTAGTGGTATCACTGGTAACGAAAGGGGGGCGAGCTCGCAAGAAGAGGCTCCCAAACTCCTTTTGTAGGGCCTGAACCAGCAGTTGGTTTACCAAAAACTACCTTCAGAAGGATCATCAACATGTGGGTTGACCTATGAACCACAAAAAGATAGTCCAGTATTGAGGGACTTGTCTACCGCAACCACATGTTGACCGAACCAACACCAAATTTACTGAGGAGACTCAGGAAAAACTGTGAGGAATTAAAAACAATAGTCAGCCTTATAACCAGCTTTGCGCCCTTACGGTACCACTGCGTAGTGGTATCACTGGTAACGAAAGGGGGGCGAGCTCGCAAGAAGAGGCTCCCAAACTCCTTTTGTAGGGCCTGAACCAGCAGTTGGTTTACCAAAAACTACCTTCAGAAGGATCATCAACATGTGGATTGACCTATGAACCACAAAAAGATAGTCCAATATTGAGGGACATGTCTACCGCAAACTCATGGTGACCGTACCCAACACCATACTTACTGAGGGGTACTCAGGAAAAACTGTGGGGAATTAAAAACAATAGTCGGCCTTATGACCAGCTTCGCGCCCTTACGGTTCCACCTACACCGCACAGGGGTCACACAAAGTTCAACCCTGTGCTTACTATGTGAAGAGACAGACGAAACTGCATCCCACATAATCTTCGAGTGCCCTGCACTCACCTATCGTAGATCTGAACTCTTTGGGGTGCAAGCAGCCCTCACCAGAGGCTGAATCTCTATGATTAAACGCATAACTCTCAGAAACGTACAATAAGCAGGCAGCCTTCCTTGCTTATGACCCAAAATAACCCCACCCTGAGTTTACCTATACATCTCCCTCTGCAGATATAATATTAGTTGAATAATAAAACTTTGTGTACTAATTTGCAGTGATTTTCAAAATTATTACTTATTCTCCCTAATAAATTGTTTTCTGTATTTTATTTCAGCTTCTCTGCATCATCGCCGCCTTCTGCATCGCAAACTCCATCCGGAGGGAAAGAGTAGCATATTCTTACTAAAACGATAGAAGTACCAAATCCCACGACCAGGAGAGCCATTCACCGCATTTCTCATTCCGTCCCGATGGTATTGACTTGATTTTATTAGGTACTTGACTAGTGAACAAACTATTATTCGTTCATACGATACACTTTTTCTTCATACGGTACACGTTACACGTTCGTACACGGTAAAATTTTATTTTTCTTAACAAACACAGATTTGGATGTATACGACCATTCCTTATTGTGAACCTACAAATCCGAAACTCACATAAGTGCCTTTCCCATTGAACAATTGTGAAATTTTCCTTGGATTTTAACAATTATTACGTACCTGCGCCATTATGTTACCCCTGTATACAACTTATGTAAATAATGCTATTACTAAGATCAATTTCTTTTCTTCGGTATGAGTTTGTTCCATGCCATTCGACTCCAAATCGAAAATTGCGAAATTTGAGTCTTTCAATAGTACCAACGCATTCATCCCCTGTCACGCTATACATTATTCCACGTGACAAGTTGTATTTCGAATGTAAATGTCCACTTTTTGAATTAAAAATATATAAAAAATAGAAGTTTCTTATGTTACCTACTAAAAAACTAATTTTAAGTGATCGCTTAAAATAATTTTGGTTTTCTACATAGGATAAGTTTGGTTTTATTTCATTTTTTAAACGAGAGAAAGTTTTTTGTGGTTATGAAAACTGTCTTAATCAGGTGTCTTGGAATGGTCCAAAACTACATTAATTTGGACTATGTAGAAACTATTAAAATATTTCACTCTCTATACGCAGTTATAAATTCAAGCAATTGACAATGGTCGTAATGGGATATTTCGCCCAGTGCCAATTTGCGTTATTTCAATTGGATTATTTCAATCCAATAATAATAAAATATAATAATTTGAAATAACTTAATATTTATTACGTTATTTCAAAAAAATGTCTGATCGTTTCTTAAAATGTATCATTTCTTCAATCAAGCGATGTGTTGGAAGGTTGAAAACCATAACTCCATAATATGTATAATCTCTGTATCTTTAATTTTAGGTAGATGTTGTATGTTACACAATAACTACCTCAATTATTTGCGTTCCACACTCGGACATTTCCGAGTAAAAATTGTCATTCCATGTTACCTTTTATTCATCGGTAAGATTTAATCTCTTATGTTAGCTTAAACCTCATCTAGATGCTTCATATCTCCTTTAAAATGTCTATAATGTAATTATTTCTTGTTCTTTACTGTTAGACAAAATCTTTTCTATTGAGAAACCGCATGAAAACTTGAAAATCAACCGTTTCAGATTGTCAAAATTTTTCTCTAAATAAGTAAGGAACCTTATTGGAAACAAACAGAATCAAAATGGAGTGTTTATTTTGGATTTTCGTTAGCAGATTTTCCTGCCAAAAAACAAAACTACGGAGCTTTATTACGGAGTGCTTTATTTTGTATATCCTTGTAATGGAGAACCAAATAAAAGTTTAAAAGTTTATTGCGTTTTCAAGTAGGTACCTACCTCCTTAAGCTGTTCAGCAACTAGGTGTCTACCTACTTTCAGCACCCTATATTCTATTAAATATTTGGGCCTTTTCAGTTATGATCCCCGCATATTTCCGTCAATTCTCTACTATTCATTCATTCTGACCTGTATGTCCAACTAATCTGTATTTTTACTGAGGGATTGACTACCTACTTGATGTTATGTATTTTTGAGATGCGAGCTTGCGAGCATCCAGACCACCAAACTGTACACATCATTCTGACATACATGTCCAACTAACCTGAATTGGTTTATTGTTTCCAATAATAAGCCTATGTGATCGTATAGCAAAAAATTTTTATAACCCCCCCTCAAACTTTGTCACTTTACGTTTCAAGGTGCGTAGAATCCAAATTTGAAATGTCCGTCCGCCATCCGCCGTACAGGCCATAAAAGGCCTAAGAATTGACTTAAAAAACCCGTTCTTTCCCACATAGACTCCACTTGGGGTCTAGTTGGTCCTAA
Source organism: Adelphocoris suturalis (assembly GCA_030762985.1). Lineage (NCBI taxonomy): Eukaryota > Metazoa > Arthropoda > Insecta > Hemiptera > Miridae > Adelphocoris > Adelphocoris suturalis. The sequence goes on along the minus strand of CM061049.1, from coordinate 13,560,746 downwards.
CGTTTAACCATCCCGATCGCTTTACTCGCATAGATGCTAAGGGCCAAAAGCGGGCGAAAAAGTGTCTTTTTCGAGGCTTTGAGTGGTAGATATACGCACGCGCGCACGCCTGGCACGCTTGGCGGTTGGTCACGGTGGGCGGTGAGGTGGGTGAACGAGGGGTGGAGTGAGAGCAGACTAGACTGGGATAGGTCCCATATGCTTTTGGAATCCAGTGTACCTACGGTTATAGTTTGATTCCTATAGGAATTAGCTCCGTGGATTGAATAAGACCACTCGGGTGGCTGTACGATCATCCATTTGCTCCCCATCGGGAGCGCAGCCTGTAACGCGAGAACAGAGGTGGGTACTAGAAAAGAGACTGGCGAAAGCAGCAGAGCATGCTGGTTACTATAGCTGGCTACCCGTTTTTACTAAGGGATTGATTACTTAATTTAATGTATTTTGTAGATGCGAGCATCCAGACCACCAAACTATACACAGCATTCTGATCTATATTACCGCAGTGGATCATCAATCCCCATTCTATAGAAAATAGTTTGTAAACGCGGGAATATAACAAAAAAAGACCCAAATATTCTTAAACAGAGAATAAATGCTGCAAATGATTACACGCAGGTTTATTATTTCCGTATTTTATTGCCCTTCTCCGCAGATCACAGGTGTATTGATAATAAACGGAGTCTATGGTGAATTATCTAAATATAACTATGTACCTACTCGTAGATGCACCTACTGAAAATTGACTGGATAAGTGGGCTCAAATGCCTCAAAACCCGGAAGTGAGCTGGACCTGAAGCTGTTTTATCGCTTAAAACACAAGGAAATAGGTAATTGAGATGCTTGTTTTTAGCACCAAAACCCGGAAATGAGCAGCTTTTTCGCTTGAGCAGCACACACAATAAAATTCACGCCTGCTTATAGCTAGTAAAAAAGTTCCGAATCATGTGAAATGCCTTCAGGGAGTTTATGCGCGCACAGCTCCCTGAGCCTGTGGGCCCCCTATAATCAACTGTAGTATTCTAAATCTCAAAGCGATGGTAAAGGCTCTTGTGGCCAATTTGTGTGCGTTTCGTGCTTGTGGGATACATCTCAATATAATCTACCGTAGTGCTACTGTTGGGGACCAGTATAGGATATTAATGCCCCTCCATCAGGAATCGTCCTAAATGGATTTTACGAAGAACCACTGCCGCTTAGGGCTGATTTAGCGCAACAGCGAGCAGAAGAATATGGGCATTCAACCCAAAACCCCCCAAATTGGCATGCATGTAAAAGGAATTGTAGGAAGTTAGGTACCTAGTGGGATGTCGCTCCGAAAATCCGGGATCCGGTACTGCTTCCAGTGGAAGCCGCACACTCAGAGAATTCGGTAGCACGAGGGTTTGGGGGACTGCAGAAATACTTGGGTCAAATAGATTAGCGAATGTGGGGTAATTGGCATATAGCGACTTGGAAGAAGGATGACGACGAAGTAAGTAGTAGGGTTTTAAGACGTGGCAATTAGAAAGAATTAAGGGAAGGGGTGGACCAATCAGAGTGCTCGGGATGAGACCCACCTCCTCCCCGCCCATGCGTTTTAACCCTTTCGATTCTAAGTCCGTATATATACGTTTTTCCATGAGTGTCTTTGCAGATCTAACCCCGTATATTTACGGGGTCCTCTGAAAGGTCTCACAGATCTATGCCCGTATATTTACGGTTTTCTGTAACGCTCTTGAGGATCTATCCCCGTACATATACGTTTTTCTCAATGCCTCACCTCGGAAGACGTTAAGTAGTAGGTAACAGCGCCCCTCCAGTCACTAAAGAGACTGCACTAAACAAATGAATTCAATTAGGTGAATGAACTGGAGAAATGAATTTTTGTTTGAGGATTATTGCCGTGCGCTCTTGCTTCAATGATCAACGTTCTGAGTTCAAATTTCATATCTGCTTGCGATGTGGCATTGTGTGTTGTCCCATGTTTTAAAATTTATCATACCTTGAAAAACTTTTAAAATTTATGCTTAGATTTGTTTTTAATATAACCTGAGTGAAGAAAAATTTCAAAATTGTGAAGAGAAGTGAAGAAAGTGGTAGGTAGTTAGATACTACGAGTAAAAAAAATTCAGGGATGGAAATTGTTAGGTAGGCAAGTAAATTTTCTCCATTTTTCATTTTTTTACCCGTTCTTATGTTTATAATACATTATAGATGACATACAAAATTAAAAAATGAATAACCAACGCAAAAAAGTATTCAGTACAGCAGTGCAGACTGAGCGTCAAAGCATGCAGAACCAATAAATCACACGCGCCTGAGAAGCCTCAGTGTTGGTGAGCTACTCACGCGAGGTTAGGATGTAGAAGCAAAAGGGTTAAACTAAGGGTCAGAGAGAAAAACCTTGTGTTTATACCAAACAACTACATTGTAAACTTACCGTACACGCCGACTCGGTATGTTGCTACCGCCCCCTCTCCAACTCTGCTGCTACGCTTAATCGACCACAGTATTTAAATCACCTGCTTATTACTATATATAAGTATTATATAAGGTTGGATTATACCACATCACTTCCGGTCGAATGTAAAGGTACAGATTCACACTACTAAAAATTCAAATCACGGGCCATCATAAAGATATGAAACATGTGTATGAAAGACAACTTCACTGCCCTGTTCAGTGTGTCAACCATGCCCTGCATGGCAGCCCAATATAGTGTAGCCTGTTTGTTCTATCGGCTAACTTGAAGTTGCTGTCTTCGAATGTCCTCTAAGGGCCAATTTACGCAGAACTGATGTAAGCAGATATGTGGCTCAGGCATGACATTTAAGTGACGTATGCAATGCACATAGAGGGTGGGACAGTGGCGAGAAAGAACGTCAGTAACCTTTTGGTTTCATGGACTGCAACATTTATAACAATTAGGTACAGTAAAACGGTTAAATTGTTTGGCAAAACGTTAAAATTTTAATAAAAATGTAGTGAATAGGTTACAACTTACCTTGAGCATCAAATTTATGAGCAATGTTCTGCCAGGTCTGGTCTTTGGCATCCCTATTGCAATAATCCGCACAAATATAATAGAATAAACATGGATATTGTAGAAAAGCTAGTCCTAATAGAGCTACAAGACCACCTAGATAGAGATAATATTCTCTATGATCATCAGTTTTGATTTAGGAGGGGGCGTAGTACTGTTTCAGCCGCATGTACGACGATAATTTAAGTCTAGATTTATTAGAGGAAAGGAATACGATAGTTTTACAACTGTATGAAGGACTTATCCAAGGCATTCAACTTAGTTGACTTCAATTTGCTTTAGGAGAAGCTGTCTTACTTTGGTAGGTATGTCAGGAAAGGCACTCTCTTTTTCAGCCATTATATCTGAAGGAATGGAGACAAACGGTTGTTTACAACGGTTCTGTGGTAAACCAGGAGAGGTGGTAGAAGAAGAGGTCGCCTATGGGTAAGGTGGAGACAGACCTGAGAAATAATGGTGCCAGGAGATGGCGTCAACTGGTGCAATATAGGAGGGATGAGTGGCGTCAGATGTTTGAGGAGGCCAAAGTTCTCTAAGTACTGTTGCGCCATGGAAGAAGAAGAACGTTCTGTTGGAGTAGGTCTGAGTTCCGAGGGTGCGCCCTATGTGGCTGAAAAGTGAACTACTCGTTGAAGGAACTTTTGGAAGACAATCCAGTTAGGTAAAATTACCTCGAAGAGAAATTTCGCGATTTTTAGGGTTGGCAGCAATGGGTTAGAAGCATGCAGATAGCCGGCGCCTGCTGACTCAGCCAGACGCAGCAGCTTTCTCCTGAAATTACTTCCTATTTTCGTCCTAGGCTCCTGGACTATCATAATTCAGACCTACTTACACGTCAATGCAGTTCTTCAAATTCTCGAGTTTTTAGTTTATAGTTAGTCAAGATAGGTATGTTAATTGTTGTTTTACAAATAAATTCATTATTTATAACCTGGTTAGGAGGTAACTTGCACTGATTTCGCTTTCACCGGTTCCAGCAAGGAAGCAGCTTAGCATTTCCATGGACCATGAAAACCCTTATTTTACATAAATTTCACAAGGCAGGGGGTATTTATCCCTGGGCCTTCGGAAGATGATTTAATGGTTAATTTAGAACACGTCATTTATATAGAACACTGGTGCTATGCTAACGCATAATTTCTCAACACAGATAAGAGGTAGAGCCCTCAGTTTCAGTTAAATGGCAGAACAGCCAATCCTGTCAAACTACTTGCCGTGCTTGGGGAGTTTTCATATAAATCTACTGAATTTGTCGATGTTTGGATTCCAGCAAAATAAAAATATTAGATTGTGTACGAATGTTGGTTTTAATCTTCAAAAATCGTGTCGAGCAAGTCGGGAGACTCGGAATCGCAGTCGTCCTCGTACTCATCATCTTGGCACTCGCCTCTTTGACTTTCCAGAGATAAGTTGATCGCCGCTTTAGCGATGGCCAAGAGTATCGAACTGTCCATTTCTGAAGCCGTGTTTCTCATTCTGTTCACAGACTGAGACCTGTTGACCGTTGAAGACGGAGCGCACTGGAGAGTGATGGGGGTTGAGGAGGGCGGACATATTTGGACGGACTTGTAGGTTTTCGGGACGCTGGTTGACTGTTGAGGGACTCGTGGCTGCATGCACTCGTCGTACTGGTACTGCTGTCCACAAGGCTGCGAGCTCTGAGGAGTTTTACACTGGTACTGCTGTTTGACTGAGCAAGGCGACTGATTTGCACTGAATTGCCTTTGATACCCTCCCAACTGACCCAAGTTCGATGCAAGCTGAGATTGGTTCGGCTTCTGTCCACACTGGCTCTGACGATCTATGCAAGGGCTAGAGAATCGAATCAAATTTTGCTGAAATTAAAAGGTAACCACCATGCACCAAGAAATTACTACATTTTACTGAACCCAAATTCTATTTTACTTGTGCTGCCATAAAAGCAGTCGTTCCTTAAGCTCCCCCCCCCCCCCCCTCATTGTGCCAATAAGTTGCAACATGTTGGTCGGGGAAGACACCACACCGGCATGCTAAGGGAAGCTTGCATTTTTTACGGCCTGATGAAATCCCTTACTAATTTAGTCAGCTTCATGTACCTAGGTATATCTCCGGCCCTACTCAATTTATCGCCTCGATTTTTTAATTCAATTGTCAACGATACTTTCCTTGACAGTTTGTGCCAAGGAAACTCCGTCATGACAACAACACAAAAATATGGATGCTGTAACAAGAAAAGTAGAATTTAGCCGTAAAACTTCGAAAAATAGATCAACATACCTGATACTGTAAAATTATAGAAAATCCTTGGCACAGCGTTTGTATCATTTATTCACGCACAATTTAAAGAATAAATTGTTGCGATAAGTTCAACGATTTCGGAGAAAAAGGTACAGAAGCCTAAAAAAACTAGATTTTTCAGAAAACACGATTTTCTGAAACCATCGGTGTTCATTTCGTGACGTTAACTCAAATGAGTTCCTACTTCCCCTAGATCTTGCTAGAGGTGTTAGAACCCTAACAATGAAGAAGAAGAAGAAGAAGAAATGGAAAAGAAACCTTTTGATAGCCTTCAGCTTGTTTTGTTTTCTGGTTTTGTTGTTTTCAAAGTTCCTATGGTGCCGGGCCTCCACTAGAGCAGGACGGCGCTCTGACCCATCTTCACCAATATTTTTCAATAACTTCTCGTTGTTCAATTAAAAAAATGCTTTTTGCATTCAATTCCAAATATAATGAATTAGTAAAAACAATTTTTTTTTAATTTTCGATTTTTTGGTCGAAAAATATGGAAACTACCCATAAAGGGGAAGCAGAATCCCCTTCTTGAGATTTTCGAAAGTTCTAGATTTTCTATATAACTCCCCCATTTTAACATTTTTTCGCTCCATTCACTACACAATGAACCAGAAGGGAACCAACAATAAAAGATGGGAAAATCGGATAACAAGCATACTGTGGGATGGGCTAAGTCGGTCTACGCTTTCAGCAAAAAGGGGCCATTTTGTTGATAAGGCTTTCCCTCTAAAATTGTAATTTGATTGTAATTTGAACAAGTTATTGAATCCGAAATGGCAACATCGGTTTCCCAAAAAGATCGAAAAGGAAAAAAAAAAAAAAAAAAAAAAAAAAAATTGAAAAGATAAAGCGTTTCGGGATTTGTGAAGACGGTTGGTTCTTGTTCTGGGTGGATTTCAGCATAAGAGAACCACATCGCGCTCTGTTCTGTGAATGAATTTGGTAACAGCCCTGTTCATTACTGGCTTTTTCGTTATCATTATGTCATGTTTTAATAAGTAATACTATTTTCATGAGATTATAGTTATTCCTTTTTCATTTGTTTGTGTTTAAATGCCATTTATTTATGAATCTTGGTTTGCTAAATCATATATGGGTGAAAAGGAATAGCCGTTGAGAATTTCTCGGAATGGGGTAAGCTGAAGTGGTTCATCACTTAGATTAGGTACATAATTTTTTCTTCAAAGGTCTATTGCAGTAATTGCATATTTTTTAACATGGAAATGACGCAGAATTCAACTAGATTCGAGAAAAAATGGCTGCCAAGTTGGGTAGGCAGTATAGCTTCCTCACACATTGTAGCATGGACGTATAGAACTAGTTGAAGAACAAAGTACCTACGTTTCGCAAAGATTGATAAGTTGACATTATAGGAAATTAACGTTTGCACATGCGCACTGACTGCTATTAGTTCAACGGCATTGCAATTTATAGGAAAACCTCTAAGAGCTTAACCGCACAATCCTTGAAAATATTTTGTAGAAATCGGTCCATTAGACTCTGAGTTTTGTCTGTATCGATCAATTTTGTTTCGCGCATGCGCCATAATTATTACTCTATCTATCGCGTTATAATTTATAGGAAATATATCTAGAACATAATATAATTCCTAACGAGTTTGAACGAAATCGGACCAATAGATAACAAGAAATCGATTTCATTAAAAATTCACGTATGCGCATAGGCTACTGTTGATTCGACGGCATTGAAAATTATTAGGAACCGTCTAGGAGCTAACTCGCACAATCCCTGAAAATTTCATTGGAATCGGATTGAAACTTGGTATAGTTTTGGGGATGACAAGAATTTACCACAGACAGACAAGGAACCAAAATTGATCAGCAAGCTCTGAAACGCAAAAAGCAAGTGGGAATTTTGATATTGGAGGACAATAAATTTTTCGTCTTCAATCACGAACACAAAACTTCCATATCTACCTTTGGTAGTGAGGAAGCAAAAAATAAAATCCTAATACAATCATCAACTGATTTGCAAACTTGAAATAACTTTGATGCCTGATTGCTCAAAACTAGGTTTTTGAGATTTGCTCCTTCCTGGTACCGTCCAAATTATCTCACGTACTAACCTTGGAGTGATTGGTGTTCGGAATTGCCTGAGAGCCTCTCCCACATCCACTGGACAACATGTAGGCCTGTATTGGCGCAGCCCATCACAGCAGCTACCAGGTGGCTTACGCTTTGCTTCCGCTGGGGCTGGGCAACAATTCAGTAAAATCCTCTGTGCCGCAGGATTTTTCAGGTCTTTATTCCCAGGTCGCATCCCACTGGCGCATTTCCCCACTGGCAGTTTCTCCCTGGAGGAACACGGAGATGCCGTGAACGTTTTCAACGGTACTTCCGATTTACATTGGCTGTAAGCTGCTGATGCGTTCTGCAGCGATTGGTCGCACTCGGTGCTGCTGTTCAGAGGAGATAAGTTGAGACTGAAGCCTTTTGTTTGACTCCGTGGCTCCTGACACTGAAGATTTCTGATGCAATTCGTCTGCAAGAAAAACCATCCGCTTAGGTAATCGATTTAGCGTAACACGACCCTAAAGAACTCCCCAGAGTCCATACGTTAAACGTGTAAGTACGTACAACGAATTCTTAACTTGCGATTCGGTTTTAGATGCTACGAATGTAATGTACAGAGAAACAAGTAGGGTAAGCCTGTACACTTACATTCTAACGCTCATTACAATTGACGTCATCATCCTGGAGCTGTTTTTTCGCATAAAAATGAATGCACGAAAATGACTGAGATGGTTGATTTTAAGCTCCATACTGGCCTATCCTGAAGCTTTTTTGCTTGGAAACGCACACAAACAGTAAAATTACTTGATGCCTGCTTTTTAGTTAGTGCAGTACGGTAAACCTGTACACTTACATTTGAACGCTCATTAAAATTGACATCATCATCCTGGCGCTGTTATTTCTCATAAAAACGCAAGAAAATAACTGAGATATGGTTGGTTTTAAGCTCCAAACCGGCCTATCCTGAACCTTTTTCACTTGGGAACGCACAAACACACACAGTAAAATTACATGATGCCTGCTTTTTAGTTTGTAAAAAAAGGAACAAACACCATGGTAACGAGCTGAAAAATGCATTAATTTGGCGCGCACTGGTGGTGTGGCTTACAGCAAACTGAACTGGTCGACGTTTGCTGTGTTATAATTTATCATAGATTATAATGGGAATGTTCACAAATTGGCCAAAAAAGCCTTTACCATCGTATTGAGATTTTTATACGCCTGTTTACTGGCGGCCACACCACCAGTGCGCGCCAAATTAATGCATATTTTAGCTCCTGACCATGGTTTTCTTGTTCCTTTTTTACTAACTAAAAAATTGGTAACTAGCTAGTATTATGATGGCTCCTCATTAGTGATCCCTAATCCTTAATCTACAACACGAAAACGCAGTAAATTTGTACATAAAGGTAAATTATTTCTGTGTCAGAAGCCCTTCTACTCAGAACACCTGTCTGTAAATATTAAACGAAGTTCATCAAACATTAGGTCTCTAAATATGCTGCATCGGTGTAGATGTAGATACTTCAGAAAATAATTAAATTGAATAGCATGCATACACTTTCCTAGTATTTAACACGAGCTGACGAGCTATTCTTATTATAAATTTAACGCTGAACACGACTATACTACACATGATGGGTCTGAAATGCCCAAAAAACCTGTTGTTTCACCGATTTTTCCACAGTTTTTTGAAAATGTTTGTTAAAATTACCATTTGGCGACCTGGAAAAAAAAAAAAAAAAAAAAAATGTGCTACTACTTGGACTATTTCTGCGTCAAATGAGACCAAAAGCAGCTCTGGAGGTGTGATAATTGATTTTTAGCGATTTTTCAACTACCGAAAAACTCGATTTTTGGGGATATAGGTAGGTAGGTACTTGAGAAAAATAAGCTGTGAAATATTGAATTTCTCGCAAAAATTTATGATGATTATCGTTGGTCCCGCTTTCTTATATTGCGAAATGAGAAATAGGAGGGGGGTGGGGGTCAGCTAATTAGGAGACACCTCGTATAGATACACTGCACCATGTAATACATAGCTACGTAATACCTACCATGTTATACATAGCTACGTAATACCTACCGTGTAATACATAGCTACGTAATACCACCTACCATGTATTACATAGCTATATAATACCTACCTATATAGATACTTTCCTGCCTTTTGATTTTTACTGACCTGCGGAGGAATCCTGGAGCGCAGATTATTTTTGGTTTTTTCCCAACATTTGAGAGCACAGTTCAAAATTCCTGAAAAAATAGAACCATTGTTAACTCAAAAGTGAGATAGGCTCCTGCGGTTTATGAGATACTTTAAACAGACCAAAACTACATTTATGTCTCGCATGTTGTATAATACCGAGAGTAAGGCGCTTGTGAGTTTCATTTACAACCTAACCATTAGAAGCAAAATTATAACCTAACCTATTGACGTCTCCATAAATCACATAACTACTGACGTGATGGTTCGCCAGACACCCAATAAATTTTTATGGTAATAACGTCAAAAATAATTTTTTCAAACTTTATCGAGTGTAGGGGTTAAACAAGAAAATAAAATGACATCCAATGTCAGACGTCAAGTTTTGCTGATAAGTTTGATTGAAATATTTCTCGCATTAAAATTTAATTTTCACTTTTTTCCTCTCTGACACGAGGACCATGGTGACCGCTCTAAAATGATGAATAATCCATATTAATTTATGATTTAAAAGAGGAAAAAATAAAATGTCGTCGGCCGTACGTCAGTCACCTAACTGCTAAATCATCGTTTTGAGAAAATAACATTTCAAACTATCTGAAAAATCGTATCTACTTAGAATTTTTTTGGTCTGATTATTATGGAATGCCTCTAAAATATCTCTTTGGGAAAAACTACTTAGTCATGCTCCATGGCTAATAGAGCGAATTTTCAAAGAAAAGTTGTGAATTAAAACTGAGGGAACACCCGTGTGACGATATCGCTAAGAAATTTTCAAGACACACAGACGAACTCAAAAATTTGGTCAATTATGAACATTTTTCACCTGAAAATAATTCACTGCTTCAAATTATGCATATTGCTTTCGAAAATTGGAGAAAATCAATATTTGCAGAAATGTACGGAATGAGCGGGTTGAAAATTCAAATTCAGCATTAAATTCTGTAAAGAACACTTCTAGTTTTGAAATTCGACGAGGTGGTACTCATCCTTTTTTAAACTGACAACTTTATGTCACTGGTTTTAAATATCCAATTTCTGATAAGAAGAGACAGAAATTAAAAATTATTATTCAAAATTTGGAAATATTAGGTACCTATTCGTTAAAACTTTCAGGAAAAAAAAAAAAAAAAAAAAAAAACGGCCAAACGGTAACTAAATTAAAGAGTTCCACTATCTGCTTTACAAGCAGATACCATGTTACATGGATATGTCTTTGATTGGGGATATCATAACGGTTGTCCTCGAGAGTTGTAAACAAATCCTTTAACTTTGGACTGTAGGCGACGAAATGTAGGATAAAGAATTTATTTTATTATTCTTGGAGGCACAAAAAGCATACTATACATACTATTGAAGTTATTTCTCCAATTAAGACGCTATCATTTTTATGTTCATGATAGCCTGATTTTTCATTTTTTTTTAGCTCCTCCTGCCGGTTTGATTGTTCCTCGAGCACTTTCTTCATACTGGTAATTTTCTGTTCCTCAACCAAGTATTCTTTGTTGTAGAAGACTTCTGCACACGCCCACTGATTCTTCAAAATTTGCAGCATAGTAACCGGAACGATCTTCTTATTGGGAATTTCCCAAATCGCGGAGTTGTTTGCACTTGGAAACACATTATTATCCTGGTGAAGCTGGACGATTGAATCGCCACCGGTTATAGGAGAATTTACGCAAATTGAAGGTTCTGGGTGTATCGGTTTCTTGAGTTCGCACTTCAGTTTTCTCCCAGTTATTCCTTTCGCGTTGTTAATACTTGAGGACATCTAATTAATAATTAAGCACAACCAAAGACTTTCCTCCACATGCTATAAACTCCCCAAATGATGTCAACAACAAGCGGTTGACAGTAAATATTAAATATTAAATTTCGCCAAACTGAATCATGTGTCTTCGCAAAATTTAGTTTCCGCCAAACGAAAATACCTATTGTTTATAGTCCAATCAACTTAGTTAAGGAATGTAGCCAGGTACGTAAGGAGGGGGAAATTGGTAGCTTGAGATGTGAACATCTATCACATAAATCAAGCGCTTTCCAACGAGTGGCGAACGATTTCTGTGCGATGAAAACTGCGGAAGTTCCATTCCCCTAGCAACGGCTGGGTTGTACGTGAAAGTTGATCGTGACATCAACTTTTGCGTGACGAAAATTTTTGGTTGACCCCCCCAGAGCAAAGACATATCCATGTCAAAACATCATAGTCCAATCAAAAGAAAGTGAAAAAATCAAATATTAAATTTCTGAGGAATAATTTCCTTAGAGGTTTCGAACAGTATAGTTATATATTTGCTGCGTTCAAATCTGGGCATAGGGTTACTCAGAAAGGGTAATTCCAAGTAATTAAATTTCATCGATTTGGGTACTTAAATTTCATCGAAACCTTTATCTACCACCCTGGATGCTGAAGAGGTTTTTTTCTCGAAAACTTTAATTTTGACTTTTTTTTTTTTAAACATGAAACACATTTATCGAAATACTGTGCATCGCGGGCCGCGCCGCAGCCGCCCTGTTCTTAACAAGACCTGTAAACTCTTCCAAAAGTTAGCACCCAATTCTTCAATCACACCTCATATGAGACTATGTGGTGAGTGTCTAGAGAAAATAACTTCCAAGTGAGAGTAACAAAGCATAACTTGATGCTCATAGCGTGTATGGAGTAAACACAGAACGTTTTACTGGTAAAGCTTTACGTGACTCTAAAACCCTTATCGCTAATATTAATTTCTTTTACGTGTTTTTCAGCTTACTCACTTATCAGGCACAATCACACGAACATCGGTGCTGGACAAAACGTCATCCTCGCGTTATTCGACATTCAAAAACGATATCTGCGAAATCCATTACTATATCACATATCCAACCAAACACAATCGTGGCTATTGCATGAATTTCGTATCGGGAAGGATGCGGTCATTAGGGTAAATACCTTTGCTTTTTAGAAGAGATTCAGCATCATGCTGAAACAAATCAATAAAATTAAAAAAAAATGAAGTCTCAAAATTTCGGGATATTTAGAAATTATCAATTTAGATATGAGATTTTACGAGTTTCTTAAAAAAACGGAATGGAAAAAAAAACATACCGGTCTTTGACTGAGAATCTTATCCAGAATTTCTTTGTAAGTCGGCCGTGTGCTAGATGCTGAAATCACGGAAAGCTAGAATTAAAATTTGTCTGGAGTACATACCTATACTATTCCAATAATTTTGACGGGGTGTGAATTCTTTGATTCTTCTAATATAATGGTGAATGACGGTGAAAACTTTCCAAAAAGGTGCTGGGTGGGTTGTGTCCGATTGATGGTTGGTTGATATCGTCGCAAGTAACTCCCCAACTCCCTATAGATAAATCTCTCTCATACTTTCAACCCCTTTTCAGATAAGCTAGACGTTATTTTCTGTTAAACATTTGGAGGATTAACAAAATTAATCCCAACTTCACTATAATAATAAACGACTTCTTTAAACGCATCCAAGTGTTCTGCAGCTCTACATCGAACTATAATACAATTTGACCAATATCAACAATAAGTAGTTGAGAATTGGGCGTAACTTTTGGTAGAACAAAGTTTCAACAAGTATCTTCTATAACAATTTACTGATTACAAAAAATGTAGAAGATGAATTTGTTTGATAGTTTTATTTGTATGTATATATATATATATATATATATATATATATATATATATATATATATATATATATATATATATATATATATATATATATCTTTCATCTTGTGTTCAAAATTGACATGTGTTGTAGCGATAGTAGTAGAAAGGTAGTTACTCACGCGTAGCATCATCGGGACAATCGAATGCGTCGCAACCTCGGTCAACCAATTTCTGCTGTTGGAAGAAATTACCCCAAATGTAGATTACAGAAATTGTATGCTGGTAATAATTAAAATATAATCTTATAACGTTAATATAGTAGTTAGAGGTTCTAATACTTTAATTTTGAGTTTCATGAAGAAACAAAATGTTAAAATGGATCTGGTAGAGATGCTGGATCGATACGCTAGATTTTAGTTTTCTGATACGGCACTCAAAGGCTTAAACCTAGTCCAGAACTCCTCCTATTTTGATGAAATCATTTTTTAAATGATTTTGTCTATTAAATAGGTACTTATGTTTGGTATATCGGATATTCCATTGATACTTTCATTAAGACAGTCAATACAGCTGCTTTGTGAATCCAGAATTGTACTTTTGAGAACAACTACTACTCGAAACTTCTTTTTTCTGGGGTGATAGACATTTGAACGTCATTCCTTTATGAAGCTTATTATTTTATACTCAGGAAGGTACATCTCGACAATATGGAGCCTGCATGCAGCTACAAAAGTGTCCAAAACTTCACACTTTCTGAGATTTCTGAAGAATCAAGTTCCAAATGGTATTGTATCTCCTGGACTAGCCAGATTAAATGTTGAACTGCTTTATAACACTTTAGCTATGCAACGATCAGAATTGATGCACATGGTTCCATCGCTCCATGCTAGTAGTCCTCTTATAGCAGAGTCTTTAAGAACGATGAGGTATGATAAAGAAAACAGATATGGCTGGTGTACGTTATAAATAAGATCGTCGATAAAGTCTGCCTTAGCAAATAAAATTTTTGTTCTTATGGAGAAAAGTTTAGAAGTTGTCAGGATTTAGCTCGTCTCATTTGCCTCCAGTGAAAGCGTTTATGGTGGGTTCGGCAATTTTGGATGTTGACTCTGGGTTTGTCACGAGATACGAGCTACCAGGAGACAAGCAGTTATTCCTCCGAGGTGATCGCAATAATTCAAGCACTAAAACTCCTACTTTCTTCAACTCAACCTTCATTCCAAACCGCCATAATTTGACAGACTCCCTAAGTGCGTTACAAACACTCTCATCCCATTTCCTGGCTAAATTCAAAAATCATCTTGTTGTTGAGGCAGTAAGTCTAGTCAACAGTTGCAGGATCGCTGGGATGAATATTCAATTCGTGTGGGTCAAGTCTCATGTAGGTCTACTGCACAACGAACGTGTAGATCAGGCAGCAAAATCCGCCGCGCGTGAAGGAGAAACAATGACCCCGAATCTGCCACAGGAAGAATATTATACGATATCCAGAGGTTACATTCGTGCATTTGGCAGCAGTTTTTTGATCAAGGGTCAAAAGGAAAATTTTATAAAAATATAAATCCAAACAAAATTAGAATTATATGCAGACTCAGAGCCAACCACGGAATCTGTCCAATGTATCTTCATCGAATTAGACTTAGGGAGGACGAATCTTGTGACTGTGGTCACCCAACTGGTGATCTTGAACATTTGATAATGACTTGTATCCTATATATTAATTCAAGAGAAAACATGTTAAATAAAATCCATAAAAATATAAAAGAAAATCCATTCAACTATCAGACCTTACTTAAGAGAGAAAACTGTGAAGTATGGGATGAAATTTGTATATTTTTAAATGAGAGGATTTGATTTACCTATTTACTTTACCTATTCCTTATTAGTAAAAGTTGATATACTTATTATATTATTGTTTATTATATTAATAATAGAAAATTTGCTAGTTATATTATTTTATTAGGAAATTACCAAGTTTGTCATTATTTTGGTATGATAATGCATTGATTATAATTTTGAAAATTTTGTGTACTATGCATGGCTTAATGTGAATAAACAATGGAAAAAAAGCGTTTATTTGTTTACACCAGGCGCCAAAAGGACTTCGGACCAAATGCCCCCTGGGGTGCAAAGGTCGGATCGAATATCGAGCCAGTCTGTTCCCACTGTCTCTCATGAGCGTGTCCGATCCGATCCGAGCAGTGCGCTAGGCTTCTAAAAAAATTTCCATCCTGTTGGTCACAAAAGTTCTGATGCTTCCAGAATACTTGTGAGTACTAGCAACTAGAGTCTCACCACAGAGATCTCCGTTTTCTCAATAGGTAGTAACAACTATCAAGGAATTATACCCACTCAATTTCTGTATGCCCTTGTGTATGCCTCTTTCCACCCATAACACGGTTTAAATCTTCATGGTAGCAGAGAATCAAATTATCGAGGGTAAAACCCTAGCAAAGTCTACAAGAATTTCTGATTTTTAAGACTTCAGATTTAAGATTTTTTTAGAAGATACAGTGCTGTAGGGATTAGGGTTTTTATTAGATAATAGCTGCATTTTCAGTCTGGGTTTTGATGGTTCGGTTGCTGAAATCAGCTCACCCAGCAGCACGAACTAAATCACTCCGGACGAAGTAGTGGAAACCCATTTCAATGAAGAAAACGTAAGACAGTGAAACCCCTTTTCTATCTTTACAAAAAGATTAAGAAATCACTAGTAGATTTGTCAAGCTCAAAACACGGATAGTTGTCGCGGAAAAGGAGCATTTGGGTAAATGAACAATGAAGTTCCTTCTAATTTTCCGAGAAAATAGATAATGTTCTTAATATTAACTTCAATTTCCTTCATCACCTGGCAGTATTAATAAGAAATCATCATTGATTGATTGGTACCTGTTGACGGAGGTACCTCGGCGTACGATCATCCCCAGTTGGAGTACATTTGTTGCCTATACTGAAGACAGATTCTGAAAAAGAATTAAGTTTTTATTTTCACCTGTCTGAATTTGTGCTCTTAAAGACTATCTACTTTTACATAATTGTAAGGAAGTTTCAATGGCACAGTAAAGACGATCAAATGAGCGTATTGTTTGATCATAAAATGATTATGGAAATCGTTAATCTATTTTTCAATGTCGTAGAATCAACAGTAGCCCGTGCGCATGCGCAAACGTGAATTTCTCGTAACGTCGATTTCTCATCATCCTTTGGTCCGATATCTTTCGACCTCTATATGTAATTGGGTAGATGTTCTAAAATAAATGTCCTACAAATAATACCGCAATTAGTAGAGTAATCATCATTGCGCATGCGCAAAACTAATGTCGATTACACACGCAAAACTCCGAGTCTAATCGTTCGATTTTGATGAAATTTCCAGGAATTGTGTGGGATAGCTTCTAGAAGGTCCCCTGTAACTATCATTGCCGTCACGTAAATAGTAGTCCGTGCACATGCTCATCTAATGGTCCGATTTCGTTCAAATTCGGGGAGTAGACGGGTATATCTGTTCCAGGAAGATTCCCTATGATTTATATTGTGATTGGTGGGACTATGTATAGCGCTTATCAATATATACTTATTTATACTTATCAATCATTTTGACTCGTAATTTGTTCTTCAACTATTTCTATATGTCCATGTTACAATATGTGAGGAAGCTATAATGCCCACCCAACTTGGCAGACGTTTTTATCCGTTAGCTAGTGATTAGATTATGTTGCAGCATAGCAATTTTATTCTACGTACTCTAGGCTTGCCTGAAGTTAATTCATATTTTAATATGTCTGTGATATTAGGCTTATGGTATGATTGTGTTGGAGTGAATTTATTTAGCTGAGTGAGTGTGGAATGAGTGTTGTATTGCTGGCATGTTGCCTGGGAGCTCTGTTAGGCTTGGGGGCCGCCATGGTGGATGGGTCCAGGCCGGTTGGGACACTCTGGCTCCGGCCGACTACACTGGGAACTTTGTGCCTCTCCACCTCTCTCCTCTTGGCCACCAGTATGTCACCCTCCTTCTATTCCCTTAGGCCTGAACTCACAGATTGTATGTGAAAGGAATTTTGAGTATGACTGACGTTCGCTCTATCAGTTTTTGTATATGATATTTTTATTTATTTATATTATTATGCTAGTCCCAACCAGAGACTTCTCTCTCCAGGGTAGTATGTCTACCCTCACTTCTAAATGCAGCTCGACAGGCTCATATCTGTTTATTTGGAGAAGCTATTTACAGGTTGGGCACGAAATACCTACAGATCCAACTTAATAATGAACAAAAAACATTAAGAAAAATCCACTCTACATTGATACTTACCATCTGCAAAGTCATTATCTGAATAGACAGGATCTCTGGAATAAGCTTGCCGCTGCACAAAATTAATTGAAATACATTGATAGATTAATACAAATTCATAAGTTACATTGCAAATGAACGATTAAAAGTTCCAGGCATTAAGCATTTCCACATTTTAATTATCGAAAATATAATAGGTATTACGTAATTATTGTTCAACATTGTTTCACGGTTCAACGGTCACAAGTTACTATAGAAAAATGATGTTCATGAACACATACAATCCCCCCCTATTGAGTAGCTTGTAGGTCCCGGGAGTTCCGGAACTTGTGGAACCGCGTTCAGAACTTGGAAGTGGAATTAACCTGTTTTGTTGTTTGTAACCTCACTCAACTCGTGTTACCTTCTGGTGCTCCTTTTCAGAATATTTTTAGTTCCCGGTAATATATTACTTATTATGCCCGTGAATATTACTTCCACGGCAGTAAAAAAAAAAAATAATAAAATAATAAAATAAATAAATAAATAAAAAAAAATCCATGATGACTGAGGGGTATACTCGAAAAAATTTGAGTTTCGTGGATGTATTCGAGATACAACTATAACTTCAATCTCGTCCTCATCATTTACAAGAACATCGTCGAAACTATCGCTTTCCGAACTTGACGAGCTAGTTGACATTTCTATCATAGAATAGGTACTTATAATAACATATAGAGACTAAAGTATGATTAAGTATGATTTCGATAAGAAGAAGAGAGTTGCTTACTCCACGAGATCCGAAAATTTGTGAAATGCGCATGCGTTAACCATGTCCTTGCGTTTGAGTTCTGACAGTTCCGAAAAAAAAGAGAACCCCCCCCTGTTCGGAACTGGGTTCGCAAAACACTGCGAACGCCAAACTGTGTTCTTGGCGTTCCGGAACTGGGCGTTCTGGCACTGCGAACGAGAAAACTCGAATGCGCTTGCCCAGAACCGTTCCAAACTCGCAGAACGCACACTGAGAACGAAGGTTTAGTTGACAAGAGCTTCGTTCTCAGTGCGCGTTCTAACAGTTCTCGAACTCATGAGAACTGGGACGGGGAGTCCCGGGGAGTTCCGGAACTTGTGGAACCGCGTTCTGCACTGCGAACGATTTCAGAACTTGGAAGTGGAATAACCTGTGTTGTTTGTAACCTCACTCAACTCGTGTTACCTTTAAAAAAAAATTAAAATCCCTTTACTACTTACATTTCATTATTATTTGCTGAAAATCGATAAAAGCTCCCCAAAAAAGCTAAAATTCCCAAATCTTTTTAGAGTCGCAGATTATTATTTAGAACGAATTTTGTTGCCATAATGTTGGCTATTATGATTTCAAAGTGTTCTAATTTCAAAACTATGTACCTAACGTAATATAGGTACTAAGATAATTTACGAGATTCGCTCGTACGATCATGCTGCATGACTGGAACTTTTTTTTGCCATACCTTGCCATAAGGACCGAAGTGGTGATGGTAGAGGGTACTGGCCTGAAAACGGTGGGCTAACTCTTCCGCGAGCCCACGGCTTATTCTAAAGTGGTAAACGAACTCTTCGTCGTCAAACCTTGGCACGATTTTCTCAAAAAAATTTGAGTTTCTTGGATGTAGACGAGATCCAACTATAACTTCGATCTCGTCCTCATCGTCTACAAACCACGGAACACCATCGTCGAAATTATCGCTATCTGTACTTGACGAGCTAGTTGACATTTCGAATTATAGAATAGTTTGGTAACGTATAGAGACTGAAAGAGAATGAAATGAAAGAAAGAGAATGAAGCTGAAATTGTTATGATCGATGAAGCGAAATAAAACGAGCGAAATAAAACGATATAAGGTTGTTTAATGAATAAAGTCGATGAAGACGAAAGTTGTTTATTCCACGAGATCCGAAAAATAGTGAAATGCGCATGCGTTAACTACGTCCTTGCGTTCGAGTTCTCACAGTTCCGAAAAAAAAAACGGGAACTGTCAGAACCGTTCGAAACTGGGTTCCGAAGACACTGTGAACGCAGAGCTCGGCGTTCTTGGCGTTCCGGAACTGGGCGTTCTGGCAATGCGAACGACAAAACTCTACTGCGCTTGCCCAGAACCGTTCCAAACTCGCAGAACGCACACTGAGAACGAAGGTTTAGTTGACAAGATAACAAGACATTTGAGATCACAATGCTCCTATGGACGGTTCCGCAACCTGTTTTGTTTGATAATTTGATGATAACAATTTGATAATAATGTTTTGTTTGATAACAAAAAAAATTTTTTTAAGCGAATTTTTGAAGAAAATTAAGCTATTGCTCTCGCCTCAAAATTTTTAGAATGTGATTTTTTGAAAAAAATTGGGCAGGAATCCGTTACAGGCTATCCTGAATCATATTCTGAAGTTTAACGCATTTTTAGCGAATTTTTGAAGAAAATTAAGCTATTGCTCTCGCCTCAAAATTTGTAGAATGTGAATTTTTGAAAAAAAATTATGCAGAAATCCGTTTCAGGCTATTCTGAATCATATTCTGAAGTTTAACGCATTTTTTTATGTATGTATGTATGTATATATGTATGTATGTATGTATGTATGTATGTATGTATGTGTCATTCCAGACGATAACTGTCCGTAGAATTGTGCTAGAAACTTCAAACAAATTTTAAAATGTTAAGGGCACAAAACGAAAGTTCAAGTTCGTTGGCCAGCTTGATCGGATTACATCTTCGGGTTGAAATTTTCAAAAATGTAGTCAAAAATTTCAAAATAGCCTGTTTTTTGCGATTTGTCGTGCGAAATAATTTTTTCAGCATACTAACATGTGGTATATTCGGAATCAGCGTACAATTTCCTATAAGAATATGTATCAAGTTTTCAAAAATTTCAAAGTTGAAAAATCAGTCAAAAATCGAAATAATGCCGTTCGCTGGTTGTAAAAATCGGTAATATTCTTCAAAAATTCGCTCATGGGGTCATGCTGCATGACTGGACTTTTTTTTTAATTATGTATGTATATATGTATGTATGTATGTGTCATTCCAGACGATAGCTGTGCGAAGAATTGTGCTAGAAACTTCAAACAAATTTTAAAATGTTAAGGACGCAAAACGAAAGTTCAAGTTCGTTGGCCAGCATGATCGGATTACATCTTCGGGTTGAAATTTTCAAAAATATAGTCAAAAATTTCATAATAGCCTGTTTTTAGCGATTTGTTGTGCGAAATAATTTTTTCAGCATACTAACATGTGGTATATTCGGAATCAGCGTAAAATTTCCTATAAGAATATGTATCAAGTTTTCAAAAATTTCGAAGTTGAAAAATCAGTCGAAAATCGAAATAATGCCGTTCGCTAGTTGTAAAAATCGGTAATATTTGCATGAAACATTGTCCAAATTCAGATTGAACTACTCTCATGGAAGTATCCCTGTATAACCAATCCTAGAAGCATGCTGTTTAAAACGTAGGTAGGATTTAATGCTAGTATTAAATATTTTCAATTTCTTCCTTGTTGCAATGGAAAAGCCAAGTGACACTTCCCCATAATTTAGGCTGTCATTAGATGCACAGAGACTACAGTTTGTCTGTCAATTTCTTGCTGTAGGATACTAGATTCGAATGCAACTGACTATATATCACTAGTAATATAAAGCCTCATCATCGATTGGCTGTGGAAATTCATATGACGTCGGTATGTTATTTTATTTTATGTCAAGATTTGATGATGTTATGATAGGATACTGTTAGGATTTCAACTGCCTTCAATACTGACCATATTGGACATCGAAATCTATGAATATTTACCTACATTTGTCTTTAAATCTACAACATTAGTTTAATAATAATAAAGTATGAGTACCTCCTAATTATTTTTAATAATTTGATTCCATGTTTGTCTATCAAAATCATAAACTAAAATTTCTCTACACGATCAATAGCGACTGAAATGTCGAACATTTCTTCAAAAATTCGCTCATGGGGTCATGCTGCATGACTGGACTTTTTGGTTCGTTATTGATATTTGTTCAGACAAACATGCCATTCTGCTTTCGCGTAATTTTCCGTGTTCGACTAAGATCGTGATGTATGGTATCTAATAATCCGTTGAAAACTCACGACGATCAATCACCTATTTCTTTGCAGCAAGATAAGTAATATTATTATGCTAGTGTTATTATTAAAAATTTACCTGATGAGCTAAGTTGTCGATGGCGGCCTGACAATCGTTCGTGATCGCAGTGATAACAATATGGACAGCTGTGGGTTGATAAAAAACGTGTTATTTTCCGAAATTTCCTAAGAATTTTTCCTACATTTTCAGAATGTAGATACTGTGAATAGGTGGGTTGTTTGGTAAAAAATAATGGATAAAATAATAGTGTTGCAACATACATAATATATTATGGTGAGTAGTCTAGATTTTGTTGAGTTTGGACAATATTGTAATAGTAAATCCGCAAAATTTAGAAAATATCAGGAATTGACGTTTCGAAGCTCTGTAGCCATGAGATTCCAATCTTCATATATATATATTGCTCCCGAGTCTACCTAAAGGTAGCGGAAGCATTGTTTTCACTTTCGGGAGAAAACAATTTTTGGTCTCAAATATCAAAATTTCCACTCGCATTTTACGTTTTAGACCATTCTGAATAACTTGGGTTCCGTGTCTGTCTGTCTGTGTGTGTCTGTCGTGTGCCCGCAAATCCTTGTACAGATGGGCCAATATTTCTGTGCGCGTGGACGTTTCGCTATTAGCCGCACTGAAAACATAGCCTGTTGTTCTCCGCATTGTATTTCTGTGCGCGTGGACGTTTCGCTATTACCCGCACTAAAAACATCCGCGCGGATGTTTTCACAAAAGTACCCCCGACAACCCCCTCGCCTAGACCCGACCAGTTCTGGTCGCGCGCACAGAAATATTGGCCCATCTGTAACAAGCTTATTTTCCACAGTTTTCGTCCGATTTGGATGAAGATTTCAGGAGATGTGCGGACTAGGGGGTAGAATTAAGCATAGAAAAAATACTCTGAACAGGAACGTTGGTCGAAAAAAGACTTAAGAGAAAGAGGTCAATTTTATTGATCATTTTCACTCCAATTTCAGTTATCAATGTCAATAAGGGGATTGTCGGGTAAGAGTGCGCGGGCGACTAAAACTGCGCACAGCTTTTTTTCGATGTTGGCAGCAATGATTCGCTGGCAGAAGTGATGTTTTAGTTTGGCCTTGAGAGTGCACGTTTCCCTCCAGTTTTCGTCTTAGTCCGACAACTCATTGCTGTTTTACAGGTAAGAATCTGTTCGGTCTGCTTCTACTATAATATTTTCACTGTAATACTTAGTTGATACTGTTTATAGTTATTAGTCAAAAGTGTTGAACTTTATATAACTGAAAAGAGTATTATATTACAAACACGCCGACATGGCGTAGGCTGTGAATGGACAATGTAGGGTCAAAATATTGTGGGGTTATGTTTTTGTAAGTAATGGAGGGTAAGATTGCGCATAGTGCGGGAGGCCAAGAATTGAATTCGCGATCGTGTTGACTCATTGTTAAGACACCCGTGGGTACTTTATTGAATTCGAGCCAGGCTACATCACCTACCCCCCTGCAGACTCGTATGCAAGCTCTAAGAGCCACTCAGCTGATCCGGACCCTGGGCATCGTCACGTAAATGTGCTAAAGAGACTACATACGAAATTACAGCTTCCTAGAGTGTAAAACATAGAAATTAGCTTTAAGAGCCACTCATCTGATCCGGACCCTGGGCATCGTCAAGTAAATGTTCTAAAGAGGCTACATACGAAATTACAATAGGACATGGGCCTTTTCAGGCCAAGACTAAAAGTCATTGGTCCTCCCGATTTACTCGGGCTCCCACTGTTGAATTGAATACGAAATTACAGCTTCCTAGAGTGTAAAGTATAGAAATTACCTATTAAAATGATTTAGCCACCGCTTCACAAATCAAACCGTTCTCGCAATATTTGGATCTCCTGCTATGAATCAAATCATCGAAACACCAGCTCAATGAAATCATCAGAAATTAACAAGCGGTTGCAATCATGTTCACAATATCAATTATTGAGAATGATCACCTGCGTGTAAACAATAATTATTTATATAACCATGCTCATAACTCAGCTTGTTGGCCACCCACTTCGCATTAGTTAACGTATTATGGTTGGATAAATCGTGGGATGAAAAACGACGAAGTACCATTTCCCTAGCAACGACGTTGTAAGTGGAAATCATCAAAATATTTTCGTGAGCAATTTTCCGTGACGTTTTTTTAGTTTATGTGTGTGGTGAAGACATATATAAATCCACTACAATGTGCCATAGCAAAAACATAAAGAAAACAGTTGATTGTTCTCTACGCAACCCAGTGAGTCTATTTTATCTCTGTTCTACTAAATGCGCACTCTTGGCCGACCTAATGCGCACTCTTACCCTCCAGGGCGGCTAAGACTGCGCATGTGTAACTTTTTTTTAAAATTAAAATATATGTAACCTAAAGTCAACTTTTGAGTTTTAAATATTTTCTAGTGGTCAAAAATTAGTTAAGGAGTCTTATGATGTATTTCTTGTTTTTCTATTACCAAAATACACTGACTTATAAAAAATCTAAACTTAAGTGCGCACTCTTACCCGACTCTCCCCAACATGATTATTGTGTAGTGTGAGACCCACGATTCTATACGAACATCAGTTTCATTGTTCTTGATTCAACACCTCACTCGTGCAAGCGTAAATTCTACCAAGCATCATTTTCTCACGCCCTAGTCGTCCGATCTCGCTCAAATTTAGATGAAAGTTGGGGGATGCCAATTTGATGATCTTATATCAATTTTAACATGGTTGTATTATTATTAGCTACTGCGCATGCGTCAATATTAAATCCTTGTAACAAGCTTACTTTTCACAGTTTTCATCCGATTTTGACGAAATTGTCAGGCGATGCGCGGGTTAGGTTGTAGATCGTCCCCTATCAGTTTCAATGTTGCCAAATCAATACTTCAATCTGCGCATGCGCAAACCTAAATTTCATTATGCTCCATTTTTTCACGCCCTAGTCGTCCGATCTCGCTGAAATTTGGAGGATAGTTGGAAGATGACGATTTGATCTCGGATATCAATTTTAACGTGATTCTACCATTAATAGCTACTGCGCATGCGCCTATGTGAAATCCTTGTAACGGCCTTAATTTCCACTGTTTTATTCGATTTCGATGGAATTGTCAGAGAATGAGCGGGTTAGGTTGTAGATGTGTAGCATCATTTGGTTATTATTATTATTATTATTAATTTCATATGATTTGTTTACCTAGGAATTCGGTAACTAATAAAAAGTGCAGTCTTCATTCAAATCTCGTACGGTTCATTCGTAGTTCATAAATATTATTATACGGAGTCATCTAAAACTGGTAACACCGACGTGATCTTTTTGGCCAATATGGAAAATCAGAATATTCCCACAAGCAATGAGAACAATGTAGGGTACTCCAGAGAAATTACCCGTAATATCCATTTCATCGCACCGCCTTTTTGGAAAGCCAATGTTTTGATCTGGTTTGGCCAATGTGAGTCCCAGTTTCGAATCAAGAACATTTCCAATGACCAAGACCGATTTGATTGTATAATAGGAGCAATCGATTCTAGTATCCTGTCTCAAGTGAGTGATCTCGTCATCACACCGCCAGCACAAAACAAGTATCAGACACTGAAAAACAGAATCATTGACTCGTTTACCGACTCTGAAGACAAGAGGTTGCAGCGTTTGTTGAAGGAAACTACCCTAGGGGATCGACGACCCAGCCAGCTACTGCGAGAGATGATAGAGTTAGCCAATAACAAAGTGAGCGATTCAATTCTTAAATCTTTATGGCTACAACAACTTCCGGCGAACACGAGAGCAATTCTATCAGTAAGCTCAGATGCTAGCTTAGAAACTTTAGTACCGCTAGCTGATAAGATTATGGAACTTTCTGACCCTAAATCTGAATGTGCATCAATAAATGCCGTGCAAAACCGGCCTAGCCCATCTAGTTCCGAGCGATCTAGTTGTAATCAAGTATATGACGATCTAGCCAATAAGATAGATGCATTAACTCGTAAATTCGATGCTCTAGAAGTCGCACAATTTAGAAACACCAGACGTTCACGATCGCGATCTCGACCTAGATCTAAGCTTTTCTCTAGGGACAGCCAAGTAGCAGCAGGTACCTGGCGATGCAGATTCCATTTCCGGTATGGAGATAAAGCCCGCAAATGTGAACCCCCATGTTGTTATTTCAAGTCAGTTAAGCCATCGGAAAACCAGTAGGCCAATCGTTAGATGCGGCGAGCGATGCAGGCCAACTAGGTAGCCGCATACAAGATAAGAGTTCTAAGAAAATTTTTCTTGTAGATTCCGGTGCTGATGTTAGCGTAGTTCCTCCTATAGCAGCAGACAGGAAACGCACTTCCAAGTACCACCTTTACGCAGCGAATGGCACTGAGATAAATACCTATGGCACATCACTTCTCTTAGTTGATTTAGGGCTCCGTCGAGCATTTCACTGGCCATTTGTCATAGCTGACGTTTCGAAACCGATAATTGGAGCAGACTTCCTGGCTCATTATGGTCTTCTAGTAGATTTGAAGCGTCGATGCTTGCACGATTCTCTCACTTCTATCTCAGCTATTGGTCGACTGTCTCGATCCAATCTGCCAGTAATAACTACTATAGGGGCGAATTCATCTTACCATTCACTTCTTGCAGAGTTCAAGGATATCACGAGGCCATCGTTTACTGCAGTTAAACCCAAACATAACGTTGTCCATCACATCCTTACTTCAGGTCCTCCTATAGCTGCTAAATACCGTCGTCTTGACGCAGTAAAGTATGCAATTGCCAAAAAAGAGTTCGACTACATGGTAACTCAAGGGATTTGTCGTCCCTCCAAAAGTCCTTGGGCAAGCCCATTGCATATGGTGCCTAAAAAGACTGGAGATTGGAGGCCATGTGGGGATTACCGCGCTCTTAATAAAGTTACGGTTCCTGACCGATACCCACTGCCAAATATCCAGGATATGGCTCAGGACCTCCATGGTAAGACTATCTTTTCAAAGATAGACCTACTCAAAGCTTACCATCAGATTCCTATGGCTCCTGAGGATATTGAGAAAACTGCCATCATCACTCCTTTCGGCCTTTTTGAGTTTCCTTACATGACCTTCGGTTTGTGCAATGCAGCTCAGACCTTTCAGCGGTTTGTCAACGAACTGACGCGAGGTTTGAAAAACGTTAGGGCATACCTTGATGATTGCTTGGTAGCTAGTTCTTCCCAGGAAGAGCATTTAAGGGACCTCAGAGAACTCTTCCAACGATTCAGAGATTTTGGAGTCGTCATCAACCCTGCGAAGTGTGAATTTGGGGTAGAGCAGATAGAGTTTTTAGGTCATATGGTGTGCACTGAAGGTATCAAACCATTACCGAAGCGTGTTGAGGCTTTGCAGAAATTCGAACTGCCAGCGGATGTCCAAAGCTTGAGACGCTTTCTTGGTATGTTCAATTTTTACCGTCGTTTTGTTCCAAAAGCTGCAGGCCATCTATTCTCTCTCACTAACTATCTCAAAGGACACATGGGGAGAGAAAATTCGAAAATTCAATGGACCCCAGAAACGCGAAATGCATTTGAGCAATGCAAGGCAGAACTACTGGTAGCGATGATGTTGGCTCATCCCCGTTCAAATGTACCCTGGTCTGTCATGGTGGACGCATCAAATGTAGCAATAGGGGGCAGTGTTCAGCAGCGGGTAGATGGAGTTTGGCAGCCACTCAGTTTCTTTTCACGAACCTTATCACCCACTGAACAAAAATACAGTGCCTACGACAGAGAGCTACTAGCTGCTCATGATTGTATTAGGTATTTCAAACATTTACTGGAAGGCAGAGTTTTCACACTGTACACGGACCATAAACCTCTTACATATGCATTCCATCAAAAACTTGACAAAGCAGCACCTAGACAGCTCAGACAACTTGATTACATTAGCCAATTCACGACTGACATTCAACATATATCAGGAAAGGACAATGTAGTCGCCGACTGCTTATCTCGTATTGAAGAAATTTCCTCCTTCTCAATAGATTACGCGAAATTGGCTGAAGAACAGAGTAGAGGAGATCTTCCAAATGATTCCTCCTTACAATGGAAACGCATTCAATTTGCTGATTCGAATGCGGCCGTCTATTGCGATGTCTCGACAGGTTTCGTCCGACCCTATATTCCACCTTGTTTTCGACGTCAAGCATTTGATACAGTTCATAGATTGTCGCACCCCGGTAATAGAGCCACCCATAAATTGCTGAGCCAAAGGTTCATCTGGCCCTCTATGGCCAAAGACTGTAAAGAGTGGGTTCGATCATGCAATAGCTGTCAGCGAAATAAAGTACAAAGACATACCATTAGCCCTTTGGGAGAATTTCAACCACCCAGTGATCGTTTTTCGCATGTACATGTGGATTTGGTTGGTCCTTTGGTGCCATCGCAGGGATACACGTACGTTTTGACCTGTATCGACCGTTTCACCCGTTGGCCTGAGGTGATACCCCTTACGGACTGTAAAGCTGAAACAGTCGCCCAAGCTTTCTGTGCCCATTGGGTTAGTCGATTCGGCGTCCCATGTCACATAACGTCTGACAGAGGTCGTCAGTTTGATAGTTCCCTCTATCGAAAGCTCACATCTAGACTGGGGATAACTCATAACTTCACCTCAGCGTATAACCCTAAAGCTAATGGGATGGTTGAACGCCTGCACAGACAGCTGAAAGCAGCCATCAGGTGCCATGACACCGAACATTGGGTTAGTGTGCTTCCCCTTGTTGTGCTTGGAATACGTTGTTCCTTGAAAGAAGATCTAGGATGCAGTGCAGCCGAACTGGTATATGGTACTACCTTGAGACTCCCAAATGAATTTTTCGATAGTAAAATTGATTCGTCCCCAACTCACGAATTTGTGTCGAGCTTGAGGCGAACAATGGACCAGCTACGCACCCAGCCTATCCGTTGGCATTCCAAGGCAGCAGTGTTTGTTCATAAAGAACTTCAAACCTGCACTCATGTCTTTCTTCGACGAGACGCCATCAAGTCTGCACTCCAGCCTCCATATGACGGTCCTTATGAAGTGAAGGGGCGCAAAGATAAAACCTTCACGATATTGGTCAAAGGAAAGGAAATTTCGGTTTCCATCGACCGCCTTAAGCCAGCCTTTGTGGCCGCCGAGGATCCCTCAAAAGACATCACACCAGCGCCACTGGAAGCTCACACAGAAACCTATACACAGTCAGAACCCCCAACAACCTCCCCTGTACATTCACTTCCAAGTTACTCTACACAGCCCTCAAGCCCACAGCAGCAAAATAATCGACCAGGACCATACAGGACAAGGTCAGGAAGAATTGTTAGGTTTCCCACCAAGTTTGCAAGTTTCCATTGTTATTAGGGAGGGGAGTGTTTGTAGCATCATTTGGTTATTATTATTATTATTATTAATTTCATATGATTTGTTTACCTAGGAATTCGGTAACTAATAAAAAGTGCAGTCTTCATTCAAATCTCGTACGGTTCATTCGTAGTTCATAAATATTATTATACGGAGTCATCTAAAGATGGTCCCCCTGAGGAGTGTCTGGAGACCGACTGCCAGTGGCGCCGCCAGCGCGTTCTGTCGAGAGTTTATGCAACTTCCTCTTATCTCTACCTACTAACTCCGTTTCGTTATCATCTTGCACTCGCAGTGTCTGATGAAGCAGATATTCGCTATCGAAAGTTAAGGGGTTGAGAACCAGAAACTTGAGTAGGTACCTATGGCTGGACTCCTTCCCGTCCGATTTCAAGCGATTCTGGGAACCACCCAGAATAATAGATCAAATAGATCACGGGTGGGGGGGGGGGGGGGGGGGCGTGATCTATTTATGCAACTAACCTAGATATTTTACCAAAACGATTGATGGTTGTAGATGGTCCCCTCTCAGTTTCATTGTTGCCAAATCAATACTTCATTCTGCGCAAGCCCAAAAGTAAATTCCATCATGTTCCATCTTTTCGCACTCTAGTCGTTCGAGTTCGTTAAATTTGGAAGATAGTTGGAAGAAAATGATAGGTAAACGAGGAAGCTATGTGCCACACCCAACATGGCAGACTTTTTTAAAATTCATTTATTATTATTTTTTATTTTTTAATTAATTAATTTTTTTTTTGGCGTAACTAAATGTTGTCGAGTAGCTGCTTGTATTCCTTCCCTCAAACTAACCCCACCAAAGTAATTGTACGGCCACTACTCTACAGTATTTGGATAATGAACATTTGTACACAATTCAAATAGGTACAGGTACAGGCTGTATAGGTCTATCTATCAGATAGGTCTATTTAGAACAAAATTACATCTTCAACTCACGGGGGTCTGATGAATGGCCGGGGCCCGCCGTCAAACGGATGGTCTGCGGTTTCATTCCCTGATAATTTAATATGAAGAAGATTTAAACTATGAGATAGACGGGTAGAATACGGTGCATAATGATATATATACTATATTATTTGTTATATAATATTTTTTCCTGTTATATAATATCTTATTAGCAAATTTTCGTAAAAAATGAACCTAAAGCAACGGCTCGGAAAATTTTAAAATCAAAATTTTAGAAAAATTTCTTGATTGAAATCCGTTATGAGACATTCCGAAACGATTCCTGACGTTTGCGCTTTTTCCTATATATATATATATGTCATTTCAGACGATAACTCTCCTTAGGAGTGAGATAAAAATCCCGTTCTTACGCGGGAAATTCAAGCTTTCCGAATGATAGTATGAGTTTGTCGACCTCCACTTTTTGAACACATTAAATTGGTCAACATTAAAAAAAATGTGCTAAAAAATAACTAAAAATGGCTAAAAACGTGTAAAACTCTTTATATTTATATTTTTTAGCTGGATTATAGTCAAAACAATAGAATTAGAGACTAACCAGGACATTAAAAATGGTTTGCACAAAATGATGGTGTAAACCTTACTTAAATTTATTTCATTAATATTTTCTGAACAATTTATAGAACTGCAGAAAAAATCTAAAAATACAAATTCTTTGTTGAATTAAGTACACAATTTTATTCATATTTTTTTTACCATTAAATTGGTTTTTACTAATTCTCCGCACTCAAATTGTTCAAATTTCAATTCAATTCAACATATTATTACGATAGAAAATTTGCTAAAATTCGCTCAAACGCTCATGTTGCATGATTCGAACTTGTACCTATGTTGAAATCTATGTTTAAATACTTATCCCTTTGCGAGTATTTATGACATGGCCGACACACATTGCTCCGAATTCGTGCAAAAAGTCGACAAATCAAAAATTTAATTGTCCTGAAATGGGGCACTAATATGTCGCCAAATAGGTATATGGAAAAATGTTCCAGCCCGAGTTTCCTCTAGCAAAGTTGGAGGTGGGACTGAGTTCAAAGAGCTGGTCCCTTGGAGGTAGCTGCGAATAATTATATCTTTCTCCCAAAAAAGTAATATTAGTAGCAAACAGAAATCATATAATTATTTTTACCAATTACATAGGTACCTAAAAAACCAGTTTTTCGTTTGTTGTTGCCCCATTTTTGCTATTTGACCGGCGAAGGACTTGTTTGCGACCCTAAAATGTGGCCATATGCGGCATCAGCGTGAAATTTCCAATAGGAATCCGTCAAGAATAAAACTTTTTTCAATTTGACCACAGGATCTACCTATCGAAGCACTGAAAACCACCACCAGCACCTCGGAAAAGACTTGTTCAAGCAAATACTCAAATATATTGTCGCCTTTTGGCTTCCATAGTAAAGGCAAGGAGTTATTTGATGTTTTGAATCTTTGTTTGGTTAATGCTGACTCATAACCGAAAAGAGCCAAGGGTCTTTGATGCCTGCAGGCTTTATTGCGGTATTTTGTGCAACTCCTTCCATAGAGAGAGAAGATCATCTCCCTCTATGGTTTTAACCCAGCCGGTCACTGCTCTGCCAGCTTTACTGATGTCAGGCTTGCTGATGTGGACGCTGACTCCTCAGTGCAAGCAAGTGTAAGTAAGCCAGTCAGAAAATCGCAATTACATACATATGCAGAACTGATGGTTAAAGTACTTACTGAATTTGTCGAATCAGCCGCAGATCTTACTGTGGTGCAGTCCATCTTTCTCGTTTCATCTACAAAACAATGAAAATATACCCCATTCGATAATAAAACGTTACCCTTCCTTTTGCCTGAAATAACAACTATTTGAACCGCATGGTTTGGAGGAATCATGAGAAAATACAAAACCTGGACTAGACATTGATGTGAAGATCTTATGTGAGAAGGAGTTACTTTATTATGACTACTACTGCTGCCTAGTGATAATTTTCCTGGTAGTAATTTACGTTTTACCACCTAGCAACTGTTAGTACAAAACTGGAGAGATCGTTTATGTACCAATCAAGCGGGGTGTGGAGTGGGTATTTTTTACAAAATTTAAGTAGGTACTTTATCTAGCGTAGCAGCAGTTTAAGGTATTTACCGTTGCATGGATCGAGAAGTCGAGGGTTAGAGCCTGCTAGTTTGTCAGCTTTTCGAGTTACCTGCAGTTGAACATCAATATTATCAAAACAAGATTATCATAGGTATTATAAATCACTGTATAATTCGCTTCGATAATTTATTCACAGAAGTAGAGTTGATGAACAATGAGAGAATCTACGGGTCGTATCATCGACCTGTCCACTAGATTTTAATTAATTATTCATTTTATTAAGTAATAAAGGCGCTACTGTTTGGATTATGAAGTTGAGGGTTAGCGAGGGTTGGTCAATGATTCAATATCTCTTCTACGTCGACGTTTCACTATTTTTGTATACCATCTTCAGGACTACAGTACAACAGAGGGTAACAAGAGGTACAGTCTGGAAAATAGACCATAAAGACAGCTTTAACCTAATTACTAAAATGTGTCCAGCAAGGATTGTATATCGTGCAATGAGGACCTACAAAAAATTTTTTCTGCTCCACTACTAAGGTACCTACTTTGTTATTCATTATTTTACTTAAAAAAATTTCTAGTTTCAGTATCATAATTGGTCAAACGTTCCATTATAAGTAGCCACATTAATTCATGTATCAGGTTTTGGATAAAAATTTTAGTAATTAGGTTAACATTATGTATCTATGTTATATCAGTTTTGATATCTTTATAGTCTATATGCCAGACTGTACCACTTGTTATCCAGTGTTGTACTGTAGTCCTGAAGATGCTATACAAATATAGCGAAACGTCGGCGTAGAAAGCTTGTTGAATTATTGACCAACCCTCGCTAACCCTCAACTTCATTATTATACAAGTGGTCCAGAAAACTAACAAAACTGTTTGGATTGACGTCGAATCTACATAAATAAAGTATAGGGAGCATATGTGTTTTCAATAGCTTCATTTTCTACGAAAATTCACTAAAGGTCAAACTCGAATTTGTCCTTTTCTGTGAGAATCACCCATACAATTACGTCTTTTAGTACTCGGGAATTTGTCAAATTGAATTACCGCCTGATTCCAAACTGGCTCTGGTCGTCTCCAACTCGTCTGAGGAGGCTGCTGTTGACATTTCCCTGTGTACCATGAAGAGAATATTAAAAACAATTGGATGAATAGGTTGGTAAATTCATCGATAAAGTTGAAAACATTGAAATATTGAAAGTACCGTCCAGAAGTAATATAAAGGGTGTCCCAGATAACGAAGACTCGTTTAACTGTCTACCTGTCAAATCAAAATTATAACTATGATTGGATTCCTTAAGATGTTTTGCAAATGCACACTTACCCTGATTTCCCTGAAATTCTCCTGATGCTCGTCTATTATTCACCTGAATTTCCTACCACTTTGACCGCAATATTAGTACAGTCACAAGAACATTTTGTTTCACAAACCCCACATTCATCCTGAACATTGATTTAGATTTTTTCGTCAGAGGATGTCACTTTAGAAAAAAATAACACTGGATATAAGAATAGGTACCTTATTATGGGAAAATTACTGATAAAATCGGCAAAATTCCATCATTGAGGGGTTACGAAATGGGCCTTACAACTAAAAATAGTCTCAGAGCACTACTATAGGTTCCGTTAAAGATAAAATCAATATTCAGGATAAAAGTGGGGCTTACAAACAAAACGTTCTTACGGCTACGAATATTGCGGTCAAACTGGTAGGAAATTCAGGGAAAGAATAGACGAGCATCAGGAGGATTTCAGGAAAAATAAGGGTAAGTCTAAATTTACAAAACATCGTAAGGAAACCAATCACGGTTATCATTTTGATTTGAAAGGTATACAGTTTATAGAATTTGTTAATTTTTCTCCAAAGGGAGGTATGTTGAATGTACTTGAAAAATTCGTAATTATCAAAAGTGACAGACCTGGTAAATGTTTAAATGAGGATATACCTCAATATATTTCACCACTGATAGGTCCATTCCTATAAAGCTTGGAATTATCCCTTCACACTGTTGAAACCTGATTAAGTACTTCTTCCCCTCGATTCATTTCGTCTGATTAGCCATGATTTCCTTCACTTTACTTGCACTTAATTGGTTGTACCACTTGACCCTTTCCTTTATCTCGACCAATGGGATTCCATCCTCTTTCACCTGTGACTATAAAAGCTGTATCCTTTTTAATGTATGTTGAGTTATTGTTTGTTACTGAGGATCACCCAACCGTCGAAATCGATTTAACATTGAAACTCTTCAATCTTCGTGGAAATAGACAACGTTATTTTTTTCATTAAATTTCGTTTTGAGATGGGTTTCCACAAGTTCGTCGCGAGTGATTTAGTTCGTACCCTTACTTTTTTTCAGATCTAAAAAAAAAAAAAAAAAATACATTTTTGCGCACGACTCCTGCGAAAAACGTGCGAAGTGCGCACTAACTTTGTTATTATCTTCATTTCGAAGAAGATTATAACTTCATTTCGTTTTATTATTTCCAGTAATGAACCTTTGTAATCGAACAAGAAAATTTTGTTTTAATCCCCCTTCAAAATTTGATGGTTTACGTTTCAAGATACGTAGATTCCAAAGATCGAATAATGAAGCTTTTCTCTGAAACTACAGAACTAAATTTTATCAAATTTGGCTGAAAATCTTACACCAGCCGAGGATGTGCCAATAACATTGGCATCACTTCAATCAACCCAAAAGGGTAGTATTTAAGGGTTGAAAAATGATGAAGTCGTCATCTCGAAAACTTTAGAAATAAAAGAGAATTTTTTTTCTCTTGATTTATGGGCATAGAGGGTTAATCAAATGAACCCATCTGGGTTGCTTCACGTTCGTTTCCCATTATAAAGGGAATAAGGGAATATTGTCGAGTACGGACCAAAACGGAAGTTAGTGAAAAAACGTTGTCTAATTCCACGAAAAATAAAGAGTTACAATGTTAAATCGATTTCGACGGTTAGGCCATCATCAGTAAAAAACAATAGCTGAAGACACATTAGAAAGGACACAGCTTTTATAGTCACAGGTGAAGGGAAATTGAATCCCATTGGTCAAGAGAAACTAACCTGGCAGGAGGCACAACCAATTAAGTGCAAACAAAGTGAAGAGGGATTATAGCTAATCAGATGAAGTGAAAGGGGGGAAAATAACTAAATATGGTTTCAACAGTGTGAAGGGATAATTCCAAGCTTTATAGAAATGGACCTATCATTGGTGAAAGATATTGAGGTATACCTCATTTAAAAATTTACCAGATCTGTCACTTTTGATAATTTCGAAATTTTCAAGTACATTCAACATACCTCCCTTTGGACAAAAATGAAGAAATTCCACAAACTCTCTATCTTTCAAATAAAAATTGTAACTATGATTGGATTCCTTAAGAAGTTTCGCAAATGTAGACCTACCCTTATTTTCCCTGAAATCCTCCTGATGCTCATCTATTATTTCCCTTAATTTCCTAACAACCAACCATATTTAGTTATTTTCCCCCCTTTCACTTCATCTAATTAGCTACAATTCCCCCTTCACTTTGTTTGCACTTAATTGGCTGTACCGACAGCTCCCTTTCCTTTCTCTTGACCAATGGGATTCTATCTCCCTTCACCTGTGACTTTAAAAGCACTTGAAAAGTATTCGTTATCTTGGACACCCTGCATATTGTTAGAAACGTGAAAAGATAGGGAGTACTTACTGAAGTATGGAGGTCCTCTGCGATCCTGTCCGTCTCCCTGCTGCAATAAATAATACAACTAAGCCATTCAAATTCTAGAAATTATTCATTGCAGTTGAGTTGATGCCATGTTAGTAGTGGGGGGTCATGGAGGTGTGGTGTAGAAACTGGCGTCCTCAAATCAGTTTTTCATTGATTTATTTTGTCAAGAGCTTTCGCCTTTTGGGCCTCTTAAGACTATTAAGAGTTAGGGTTATTTGGTACGACCTTGGCTGAATGCAGGCACACATGTCTTCATGGTGGAGTCTAGTTCAAGCTTCAAGTATATTTAGGAATTGTGACATGACTAGGCAGTGGCGTAGTAATAAATGGCGGAAAATGTCCGATTTTCTCGGAAATGGCGGCAAATGTCCGATTTTCGCAGGTCTTATCGTAGGTTGCTATCCTACGAAAACATCCGTGACTTCTTGAAGACTTACCTAAATCGTTTATCTGGCAATCGACGCTAAAAATCTGCCTAAAAGTCCAAAACCGTTCGTTGTCTTGTCCCTTTTTTCGCGAGGAGAAGGAACTCCATCTCTTAGACTTCAAATGTGCATTCTCTCTTTCAGTTAATTCTTCATTCAGGATAATCTTAAATTAGCAGTTAAAGTCGTAGGTAATATTGAGATTTTTGTAGCGAAATTCCCAGTTTCCAGATATTTACTGATTCGAAAGTTTCCTTCCTACTTAGTACGTTAAAACATGTATGGCACTTTATAAAAGTTCTTACTATACCCACTCTGATTAGTATTTTAAGTAACCAAAAAATGATTAGGGTTTTTGAGCTGTTGATTGTTTAATTAGGTACAGCAGTTATAGTATATAAACCTAGTGGTCCTAAGTTCATCCGTCGGTATTCGTATTTATCGTGGTTTCAACGTCCTGATTATTAGTGAGGTAATTGGATATTTTTTCAAAATAGTATTAGGTATGCTTTAATAATCCATAGGTAGGTTTGTGAGTATGAAAGCGTACGTGATTTCAAATCATTACGAAAAACCATTGAATATCTACTTACGAGTATATGAACGTTTGACAGTTTATAGAAATGAACACTAAAACTATAAATCAGAATCTAGTCCTTGACTGTTGCTCCTCCATGAGAAATGACTTAGCTACGCCACTGTGACTAGATGTACTGACACACTGGTTACCATTCTTAAGGTTAAAAAATGAAAAGCTTTTCAGGCACTTAAACAAAGATGGTACCCAATAACCCTAATTCTGATTAGTCTTGAGAGACTGAAAACTGGTTTGAGGACGCCAGTTTTTACACTTCACCTTCACAACCCCCACTTATATTATTCTATTATAAAGCACATAAAACATATTATGCATAAGATAGCAGGTATTACAAGCTTTGCTATTACCCAAACCATCAGTCCTAACTTTTCCTTCCTATTCTTTTGATACCGATCGATGATTAACAATGTTGTGGCTGTGTCAACTCGTAAATCGACAATTTACAGTTGACAATGGATAATATTCGAGACAAGGATAAACTGAAGTCTTCAATATGCGTTCTCTGACCCAATTCACACAAACACGACTGCGCTGATGTCAGCGGATTACCAGAAATGGCGTGACGTTGAAATGAGGCTAAGTCCCCCCCCCCCCCCCCCCCACACTCAAGCCCTGGAAAGAATCAAGGAGAATTGTTGACCGCCCAGTGACTTACGTGAAGAAAACTGGTGCCCAATGAACAATGGAATTAATTACAAGGAAAGACTTGGAGGAAATTGCTGGGCGATGATTGGGTCCACCAAAAGCAGACAACTAGGGAAGCGTTTATGGCCCTGGACGAGTGAATAAAACTGTTTGACGAGCATCACCTCATAGTCTTAGTTCTGAAGTTGTGTACCCGCCTGGAGGCGGAATTTAGTCCGTTAAAGGCCTGTTTTCCAAGTGACAGGTTTTTTGCGCCGTTGACAACGTGATACGGCGGGCGTTCAACGTCGACCACTGAATCCCTTGAATTTGGTTAGCGTGTTTTCCTAGAGAGCGCATCACGTCAGCGCAGAACGTGTTGCGTTGACGCGACTGGCCCGACTGCTCGAGGAGGAGTCAACTACGCAGTACGCTGGCGCGATTCCCTTGAATTCCGGTGCTTGTGTTGCTCCAATTTTCGATTTCCGAGGTTTTCAAGATGTCCGAAAGCGGGACACCTTCTTGGGACCCCCCAAACCTTTCTCTGTCAGTCCGAAGTATCTTCGGAATTTCTCTTCATAGTCAAGCAGATAATTTTTACTAAAACGCTGAACATTCCTTAATTTCTGCGATTTGAGAATACATCACTCAGACGTTTCTTTACTTTGGCATATTTTGTTAATATGAACTCTTCTTCTTCGTCACCATCTATCATTTCTTTAATTATCAATGCAGCCATTACATTTCTGTTTCTCATCGTGTTCTCCATTTCAGCAGTAGGTAAATGTTTTCACACACACAACCACGTGCTACCTTCAACACAATTCAACGCCAACTGAACAGATAAAACACGCCGTTAGGAAAACACTTTTACGCAGCGTAATATACTTCACGCTCCTGCCGACGTTTTTCAGGCAAATTCGGTTCCTGCTGCGCAAAAAACCTGTCGATAGGAAAACAAGCCTTAAGGGAGCAATGGAAGACTGACTGGTCGCAGGTCTCCGCTCTTCGGCGCCCTGATCAGCGAGTCTCACTAGCAAAGGGACACAAATGCTGAGGAGAATTCAGGATCTACAGAGCCGTTTCAGCCAACGGTAAGCAAATACCTGCTTTTCATCTTCTGCCCCAAATAAAGCATTTCCAAGCCAAATGAAATCTTTTCCAAGTCAAATGAAACCTTTTCCAAGTCAAATGAAACCTTTTCCAAACCAAATGAAACTTTTTCCAAATCAAATGAAACTTTTTCCAAACCAAATGAAACCTATTGAGAAAATGAGTGAACTGAGGTACCTATATAGGTAGGTACCCTGCAAGTTGCAGGTAGATGCAATTGTACCTATCATAGAAAGACGTTGACAAAATGAAAATTCGATGAATTTCAGGCATAGGATTACCGAAGTGGATCTCACCTTGGTAGAATAGGAAACGAGTAAGTTTGAGAAATTTCTGACTGTTGAATGTGAGTGGGTACCTACCTATATCTAGGTACATCAGTTCACTCATTTTCTCAATAGGTTTCATTTGGTTTGGAAAAAGTTTCGTTTGATTTGGAAAAGGTTTCATTTGATATGGAAAAGGTTTCATTTGACTTGGAAAAGGGTTATTTGACTATAAAGGACTAGAGGTAGTTCTATAGCGCTATTAAACAATTGTCAAAACCTAAACATACAAGTGTACATGAAGGGCTAACAGATGTGTGAATATTTATAATAATAAATATGTATTGACCGATTTAAAGTTGTCATCATGCTTGTCTAATCATTCCCTTGTCATTTGTCGTTCTTCCTAAAAATAGCGCGGAAGCATGGAAAATACGGAAGCTAATGCTTTCTGGTTATGGTCAAGCGTCTCACGAGCCAGATGGTGCGTATTGGGACGAAAACGGGAACTTTTCAATCACGTTAACACTAAGGGATTAAGACATAAACAAATCTTACCCTTACAGGCTACGTGCAATGTAATGTGAATATTGAATTTAATGACGTTGAAAATTGTGTTGGTCCGCTGAACTAATAAAACACAATAATGGACAATAAACCCTGCTTGGCCGGATCCCAACGTCCCGTATAGTCGAGGAGCCGAAAATAGGTAGCAATTTGAGAAGTTTGGAGATTGGATTTTGAAAGTTTAGTCCGTCCTAAGTGAGAAAATCTTTGTCTGCCGTCTCAAAATTGGTGGAACACAAAATGGCGGCCTCATAAAGATTACTTAAATTGCCCAATTAAAAGTTTTTCACGAATAATTCCTAAACCGTTCATCCTACAGAACTCTGTATACGTATCAAAGTTGTAGAGCATAAAAAAACAAAACGATTCAATCTAAAAACTCTGAATCATCTATTAAAATAAGCGAATTAAGAAAAATTGAAAATTGGGCAAATTTTGGCCAGTCCTCTCTCCTCCCCCCTCTAGACTTTTGCCCTTCTAAAACCCATAGCAACTTTAATATTGGTCTGATTCAGGTCTGCCAAACCTCATTCGATTCGGGGTTAAATACTTTCCAAAGTTCGTATCGAGCAAATTTTTGCTCAGACCGTTTCCCATTAAAGTCACAAAGTAAAAGGCCGTTTTTGCTAACTTAATGTATAAAATGACATCAAATTCACAAGTTCGGCTGTAAGTCAATGGGGTAAGGTCTCAGCTAAGAGTTTGTTGGCCAGTACTTTTTGAGCACATTAAATTCGTCATGTGCTTCAAAAAAAAAAAAAAAACTCTGAAAATGGCTAAAAACGGCCAAAAATCTTTAAATTTAAAATATTTGTTGGTAGAATATTGTTCAAATAAAGTTTATTAACTATAAAATAGAACATTGAAAAATGTATGTAGAAAATTATACTGAAAAATGTACCTCCTTAAATGTTATTAAAATTGGCTAAAAAAAAGATAAAAACTGCTAAAAAAGCTAAAAATTCAAAACCACTATTTGAATAGTAGATTTTAATTTAGAATACGTTTTTTGCCATAAAGCTAATAGTTAACGATTTCCTTGCTCTCAAAAAGCTCAAATTTCAAAACAATTTAGCAATATAATACGATAATTTACGAAAATTAGCTTATACGATCATGCTGCATGACTGGAACTTTTCGATTTTACAGTGATCGGAGGGGATTTACGGTCGTTAAATATCTTAAGGTAGAAAACACGTCAAAAATGTTGAAAATGAAATTACTCTTACTCAAAGCGTTAAAAAAAAGAAAAAAGAATTGAACCTTCAAGTTTGTACATAGTTTGGAACACACTGTACATAGATTTATGTAGATAGCCAAGTCCAGGAAGGTGCTATCAAGGCTAACATATGCAAAACCGCCAAACGGAATTGAAGAGGGGGCTCTGGTAGCTCGTTAAATAGTTACAACGAGCGAAGAACGGACATCCGATAGACAATGTGTGCATCTAAATGAATGATGGAATCCAGTCCAATTGGCCACTGAGCCAGTATGCAATTGGCCGCCACGTCAGTCTTGCATTGAGTTAGCAGCAAAATGACACAGTATCTATTCCTTGTTACTTGTCAGTAAATTTCAAAAATCAACGCTCAGAGACTCCGAACTTCGCTGCAAATCGTAAGTAGGTAGAGCGAAAACGGCTAGTTCTCAACTATTACTATAACTTCTCTCGCATATATACAGTAGTCTATGTGCAAGCGAAACCGTTAATTTCGCATAACGTAGATTTCTTATCGCATCTATTGGTCCGATTTTGTTCTAACTCGGGACGCAGATGGGTATATGTGGAAGGAAAATTCGGTATGAATTATATCGCTGTATGTGGAGTAATAACTACAGCGCATACGCTAAGCTAAAATTTATCGACAGACAAAACTCAGATAGATGGACCGATTTTCATGAAATTTTCAGTGATTATCTGCCAGACGGGCCCTTATAAATTTCATTGCCATTGGTTTAATAGTAGTCCGTGCGCATGCGCAAACGTCAAGTTCTTATAATATCGACTTTTGCTTTGGAGTATATTTAAAGGTAGCGGAAGCATTGTTTTCACGGTACTTTTCCGTTATCCCCCCCCCCCCCCCTCCGTCAATTTGTATTCAACACGCGCGCACGATGTTTCTAGGCATTACTTCTTACTTAGATTATGTTATGTTATGTATTTTTGAGATGCGAGCTTGCGAGCATCCGCCCCGCCAAAGTATACACACCATTCTGACCTACATGACCAGCTAATATATATTTTTACTAAGGGATTGACTACTTGATGTTATGTAATTTTGTAATTTTGAGATGCGAGCTTGCGAGCATCCAGACCACCAACCTATACACAGCATTGTGATCTATTTCGCGAATTCATGTGGAGGCAATCAATCCACTACCACGACAATTTGTTTCAACAAATCCTCACCGACATCGGCAACTTCTGAAAACATGGTACCTAATTTTTTTTTTTTTTTTTTTAAATGATATACCTAATTTCTTTTCACAGCTTGAAATTACCCCCAATTCCACGTAAATATAGAATCTAGGTATGAAGTAATGCCTAGAAACTTCGGGCGGGCGTGAAGACAAATTGACTGGCGGGGGGGGGGGGGGGGGGGGGGGATACCGATAAAGTACCGTTTTCACTTTCGGGAGAAAAAAAATTGTAGGTCTCCAAAATCAAAATTTCCACTCGCATTTTACGTTTCAGACTATTCTGAACAACTTTGATTCCGTTTATGTCTGTCTGTCTGTCGTGTGTCCGCAAATCCTTGTAACAAGCTTATTTTCCACAGTTTTCATCCGATTTGGATGAAATTTTCAGGCAATGTGCGGGCTTGGGCCTAGACAGTCCCCTATCAGTTTCATCGTCCTTGACTCCATATCTCACTCTGCGCATGCGCAAACGTAAATTCTTCCAAGCATCATTTTCTTACGCCCTAGTTGTTCGATCTCGCTCACATTTGGATGTTAGTTGGGGAATGACAATTTGATCATCTTATATCAATTTCAAGATGATTGTATCATTAATAACTACTGCGCATGCGCCATGTGAAATTCATTCGATTTCGATGAAATTGTGAGAGAATGCGCGGGTTAGGTTGTAGATGGTCCCCTATCAGTTTCATTGTTGCCAAATCAATAATTGAGGAGCTGACATGGAAAACGAGTTAAGTCCATAAATCGAAAGAACATTTTTTTTCGTCGAAGTGCAAGTAAACAGTCACGCCAACGGCCTTAGGTCCTCCCGTCCTTGCTAGATTGCACCCTGAATAAATGGGTGACCTTTGCATGGAGAAGAGATTATGTCCAAAAAAATCTGATGAGAGTTCAGAGGGAGTTCCTATGAAATTTGATTTTTGGACTTAACTCGTTTTCCATGTCAGCTCCTCAATTAATTCTGCGCATGCGCAAACGTAAATACCATCATGTTCCATCTGTTCACTCTTTAGTCGTTCGAGTTCGCTTCAATTTGGATGATTGTTGGAAGAATATGATAGGTAAACAAGGAAGCTATTTGCCACACCCAACTTGGCAGACGTTTTATCATTTATTGGTCCAATTTCGTTCAAAATCGAGAGGTAGTAATTTGCAGTCGATTTGCTTGTACTTTATTGCATTTGCTTGAATAATGTATCGTATTGTATTGGTAACTATTGGGCATTTGAAAAACCAATGAGTATTGGATTAACACTCCGACAGTAACGGATCGATTTTGATGACATTTTAAATTATTGTGAACCTTTAGACAAAATCCGCTCTTGCAAACATGTATTAAACCCCTAATTTGTATTCTAGCATGTATACACATGTATTAGATAGGCACTGTGTGACAATCTACCGGTTGTCGTGATCGAAATTCTTGGGCTTCTATAGTATAGATAGATATTTCAATCTTTCGATGTAATTTTGGGACTCAGGTGAAATAAGTAGAACAAGATTTCAATGACTGGGATAATTTATTACGCTTTTCTATATGTCGCTCCAAAAGAAAGGTAATCAGGGGGGTTTTTCTATCTAGCCTGTCGGTTGATTAGTTTCTTATATTCACTTCTTTTAAAGATGAAAGAAATACCGCAGGGAAGAGAGAGGTATGCGGGATAGCAATGGATTAGATATTACCATAAACAATGGGAGTTTATATAATATTATTGATATTAACGCAAGTGGAAGAGGGAGGTAGACTCACCGTTCTGAAGGTTGAACCACGATTAAGAGCAAGCGGACCCGTGCACGTTGTGGTTACCAACGGGCACGCTGTTCCATTGAGCGAATCACCGTAACAGTTTTCGATAGCTGTTACAACTGTTAAATTTTGCATCGACTCGTATTTTGTTCTTCAACTAATTCTACACGCCCATGTTACAGTATGTGAGAAAGCTATACCTACTGCCCACCCAAATTGGCTGACGTTTGTGTCTATTATAAAGTACTAGCCGCTCCGGCTCGCTACGCTCGCCTCCACGTCCAGCCGGGGGGCAAGCCCCCCGGACCCCCCATTAAGTTGCTCGCTTCGCTGGCAACGTGTGGCATGTAGGGAATATTGCTCGCTTCGCTCGCAACGTGTGGCATGTAGGGAATATTGCTCGCTTCGCTCGCAAAGTCTGGCATGTAGGATATGTTGCTCGCTTCGCTCGCAAAGTCTGGCATGTAGAAAATGTTGCTCGCTTCGCTCGCAAAGTATGGCATTTAGGGGATGTTGCTCGGTTCGCTCGCAAACGGTAGATCTCTAAGGGTAGGTTTAACTTCTGTAGGGGATGCTGCTCGCTTTGCTCGCAAACGGTATATCTCTAAGGGTAGGCTTAACTTCTGTAGGGGATGCTGCTCGCTTCGCTCGCTTGAGGAAGTTATACTGCCCACCCAACTTGGCAGACGTTTTTTTCAGTTGGGAATTATTACAAACAAATTAAATCTTATAAAACTACGTGGAACCACGAAAAG
The DNA here is from genome assembly GCA_030762985.1 of Adelphocoris suturalis. Lineage (NCBI taxonomy): Eukaryota > Metazoa > Arthropoda > Insecta > Hemiptera > Miridae > Adelphocoris > Adelphocoris suturalis. The sequence goes on along the minus strand of CM061049.1, from coordinate 13,516,519 downwards.
TTTATTCGGGGATGTTGCTCGCTTCGCTCGCAAGGTATACCTGTATATGTGTAGGACAAAGTCCGTATTTATTATTTGAAATGGCTCTCGCTTCGCTCGCAAGGTAGGTACCTATGTAGGCATACCTGCTCGCCTCGCAATGTTGTGACATCGAACCCTTCACGTCAATTCTTGAGCCTTCTCTCGTCCACGGCAGAATCATTTTAATCGCTTTGCTCGCTTCTGCTCGCAATTTGACAGAGTTCTCGTCACTTTTTTCGATATCCGATTTCGGATTCAGATTCGGCGGACCCAAAGCTGTATTTCGCCCGCGAAAACCGTTCCGAAAAACGTACCTTTATGGGGTATATTTTAATCGGAAAAAACCAAGTTTTTCGGCGGACTTTTCGAGAAAACGGGTCCGTACTCTCGCATTTTTTTGACGCATTTCCCGATACTTTTTTCGCGATCCGATCGCGCCGTCGTCTTCCTCGTAGGAAAACCTACGAAACCCGTATTTTTCCGGAATTGTCAACGGCCGTTTAGAGGGGTAGGGGAAGCGGGGAAGTCCAAAAAGCGCACATTAATTATTACTTCGACCCCCCTCCCGCCCTACGGCCCATGGTTCGGGTGGGATTAGAAAATTTTAAATTCGCTTATACACCCTATCGGAAAATCCCAAAAAGATCCCTCCACTCGTAGACTCCCCCCACTCAGCCGTTTGGCCGTGCATAGACACGACAGACAGAGCGACAGACAGACAGACAGACGGAGTTTCATTCTTATTAATAACTAGCCGCTCCGGCTCGCTACGCTCGCCTCCACGTCCAGCCGGGGGGCAAGCCCCCCGGACCCCCCATTAAGTGGCGTGTAGGGAATATTGCTCGCTTCGCTCGCAAAGTCTGGCATGTAGGATATGTTGCTCGCTTCGCTCGCAAAGTCTGGCATGTAGAAAATGTTGCTCGCTTCGCTCGCAAAGTATGGCATTTAGGGAATTTTACTCGCTTTGCTCGCAAACGGTAGATCCCTAAGGGTAGGTTTAACTTCTGTAGGGGATGCTGCTCGCTACGCTCGCTTGAGGAAGTTATACTGCCCACCCAACTTGGCAGACGTTTTTTTCTGTTGGGGAATTCTTACTTACAAATTAAATCTTATAAAACTACGTGGAACCACGAAAAGTTTATTAGGGGATGTTGCTCGCTTCGCTCGCAAGTCCGTATTTATTCTGTAGGGGATGCTGCTCGCTTCGCTCTCTTGAAGAAGTTATACTGCCCACCCAACTTGGCAGACGTTTTTTTCTGTTGGGAATTCTTACAAACAAATTAAATCTTAGAAACTACGTGGAACCACGAAAAGTTTATTCGGGGATGTTGCTCGCTTCGCTCGCAAGGTATACCTGTATATGTGTAGGACGAAGTCCGTATTTATTATTTGAAATGGCTCTCGCTTCGCTCGCAAGGTATTGCGTAGAAGTGCAAATGGGAACCCCCCTGTGAGGGTCCCTTCAGGTAAGCAACGTTGTGTAACGGCGGCCCGTGGTCAATTAATTTCTGATGTTAAACGCTTCCCTCGCAATTCCCCTCCCAATTTGACCTACTTTCCGTCACTTTTTTCGATATCCGACTTCGGATTCAGATTCGGCGGGATCAAAGCTGTGTTTCGCCCGCGAAAACCGTTCCGAAAAACGTACCTTTATGGGGTATATTTTAATCGGAAAAAACCAAGTTTTTCGGCGGACTTTTCGAGAAAACGGGTCCGTACTCTCGCATTTTTTTAACGCATTTCCCGATACTTTTTTCGAGATCCGATCGCGCCGTCGTCTTCCTCGTAGGAAAACCTACGAAACCCGTATTTTTCCGGAATTGTCAACGGCCGTTTAGAGGGGTAGGGGAAGCGGGGAAGTCCAAAAAGCGCACATTAATTATTACTTCGACCCCCCTCCCGCCCTACGGCCCATGGTTCGGGTGGGATTAGAAAATTTTAAATTCGCTTATACACCCTATCGGAAAATCCCAAAAAGATCCCCCCACTCGTAGACTCCCCCCACTCAGCCGTTTGGCCGTGCATAGACACGACAGACAGAGCGACAGACAGACAGACAGACGGAGTTTCATTCTTATTAATAATAGAGATAGAGATAGAGATTTTGTACTTAATCAAAAAATCTCCACACCCGTGACGGGCGTCCCTTGAGTCCTTATCTGAGTTTATACGTTAAAATATGTTACGATAATTTCTGAAAAATTTCCAGTGAATCAACTTTTTGATTGAAATCTAGTAATTAAATAACCTTAATATCGTATGGAGTGCTGTACGCGTGCGGCCTCGGTTGTTGATCGAGATGACCTGAAAATAAATGTTGAAGTTATAATCAGTGTACAATATATTACATTAGTTTTTTTTTACACTATTTAAAGGTAGAAAACTATGCATTTACAAACGTAGAATTCGTTTTCAGAGGCGAAATTCCGGCATTTTTGGGGGCTTTTAAAAATTATTTGTAACAATAAACCTTTGTAATCGAACAAGAACATTTTTTTAACCCCCTCAAAATTTGTTAGCTTAGGTATACATTTCATTGCTTAGATTCAAAAAATAGAAAGAGAAGGACATGGGGGAAAGTATTGACTAAAAAGAAACGCTCGCATACGAGTCTGCAACACATTGGGACATTTTATGTCTTTAGTTGCAGACTCGTATGCAAGCTCTAAGAGCCACTCAGCTGATCCGGACCCTGGGTATCATCAAGTAAATGTTCTAAAGAGGCTACATGCGAAATTACAGCTTCCTAGAGTGAAAAGCATAGAAATTAGCTTTAAGAGCCACTCATCTGATCCGGACTCTGGGTATCGTCAAGTAAATGTCCTAAAGAGGCTACATACGAAATTACAGCTTCCTAGAGTGTAAAGTATAGAAATTACCTATTAAAATTATTTAACCACCGCTTCACAAATCAAACCGTTCTCTCAATATTCGGATCACCTGCTATGAATCAAATCATCGAAACACCAGCTCAATGAAATCATCAGAAATTAACAAGCGGTTGCAATCATGTTCACAGTATTAATTATTGAGAATGATCACCTGTGTGTACAATTATTCATATAACCATGCTCATAACTCAGCTTGCTGGCCACGCACTTCGCAGTAGTTAACATAATATGGTTGTATAAATCGAGAGCTTTCGAACGAATGGTCAACGAAAATTGTGGGATGAAAAACGACGAAGTACCATTTCCCTAGCAACGACTCGGTTTTAAGCGGAAATTATCAGAAAACCAACTCTTTTTGTTAACGCTTTTTTCGTTTGTGCCAAAGTTAAGACATAAAATGTCAAAATCAAGCATTTTAATTTCTCCCTTGATGGGAAAAACAAAAGATCATGGATATGTCTAGTACCTACTGCTTACCAGTTGGTACCTACTACTCAATTTATTGTATACCAACCATGTAGTGCCTTCTTTTCACAAGATTATTCCATTATGGTTACAAAACTATATTAGTTTTAACTTGGAGTAATAAATCAGCATTCCTTGACACTACAATGGCTTAGAGGTCATGAAATGTCGTGGTAAAATGAGAGCATTCCAAAAAGTGGCGAACGATTTTCCTAGTATGAAAACTATGGGAGTTACTCTTCCCTAGTAACGCCTTGGTAATATGTGAAAATCAATAGAAAATGTGCCGGTCGGGAAAAAATGTGCCGGTCGGGAAAAAAAGTGTCGGTCGTGAAAAAATTGTCGGTCGGGAAAAAAAGGTGTCGCGAAAAATTCCTTGACCCCCAGCCAAAAGACATATCCATGTCAAAAAATCCGTCCGTTCACCGTATGCCGTTGGAAGGTTTTACCCTAGACTGAACTGTTTTATGAAATTTAGCTCTCAAATTATACGACATTATTTTAAGTATCTGCTGGGGCATATTGTCCCACTGGGAGTGGAAGGGTTAAGATTCACAGGAACAAAATAAATTATACATCTCACTCTGTTGATAAGTTGTGCTAACGGCTTCCAAATTCCATCAACCTTTAGCCTTGTATTTTTATAGATATATTCATAAGTACATGAAATCCGTACAGCGAAAGTACAGCCTTTCGCTGTACGTTAGTGCATTCATGAATGTATTTGGTAGAGTAGAAATTCTACAAAAAGCCCTAATTCGATTAACTTCTAAATCTCACTATCTTGCTCATACAGGACCTATCCTTCAAAAATTATGTCTCCCACTGTTTGGTCTCCTGTTTAAAATGTGATAAGTTAAACTTTATTTTAAAAATTACCAGCCCATAGTTACAGAATATGATGTTTTTACTCGTATTTCTCAAACCAGCACTTTATCAATTCCGAGGTACCGCACCTCATTGGCACAAAACTTCTTTATTTATCAATCGATAAATATAATTAATACTTTCTCCTCTGATTTATGAACTAAACTGTTAAGTTCTTCTAATAATAATAGTTTTAAATTCAACTTATTAAACGACTATTACAATGAACTTCATATAGAACGAAAATAGCATTATTTAGAATTTTTTTATTTTTTTTTCTCTCTTTCTTTCTTTCTTTTTTTCTAATGTATTGCGCAATCTTCTTCGATTCAGTCATATATCGATTTCTACAGGCGGGACTGACTCTTCCCCTAACACGGGCAGTAGCCCATATTCGGGAATAATTTTCCACCTATGTTACGGTTAAGTCTAACTTTAAGTAGTATCACCATGATTTCTGTTATATTTAACCCTATCGATGTATACTACTGTGATAATTTTGTTTATTGGAAATAAATTGCTTTAAAAAAAAAGAGTTGATCATAATAACTCACGATCGGTACATGGACTCGGTAGAGATGTTCCAGAATTACTGACGTACTGATGTCCTTGGGAGGGAGTGCAGGGAACTCGCTCCTCCTTGTGGATTATCGAGTACGGAGGGTCGTTGATGACTTGGTGGTGACTCTGATCTGGAGTTGAAAAAGAATCGATTGAAGTAAACTCATTAAAAGTACTTAGTCATCCAGTAGGACTAATAGAGCGAATTTCCAAAGACTAGTATTGGATAACATTAAATTAGGCACTCAAATTCTGATCATTGAGGCCAACCATAACCATGTCCTGAATAAAACTGAGGATGGAAATTTGCTGTCGGTGGAAGTGGGTAAAAATAACCTATGTTTTGGGGGTTTTCGAGGGTTATTATAATAAGGGTAACTTCGATGATATTTTTGTTTTGTCTCTTATTTTAACTCTCAGCAAAATTATCAATTCATTCTTTCGGAAGACCCTGGAATGCATGCATTACATAACAATATATTTTTAGGGATAAAACTAGTTCATTAAAGTGTTTAAATTCTCATAATTAGAAATAACAGCTACTCACCAATTTTAGTATATGTACCGTTGAAGCGAGTTTTAATTTACTTTGCTGATTGTATATAGTAGCATGTATATGGCCCATATTCTCGTGACGTCACGCCTGGAGTAGGTTCGCGTTTCAGCCAAAGTCGGCCATGACTGCCGTACGTCAATGAATCGCTGCTCAACCAACCTATTTCTCACAAGAAGTTTGCCGTCTCACGTCAACATAATTTGTGGTTATAAGGCCATTTTTCAACAGTTTTGTTTTGAAAAAGTATAATATTGTAGCAATACAAAGTTTCAATTCGACTAAATGCTATAATAATCGTGCCTGCCAGCGCAATAATTGATTGTAGATTGCTGTCAACGATACCAATCTAACGTGAACGAGTTTTTATTTGGACTAGGAGCCTACTAACTATTGTAGTTAATCAGTGTCAGAAAACTAAAGAACTTCATTCGTTTAGGCTTTGAGAATAACTATTAACCTGAAAAATAGTAATGAAAAGATGATTGAAAATTCCTCAGGTGTCTCTGTACTGATGTGTAGGTACCTAGCCATTGCTCAGGTAGCTTCATCACCGTTTCATTATAAGTTCGTAGTACTATGCTCAACTGAGGAAGTTTTACTTGTTATATTGAATGAATAAAAGGAGAGATTTGATAGTTTGTTAAAGTAAACAAGGTAGGTTGTTGCTACACCAAGAAACGAAACTACTTAGGTAGGAACGTACGTCCTACCAGATTTGCTGTTGGTTTAAAGTGCCTAAACAAAGTAGGTGGGTCGTTGCTTTGCCGAAGAAAACAACCGCTGATTAGCAAGTTTGTCAAAATCGAATCAGGGAATAAGCAACATGAATTAAAAACCAGCTACACGGAAAAAACCTTGAAATGCGTTCTTTTGAAGGTAAGATTTCATGAAGACAGCATTGGCAGTGCAGTTATTGCGTGAGTTTTGCAGTTACGCAAATTTTGGGACAAAAAAGGTAATTAGGTACCTACTTTCGTTTCTATCAATGAAGTACATGAACAAGTAATAAATATACGGAAAGTATGTAGGTATACCTTCCCTCTAGGTACTTACCTTTCCACATGTGATACTTACTATTCCCGCCTAACAGAGCTCTCATAACACATCCTTTCACAAGACCAATTTCACAGTAGGTACTCTAAAGATTTTTAGTTTCAATTGATTCAAAGAACAGTTCTAAAAGTAGATAGGTAATCCACAACATCTTCTCGGCTGATGTCTGGATCATCTAGAACACTTGTATGTCATCAACTCCCCAACACACATTTCATATGGATCTCTACCCCACAGATTTAAATCTTGAGTTCGTAACGTTTGAAGTCATCAACTGATCGCACCCCTAGAAGAAAAGTGTCACAACTCGAAATTTGGCGGTTTTTAGTTAGAAACAGATTTTATGTCTTTACACCACGCTCTACCTGCTGGCGAAGTTTCATAACGATACAGTTAACGAAGAAGCCACTATGAGCAGAAGTGTCGTTTCGGAATTCTGCTGTTTCATCAACACTCATTGGAGAACAGTGTCACATCAGGCTTGATACGGAGAGGGTGTCGACGTCGGCAGCAGAACAACGTCACAACTCTGAATGCTGTTCCAAGTAAGTAGAAATATCAGGTTTTCGTTCTAGAAAAGTGTCACTTCTTGAGTTATGACGTTTTTCTCCTTCAGAATCGAATTACTTACTACTTTAAGTTAGTTAGGAGTAAACTGGCATATTGCCATTTATGACGTTTTTCTTGGTTGAAACTCTACTTTATCCTATCAGTGTTCACACTGGAGGACACGGAAATTTTTAGTTATGCCGTTTTTCTTCCCTTGAGCCTGAGCATACCTCACTAGTTTTTTCACCCAGAAAAAATGGCATTTTGATGTTATGACAGTTTTCCTGTCTACCATCTGACTTTTTACCGACTCTTAAAAGTAATAATTTGTATTTATGACAGTTATCTTGCAGTAAATTGAGCTTTTCACAACACGTGCTACAACTCCAAGATGTTAGTCTTGAGGGAATTGCCTAAGCACTTACTCTAGTTTTTACCTGAAATTTGGTTAGTCACCTTTATTTTTTAAATAAAATTAAATTATTACAATGTCGCCGAAAATTGGGAAAACTACTGTTTTTGATAAAGTTTCTCCCACTAAATCCGTTTTGGGGCGCTATGAATTGAACCCTGAAATCCAAAAAATCAATAATCAGATAAGAAAGGACGAGTTCGAAGGACAGCACATTTTGTGCGCAAAAAGTCAAATTTCAAAAAAATCCCTAAGTTCCGCAAAAAATGACGAAAATTTAAAAATGCGTCATAAATGACGCATTTATTTTTTCTGTTTAAGAAAAGCAGAAATGCCGTAAACTTGAACGTTAGAAATTTAGGCGTGTCAAAGGTGTTCAAATTTGAATTTTCAGGGTTAAAAACCAGTTCTGTTGAAAAGTCATTGAAATCTGTTCAATACAACATTAATTTGCTTATTTGGTCATGCTGCAAGGCTGAGGCTTTTCCACTCCATTACCTAGTTATAATTTTTACAGTAACTTTCCGTAGGGACTCGAAACCAACTGTGATTTCTGAATACGTACATACCAAATGCAGCATGCAATTTCATAGTTCGGTAATTCAATTATTTTCATCTCAGCAGGGGCAATTTTATTCGTATATTAGGTGCACATTAATGTTTCAAACCTATTTCCAGGAGGAAACTCAGTCGAAGAGTCAACCATGCACAAGAATAGATCTGTGCCAGCTTCAAGAGGACTCCAGCGTAACAATCGGGCCCCTAAAGAAAATACTGTAATTATCCACCTTAGAAATAGGATAGGGGAGGTATGCGCCTCACTGTCAAAAATTAATCCACGGCACATTGTAAATGGCATTACTATTTATTTCAAATTACTACAGTTGCTACAATTGCTACAGTTTTCACTTGCAAAGCAAAACTATCCTGACCATTGTCCTTTTATTTCTCTATATAGGTTGCGTCTGTTTCATCTATCTAGAACGCGACTAATTAATGCTGCAGCTCTTAAAGGAAGGGCGAGTGATTTGCTAGATGTTCAGGTCCCACACAAAAAAAGCAAGATTGGAAAAAAATAAGTCTAATTACGTGCCTTCTGAACTAACAATGGCAAATCTTATAGGTACCTTTATACCTAATAAAACTGTTTTCTATTGACATTTTCGGTTTTCCATGTAACGTGGGCAAGTTCCTATTGTAGTATAAGAGACTCCTACCCAGAGTCTTCTCTGACTGTAGGTAAGTATGTGAAATGAAGCCGATGGTGATAATACGAAACCGATTAAGTGCAGGGAAAAGCATGAAGAGCAAATCAGGTTCTAGAGTTTGTTTCAGACCTCATCATGTTTGTTTGTTTCAACCAAACAAAAAAAACTGTAACAATAGCCAAACGATCTTACTGTGATGAACTTTCCTCACGTCGTGATTTATGCATCGTTTGAAAAGTGTGTATTTCATTATTTAACGTGCCACTTTATTATGTTCAATTTGTCGTTTATGTACCTACTTAAAGCTGTCTGATTTTTCAGTGTTTCTAAGTCGCAAATAAAGTTTATTTTTCTCAAATAGTTCGTTTTCCCTCTTAAATCCTAAGGTATTAATTAGTGTGTGGTAATCTAAATGTAATCTGGCGTAAAGTGGTGCAAAAAAGATGATTTACCGAAGAAGAAACAGCGAGGAAAACTGTCACAACTAAAAGCAAGAAAACGGTATTGTTCAAGAAAAGTGACACAACTCGATTTTTTTCGTTTAGTTGGATCGTTTTACAGAAAATAATACTTCCACGTAATAATTTCATGTGCAATAAGGTTGACAGATGTTGGAACAAGGCCAAGAAACACAAAATGCTTGGCCTAAACGTCGTGAGTGACAATAAGAGCGTTATCCATTATGGCGGTTTTCGTTTTTCGCCTCTCCTGAAAAGTCACGATTTTGGAGTTGTGACGGTTATCTTCTAATGGTGCGTGATAATAACTTGATGTAATTTGCATACAATTTATCACCTTGCATATTACAAATAATGAAAATATTGACTAGGAACTAGGTCAGACTATGATATGCAGTTGTCCAGCTGTGGCTACAAATGGCGCATTTTCGCATAGTTTACTCATCACCATGACAACAAGGTGAAATAACTTCGACTTCGCCTTGCCTCGATGTAAGGATGCGCTAGTGTCCAAGTCTCGAGAATATCACCCATAGTTATTAGCCCATTTTACATCTAGTCTAAGTTGTATGACTTTATTTTTGGGTTTTTTGAAAATATACTTTGGGGGATAAACAGTGGTCATCACTGTACCCCTCATTTTTTTCCCCCTCCGAGTTGCCAGTGGAGTCCATGATGGCACTCCTTTTCAGTCAATCATGGCAACATGGCTCCCCTTAGAATCATGCCACTTCCAGTGTCCCTTTAGATACCTTGTTAAATGCCGCTAATGACCCTTCTGGTTAAGGTGCAGCTTAAACCTTAAAAAAAAAGAAGCTTTGCGGCCATCTTGATTGATATCGCCGTTAACGGAGATTAGTAAGTGTAAAGCCTGTTTCACACGTCGGCCGGTTTGATTCGGTTCGGTCCCTATTCGATTCGTTTCCTGCCGCCGTTCGTTCCTTCATATGCATGAGGTTCCTATCAGGTTCGTATTCGTTCAAGATTGGATTTCCGAAAGTTCAGTCCACAATGGAGAGAAGTAGGATTATTTCCATGTTGTTTCTCCACAGAAAAATGAAGAAAAAAAGAAGATATATACCAGAGCATTTTTCCCCGCTTCCTGCGTCTTGAATTTATCTTAATATTTTTCATGGGTTTTATCCCATAGCACTGGTCTGCGATGCACTGCTGTGATCAATTGATCCGTATCCACTTCATTCACAACACTCATTTTTGATTTAAAAAATCAACACAAGACACGACAGTAGTTTCGTTCTGAACAAGGGAACCGAAACTAAACCTTAAGGGCCGATTACACGAGCAGCAAAAGTTGCGCAACTCCAAAAAAATTGCATTAGAAAAGTTGTACACAACACGAAGCAATAAAATTGCCTCGTGTTGCGTCAAGATGTTGCAAGGAATTAATTGCACTGTGTTGCACCAAAAAGTTGAGCAATAGAAATTGCTCAATTTTTTCGTTTACACGGGCGACAACGCGCCAACCAAAGGAAAAAGAGGGGAAGAATTTGGCAGCGCCAGTTTCTGAGCCAGAGAGAATGTGGGTTGGCTCTCACCTCTGAAATTCTTTCACGTCAATATTTGCTCATAAGGCCATGCTGCACAAATAAACTCCTATCTTTGCTACGTTAAAATTCTCTCATGAGGCAATGCTGAACCCCACCAGTGCAGTTTCACGTCAATATTTGCTCATAAGGCCATGCTGCACACATAAACTCCTATCTTTCCTATGTTAAAATTCTCTCATGAGGCACTGCTGCACCCCATCAGTGCAGTTTCACGTCAGTATTCGTTCATAAGGCCATGCTGCACCCCATCAGTGCAGTTTCACGTCAATATTTGCTCATAAGGCCATACTGCACAAATAAACTCTCAATGTGATTGGCTGTTTCGTTCCCTCTCCCGACCCAAGGCCGAAAAATTGCCGCAATAGTGCAATAATTTTCCAAACCCCTTGGACTTCATTTCAACACGATGCAACAGTTGCCGAGAGGGCTCGGGGGCCTGAAATGTTGTACAACTCCCGTCAATTAATTGCGTGCAATCTTCGGCAATTTTTTCGAGGAGAGAATAGTTGTCCAACTTTTTTGAAATAGTTGTGCAATACTTTTTTCTGCAATTATTGCCGGAAAAAATCGCTCGTGTAAACGGGCCTTTATCTGAACCTTGCAAGTGTGAATGTGCGGTAGACTTTGTGTACCTTGGACTCGAGTACGCTCGGAAATGAAACCGAAACGAACCGATTCGTGTCGAGGGGGCGTTCGATGTTATGCGGTTTACGTTCTATTAGGTTGCTGTTCGGCCAAAATACGCACCAAAAGAATCGGTTCACACGCATTCGGCACTGCCGAAAACAAATCGAGTAGGGACCGAACGGAATGAAACCATATACGTGTGAAACAAGCCTAACTCGCCGGTATTTTTGGAGTATATATATACTCGTAGTTGTTGGTGAAGGTGGTCCTAAGCTATTTAAATGTTTGGTGGATAGATGGTCACAATCTGACTGCGCCCCAACATCAAAATAAGTATTTCAAACAAATTTAAACGTGTTCTAGTCAATTCAGAAAACTTGAACAGCGATTTGGAAAATAACGAATAAACAAATAAAACGAAAATTCTTCTAACTTTACAGAAAAGTTGCTTGAATAAACTTATAAATCAATTCACCTGTACATAATGGTTCCTTTTTCATTTGCCCATCACAAATCTCTCGCGCATTGGATTGCCCGACTCCACCACTCCTTGGGCGTTGATGGCCTTCCTGGTGAGGTCCACAGTCAGGATCCTGCGGGAAAGAAGGAGAAATTTTGTACGAAGATGGTAAAACTCATGTGTTAGCTGTTGTCAGCAGTGTACTTCAGCAAGAGCATCCCAAATTGTTGCAGGTCTCAAGCTCCTTTTCCCTCCTCCTTTCTCAACCGGGCTGGAGGCCGGATAAGGTGGAGTTGAGAGAAAATAAAAACGAACACTTCCTTTAAAAATACTTGAAAATACTATCTATTGGGTGGATAACTGTGTGTGCTCCAACTTCCAAGTCACTAGACCCCTACCACTTGTTGCGTCTGTGTTGGAAACTAGGAAACTCATCAACAGGAAATTCATCAAAAAAATCGTAGAACCCCATTTTTGATCAGTTTTTCACGTGGAGTAGAAACTTGTCAAATCTTCATGAACAAGCGACTCATAAAAAAAATGGAATCCAATAAATTTATCCGTTTAATTCAGTTATGAATCAGTATAAATTTTTTTCGAATAGAATCCAGCACTGTCGAGACACTCATCAAAATCTACCTTGAAGGAAACTCATCGAAAAGGAGCTGACGGGAAACTCATCAAAAATGGTGCTAGTAGTAGACGGATATTGGTCTACTTTGGGTCTACCTACCATTGTTACAGCTCATCGGCACCATGAATAACTACCTGGCCAAAAACCTTATAACGGTTGGGTCTGGCACACTGTGAAGCCTTCCAAAGGTTTGGTTTGAAGACTTTCCTTTCGATGAGTTTCCCCTTAGGAGCGTTTGACCAGTTTCCACAGGGGACAGGAGAGTCATCAAAAATAATTGTCAACTACTTTTCATCTTCCAAATTTATATCCGATTTCTATTTGAAATTCTTTTTGACGACTTTCCCTTCCATTCAGTTTTGACCAGTGTCCCACCCAACGGGGAAACTCCTAAAAAAGACTCGACCTCACGTTTTTGATGAGTTTCCGTTTGATGAGCTTGTAGGGACCCTCTGTGTTCACAGCAGAGCTGTGGGCAGTGACGCTGGCTGTTCGGCACTGCCAGCTATTGGGAGTTGGAAATTATGTGATCTGTAGTGACTCACTCAGTACCATGGGGCGATTAGGGACACATATTCATATGATCCCCTAATAGAAAGCCTGCGTGTTTCCCGAAACCGAGCCACAACATTAGGCACAAACATAACTTTTATGTGGGTGCCAAGCCATGTTGGTATTCACGGCAATGAGTGTGCTGATGCCCTAGCAAGGAGAGCCATTGGTGATGACTCCATCGAAATGCTGCCTAAGCGCATTGAGGATCAAAACTCCTACGTGCAGCATAAAGCCAGTTCCTTCCTGTGTGGAGTCCTTCAGGACTTTTGCCCGGTTGATCCTTTCGTGACCCCTCCTTCCAAGGAGGGATCGAATAGTGGTCAATCGGGTAGCCACTGGCCATACCCGTCTTACTCACACAACTGCTAGATCCAGTAGCTCGTGATGTTGTGTGTGTGAGATGTGGGGGTGATTTGTCCATCCCCCACTTTTTGGAGGAGTGACCAGCCCTCTTGGACACCAGGGCTCAGCATTCACCCCCTCAGTGGGTGGATGTTCTGTCAGGACCAGGCCAGGTCCAGTCCCTGTTGGTGTACCTGAATGCCACTGAGCATTATAACGAACTGTGATATTCTGATCAGTGACTTATTTATTTACTCATGTACATCTTAGTCATACCTTCTTTAACTAAGATGTATAGTATTCATCATTATATATTGATCGATAATATTTATGTATTTGTAAGGATTATTTAGTCGTAGTTAAGACTTAAGAGGGTAATTCTCGCCTCTGATATGCTCGTGTGATGGGGTCTTGCATAAAGAATACGGAGTATTTGTAAAGAAAATTGCCCTCACCCTGGCCGAAAAATGGAAAAAGGCATACTCCCAAGTTCTTGGCTGGGTGAGGGTTAAGCTCCAATTCTCCATCATACGAGCAGTATCACTCAGGCTACGTGGAGCACGTCGAAAAGTGAGGTCAATTGGTTTGGAGGATGGAGCTGCTCTCACGCTACTGGAAGACTAACAAAGAAAGCGACACCTACCACAAGAAACAAAATTTTTCGACACCCCCCCCCCCCCCCCCCCTTCCAACATCTTTGAGAATCGCTGGAATGTTTAAAAAAATGAATAAAAATTGTTGAACAGCGTTAATTTAGTCGTAGATTAGTTTTAGCGAATTTTTGAAGAAAATTAAGCTATTGCTCTCGCCTCAAAATTAGTAGAATGTGAATTTTTGAAAAGTTTTATGCAGAAATCCGTTTCAGGTATTCTGAATCATATTCTGAAGTTTAACGCATTTTAGCGAATTTTTGAAGAAAATTAAGCTATTGCTCTCGCCTCAAAATTTGTAGAATGTGAATTTTTGAAAAATTTTTATGCAGAAATCCGTTTTAGGGTATTCTGAATCATATTCTGAAGTTTAACGCATTTTTTAATGTATGTATGTATGTATATATGTATGTATGTATGTATATATGTGTCATTCCAGACGATAACTGTCCGTAGAATTGTGCTAGAAACTTCAAACAAATTTTAAAATGTTAAGGACACAAAACGAAAGTTCAAGTTCGTTGGCCAGTATGATCGGATTACATCTTCGGGTTGACATTTTCAAAAATGTAGTCAAAAATTTCAAAATAGCCTGTTTTTTGCGATTTGTTGTGCGAAATAATTTTTTCAGCATACTAACATGTGGTATATTCGGAATCAGCGTAAAATTTCCTATAAGAATATGTATCAAGGTTTCAAAAATTTCAAAGTTGAAAAATCAGTCAAAAATCGAAATAATGCCGTTCGCTAGTTGTAAAAATCGGTAATATTTGCATGAAACATTGTCCAAATTCAGATTGAACTACTCTTATGGAAGTATACTTGTATAACCAATTCTAGAACCATGCTGTAGATAGAATTTGATTCCATGTTTGTCTATCAAAATCATAAACTAAAATTTCTCTACACGATCAATAGCGACTGAAACGTCGAAGATTTCTTCAAAAATTCGCTCATGGGGTCGTGCTGCATGACTGGACTTTTTTATGTATGTATGTACGTATGTATATATGTATGTGTCATTCCAGACGATAACTCTCCGTAGAATTGTGCTAGAAACTTCAAACAAATTTTAAAATGTTAAGGACACAAAACGAAAGTTCAAGTTCGTTGGCCAGCATGATCGGATTACATCTTCGGGTTGAAATTTTCAAAAATGTAGTCAAAAATGTCAAAATAGCCTGTTTTTTGCGATTTGTTGTGCGAAATAATTTTTTCAGCATACTAACATGTGGTATATTCGGAATCAGCGTAAAATGTCCTATAAGAATATGTCGCACCCTTGCTTCAATAGTGTCACAACTCAAAAATCCTCTTTTTTCAGGAAACGCCAAAAACTGTTTCCGCCGCTGATATCATTATTCTGTGCTTGAAAGTCATGACAAAATGTGTGATAGTCCGTTAAAATCGAATTTCAGACGTTATTTGGTATCCTTCCCTATTTGATATTACGTAATCGTGAAAATTAGCTGATTTTCCAAGTTATAACGGTTTTTATGATTAACCCATGCATTGGACGCTTCAATATTTTGAGTTGTTACGGTATTGATGGAAATATTTTGACATGTCACTCTCTTGATGACAACAACAACCACAAGCTGCAGTGAGTACTGCATTTTATTTTGAGTTGATACCTTATTATAGATTCGTTCTTGCTTCACGATAAATAAAAAAATGTGAAAAATTGGTAAAAAAGAAGAAAAATTTCAAACGTAAAAAAACTTTTGTTTAATAACAGAAATTATACCTTCTTGTATTTAATAAGTAAATCACAATTTGTTAAATACCTTTTTTAAGATTAGTAGAGGCAAGACTATCCCAGATTTATAATCTGATCTCAAAAATCACAGATAAATTCAAATAGAAGTAGGTATGAGCAAACTTTAAGGATGAGTAGGAACTAGTTACCAACAGTTCTTTATCACGTTCCAAAGTCTTAAAGAAAAATAATGTTATTTGACGTTTCTCAGGCTTAACTCTTATCTCACATGAGTTATTTAGGAACATTTGAACAAACGAAAGAGATAAAACAACCTTAATTCGAGGAAGCAAATTCAAGAAATTTACAAAAATGAGATCCAACTGAACTTCAAATTAGGAATAAGTAGAATGAACAATGAACTAAGGTTGAAAGTAAGTTAATAAAAATCTCATTGAATATAATTCTCTTGAGGAGTGAAAACATACCAACTGACTTACAGATCCAAAATATTTTTGTAAAAAGAATCATAGTAATACGGAGGGATAATTCTTCTCTTAATTAAATCTTTTATGTCTTTTTTTTTTATTTTCTGCTAAAGGAATTTTTTCCGAATAAGCTAGTACTAGCTGGCTTGGGATCTGTGACGGCATAGATGTTCTGGGACGACTTCTCTTGTTTCCTCTGACGTCAATCTCTTTGAATTCTTCATTTTCGTAGGATGTCTTGTAGAAGAAGGAATTTGCGTGCTGTTTCTCTACACGAATAATTTTGATGTCAAGCCAAGTAACCGTTGATCTGTCGGTGTTCACATTGAAATTGCTTCCCAAACTCTCAGCAAGGACTTTAAGATCGTAAAATGTTTCGTGGTTAAGAACGTGCACTTTGTAGGGAAGGCCTGTTTTCTTAGCCGATTGAATCAAGGTCACGTATTGGTCTGGAACGTAGATCGGTGATACACGTACATGTATGGAAATTTGTTTTTCGATAACGCTGTGCACGTTGTCTCCTTCATTTTGGGAATGTCCACTAACGAGGAATTTGTGTGTGATGCTGCGGATATCCAATTCTTGAGTTGCGTGCATGTACAAACTAACCAAGTATTTATTTTTTTGTTGGCCACAACAATTATCAGAATAGAATATAACATCCAGTTCAGCATCAGGGCATTGTTCCTTGAGGTCCTTGAGGTAGAGGTAGACGCAGCTTCCGATTTCGTTGGCTCCTCGTTTTGCCTCTGTCTCATTCCAAAAATAGCAATTTACGTTACTTGCATGCAAATCACTGATGGTGAAGTTATAGCAATTGAGTTTGCTTTTATAATAAAAGGATGAGACGCGCCCCCTTGGTGATGGCATGACAGCTTGTAGATCGTAGACTGCGACTATAGCTCCGTATGGGTTATCCTTGTCCCTTTCTTTTTCTGCTCGTGACAGCTCTGTCTCCTTCTTGTGTTTTTCGAATGTAGCTCTCATGCTCTCCTTTTCTTCATCATTGGCATTACTGTAAGATTCACAGACATCACATTGATCTTTTTTCGGTTTAAAAAAGGAAATATTAAATTCTGAATTAAATATTCTATTGAACATGACAGAATTTGCAGGGGGCAACTTTTTTTGCTTCCGTCTTGCTTTATAGTCCCTGAATAGGTCTGCAAGGCTCTTGCCACCTTCGATAAACTCTCTGGAGGTCTGAGCCCTCAAATAGTGTGATTCGATGCGAGGGATCGAATTTATGAATTGGCGGACACTTTCCTTGATTTCTGGGTCAACTGTTGGATGATTATTGTGTTTCCCGCGTCGATCTTCGGCAACGAATCCTGTAGAGGATTTTTTTGAGAATGCAGTCTGTATTGTTCGAGCATTTATGTCAAGAGTGGCCATGAAAAATTGTTTGCAAACTCTCATGCGGACGTTATGCACGTCGAAATAGAAGGCTCTGTTCATGGCACGGAAGTTTTGAGTGCTGGAGTATCTGTATTTTGGTTTTATTTCGTCACTGTATGATACGATGAACTCCCTCTGCCGCTGGACATCGCCTAAACTCCAAAATCCAGAAAATAGCTGTTGACGAACTTCTTCCTTGATTTTTTCCGAGCATTTTAAACGGCATTTTGATCCACAAGATGGTCGGATTTTCCTGGCGTTGACTGTACGTTTGGATTTGTAGGAGACGTATCCAAGACCCCTATTTCGAAGGGTTTTTGATTTCTTCATAACCCAGTTGTCTGGGTTGCATGGCCGTTTTTTTCCTTTCTTCTGGCTCATTTCATCTTCTTCATGACTACAATTTTCAAGGGAAGCTGAATTAGGGATTCTGGGAAATTCCAGAGGTGAAGGATGTCTTGAGTGTGAACTTTCAGCACCATTGTTGGATTCATGCCAGTCACTGTCGTCACTGACGTTTGGGTTTTTATCATTAACCTGCTCGGTGTCACTGCTATCTGAAGCTGAAGGATCGTTTCCATAGTGATTGTGAATTTTAGTGAGGCGAATGATGGTTGGAGTTTCTTTGTCGACTACCACTGAATAAGAAGGCCCTTCAATAGGGTCATAGTTTTTATAAGCAGTATCACGAAAAGTCCCACCTGTAGAGTACCCTTCACCTTCTACAAGTCCTGGATCGAAAACTCCATCGGTGTTTATAACAAATTCTGCTTGTTGTATGAGGTCTTCAAATGATGGGTTTACATTTGAAGAAGTAGTGGTTGGCAGTGTCTGAACTTTTTCTTCTGGAAACTGAGGAAAATCATGCAGCTCCTGAACAAGGCGTTCGGCCTCGTGGACGAGTGGGCTCGAAGAGTGGACGTCATCGTTGTTGGAGAATACAGGAATCTTATCTGAATGTAAGGACTCTGAGGGTGGTGGGGAAAAGTTGGCTGTATCCACTACATTTCGTTCCCGAACAAGAGGCGTTTTCTGTTCAAGGAGGCCTAATATTTTTGCTGCTCGTGTGTTGAGATTCATTCTGAAAAATCGTCAATAGTGCAACATTTCGTTGGCTGGATAAAAGGCGGCTTTTTCAATCACCAATAGTGAAACATTTCGACTTACCTGGCTGAAAATCTGCGATTTCAATCACCAATAGCGTTACATCTAGGAATAACGCATCGAAAATTAGGAACTTTAGTCATCAAGAACGTTACAACTCAAAATAACACACCAACTGAGCAAACCGATACGCGTTATCTCATCGAGATCTATGTCACAACTGAAGATGTGACTCAATAGACGAGTGGTGGGGATAGCAAGTGAATCGTCTACACCGATTCAACTGCTATCTGGCGGCCACTGAATTCCCTCAAGTTAGAACGGTTTTTTGAGATTGATAGAGCTTTTTTTTTCTGAATCCAGTGATACCAATAACTCAAAATCGTCATATTTTGAGTTGTAACACTATTGAAGCAAGGGTGCGATGTGTCAAGTTTTCAAAAATTTCAAAGTTGAAAAATCAGACAAAAATCGAAATAATGCCGTTCGCTAGTTGTAAAAATCGGTAATATTTGCATGAAACATTGTCCAAATTCAGATTGAACTACTCTTATGGAAGTATACCTGTATAACCAATTCTAGAACCATGCTGTTTAAGGCTAGAACCATGCTGTAGATATAATTTGATTCCATGTTTGTCTATCAAAATCATAAACTAAAATTTCTCTACACGATCAATAGCGACTGAAACGTCGAAGATTTCTTCAAAAATTCGCTCATGGGGTCGTGCTGCATGACTGGACTTTTTTATGTATGTATGTACGTATGTATATATGTATGTGTCATTCCAGACGATAACTCTCCGTAGAATTGTGCTAGAAACTTCAAACAAATTTTAAAATGTTAAGGACACAAAACGAAAGTTCAAGTTCGTTGGCCAGCATGATCGGATTACATCTTCGGGTTGAAATTTTCAAAAATGTAGTCAAAAATTTCAAAATAGCCTGTTTTTTGCGATTTGTTGTGCGAAATAATTTTTTCAGCATACTAACATGTGGTATATTCGGAATCAGCGTAAAATGTCCTATAAGAATATGTGTCAAGTTTTCAAAAATTTCAAAGTTGAAAAATCAGACAAAAATCGAAATAATGCCGTTCGCTAGTTGTAAAAATCGGTAATATTTTCATGAAACATTTTTATTCGTAGAATATGATTTGGAACGAGTTTATTTGCCATAAAATTGGTGGTTAACAATTTCTTTGTACTCGGAATGCACAAATTTCAAAACAGTAATATAATATAATGTTACGATAATCTACGAAAATTCGCTCATACTATCATGCTGCATGACTGGAACTTTTTATTACACGGTATTTTCATCCGCCGAACGGGTTACAAAGCGGTCATCGCTGTATCCCTTGAGACAGAATATGATAATAATATGATTCTTTTCACGCAAAAGAACTAAATTTCGGCAATTATTCCGCCAAAATCGAATCAAATCAAGAGATGGATAGCGCCATATGAATCAGCATCGAAAAACAATGAAAACGCATGTACCACATTTGGGGTGTGAATCAATGTTTTGCGCAATTTTGGTATCTGGCAACTTTGCACGCTCGCGGAACGAGTTGAGCGCGGCCAAAATAATCGATTAGAGATTGCGAATTCATGAAATATTGAGTATAATCCAAATCAGCAATAAAAAAGGGGGTTACCATTAAAAAAACAAAATTTATGTAATTTGCTCCACTTTTGGCGATAGTGGCGCGCGAATTTTTTTTTGTTGAGATCTACGTAAAACAAGTTGGGTGTGGCACAAAGCTTTTTGTATAAATCATTGAAAAGTTTTAAATGATCTTGAAAAATTCCATAGCGGAAAAGAGTAAATCAAGAAGTAGCGTGAAACGTCATAATCGGTCAGTTAAGAAACGAAAAAATGATACTGAATGTAATTTACGTTTGTACAAGTGCAGAATGAACTGATGATTCGAAAACAATGAAATAGGTTCGGGACCATATACAATCCAACCCGCGCATTCTCTAACAATTTCATCGAAATCAGATGAAAACAGTGGGAATAAGGACGTTACAATTACTTCACAATGGCGCACGCGCAGTGACTATTAATGATGCAATCGTGTTGAAATTGATATGAGGTAATCAAGTCATATTCTTCCAACTGTCATCCAAATTTAAGCGAAATCGAACGACTAGAGTGTGAAAAAATGGAGCATAATGGAATGTACGTTTGCGCATGGCAACAATGGAACTGATAGGGGACCATCTACAGCCTAACCCGCGCATTCTCTGACAATTTCATCCAGATCGGATGAAAACTGTAGAAACAAGCTTGTTACAAGGATTTCATATTGGCGCATGCGCAGTGGTTATTAATGATACAATCATGTTGAAATTGATACAAGATGATAAAATTGTTATTCCCCAACTATCATCTAAATTTGAGCGAGTTCGGACGGCTAGGGAACGTTTGGTTTCCTACTCATCCCATTCTGAAAAATGAAAGCGCCTGAATATTTTGAACGATGACATGCAATGCGATGTAGGTTGGCGCCGCTCCGCTGTCACGGAGTAGGTTCAGTAGTACGATTTAAATCATTAAATTCGGGCAATCGCGGATACCTATCAATAATCTTGCGTCTCAAATTTTGATATGCTGAATGAGCTTTGAATCAATAACTATAACTATTCAATCTATGCAGATTAAACTAAATTGAGCCTCTCTTGGACTGGTAATGATTTATGTAGTAAAATAATTATAATAGTCGACGAAAAATACATGTTTTCACTATTACGAAGTTCAGGATATTGTTATCTAGTTATTCACTGTTTATGAAATTGTTTTATTAGTAAAAATTACTTCAATTTAATAATTCATTATGAAAGTTATTATTATGTAACCTGTGGATTCCTGTTCAGCATCCCTTTCTGATGTAGGAGCTCAGCAGCAATTTTCTTAGCTTCCTCTTCTTCTGTGCGCCTGTGAACATTGACCAATCATAAACGACGTCCAATATATATATATATATATATATATATATATATATATATTCATCAACCCAACAGAAATAGCATTCCAAAAAATTATTAAACATGTTTGAAAATAAATGTTAACACATTTGATACCTAGACCCACCATCAGTTCTGTTACAAGTAAAAAAGTCTGCCAAGTTGGGTGGGTAGTATAACATCCTCACATATTGTAATAAGGACTTTTACAATTAGTTAAAGAACATTATATGAGTAGAAATGATTGATAAGTTAATGTTTGCGCATGCGCACTGACTAATATTACTCTAACAGCAATGAAATTTATAGGAGGTCGTCTAGGAACTAAACCACACAGTCCTTGAAAATTTCATGAAAATTTGATCAATCAGTCTCAGATTTTTGTCTGTCGATCAATTTTAGTGTTGCGCATGTGCTCTAGTTATAACTCCACCAATAGCGATAGAATTCATAGGGAATTCTACTATAACATATCTTTATCTACTCCCAGAATTTGAACGAAATCCGACCAATAGATGATAAGAAATCGACTTGATAATCAATAATAAATAAACGTTTGCGCACGCGCACAAACTAATGAAAGACGCGTGACGGCAATGAAAGTTATAGGGGACCGTCTAAAAGCTATTGCGTAAAATCCCTGAGATTTTCATCAAAATTGTTCCAAATGCGCAATGGTTATTACTCTAACAATCGATATAAAATTTTTAGGGCATTTTTTAGGACATATACCCAATTACCTACCAAATTTGAACGATATTGAACCAACAGAAGATGAGAAATCGAACTCATGAGAAATTCACGTTTGCACATGTGCACAGGCTATATTGATTCGGCGGCACTGAAAATTTAGGGGACTGTGTAGGAGCTAACTCGCACAATCCATGTAAATTTTATCGAAATCGGACTGAAACTTGGTATAATTTTGGGCGCGACAAGGATTTACCGCAGACAGACAGACAGACATCAGAAAGACACGGAACCAAAATTGATCAGCAAGCTCTTAACCAGATAGCCGAGGCAAGTGGGTTTTTGATACTGTGTGGGAAAATCGTTCCTATTCAATTTAAGGGCAACCTTTTTAATTTATTTAAACACGAAAAAATCAAAGAAAATCCCAAGAACTCAAAGAAAAAAAAAATCAAGGTGGTAAAGCCCTTACTAAATTTGAACTTACGATTTTTCGGGCCCACTTGCCCCCCCCCCACCCCCCCCCACCCCCACCCTACTTTCAATTTTGGTTTATTATTTCCAATAATAAGCCTATGTGATGTGATGATATAATTATAGAAGTATAGGTTAAGGCAAATCGAAATAGGACACGCCGAGGAGTCTGGACGGGCCTTATGACGTACGCAAGCCAACTAAAACTACGATCAAACTCAACTGAAAAGGATAATCAACCTTTGTGAAATAATTTGCAGCGTTTTTTACATATTTTCCCACTTGTTGGACCTCTGGAACTGATCTAAAGTCCCTGAGCATTGAGTCTTTCACCAGCAGGTGTAGATGTACTCACATGATTTCGTTCGCTGCTCTTTCGATGTCGTTGTCGTGGAGGTTCCCCAGCTCCCCGGTCACCTGGCACAGGCGCAGCAGGTTTTTGCTGCACTCATCCAACTTTTTGGCGCACTCCTGATACCGCCTCAAGTCCTCGCAAGAATCATCCCCCCGCAGTTCTGTAAAACACGGAAAACATTTTCAACTGTACCAAACAAAAGTACCGACCAAAAATAACAAATTCTAAATCAATGTTTTTTCATTAATTTGTATAAATCTTTATTCAATTCTGAGGATTTTGGTATATTGTACTTAATTATTGCATCAAGAGAAGAAGTCATAAGTGGCTAGAGAGTGAGCAGCAAGATTGCTCATAGCTGCTTGATCTCAACTCAATCACTACCTTGATAGAAAACCGGGAAATCTCTGGTAGCCTAAGCATTACCTTCTTCTTAGACTACATAATGTAGTAACAGGACACACACTAATAATAAATGAAAGTTCCATGTGTTGTTTCCAGAACCTTAAAAGCTTGATTCTGGACACAAATGCCACGGTCGTCATATTTTTGGACCATTAGGTAAATTTTTCTCCGAAATTATTAGAGCTAAAATCACAATTGTGATCGAGGAATTGCATCTTTTATGTGGGGGGCGTGGCAACTCTCATGCTGGAGATACATTTTGGCATTGGTAGATTTTATATGGATCTTAGTAGAAAAGTATCGGTCTTCAATAGTAACATCTACATCCAGGAAAGTGATGGTTGTTTCTGAAACCTCATGAGTGAACAATAGATATACATTAAGA
The DNA here is from genome assembly GCA_030762985.1 of Adelphocoris suturalis. NCBI lineage: Eukaryota > Metazoa > Arthropoda > Insecta > Hemiptera > Miridae > Adelphocoris > Adelphocoris suturalis. The sequence continues at coordinate 13,492,673 of CM061049.1, read as the reverse complement.
TTCTGTATGATCGAATAGGTCGATTCGATATTGTCACAGCTACACCCCAAGTTTGAACGAAATCGGACCAATAGATGATATGAAATCGACGTTATAATAAATTAACGTTTGCGCATGCGCACAGACAAGTATTTATGTGACTGCAATGAATGATGTAGGGGCTCATCTAGATGCTATACCGCACGATCCCGAAAAATGTCATCAATATAGTTCTATTAGACTCGGAGGTTTGCTTGTGTCAATCGATAGTACCTAGTTTCGCGCATGCGCAAAGGTTATCACTCTATCAATTGAAATAAAATTTACGAGGCATTTTTCTAGAACATATAACCAATTATCTACCGAGTTTGAACGAAATCGTACCAACAAATAATGAGAAATCGACGTTATGAAAATTAACGTTTGCGCGTGCGCACAGGCTACTGTTGACTGAATTATAGGAAACCGTCCAGGCGCACAATCCCTGAAAATTTCATCTGAATCGGTCTGAAACTTGGTTTAGTTTTGGGCGTGACAAGGGCAGACAGACAGACATACTGACTGACAGACAGACAGGCATCAGACAGACAGACCGACGAACAAGGAACCGAAATCCATCAGCAAGCTCTGAAACGCAAAAAACAAGTGGACAATTTTGATTTTGGAGGACAACAATTCTGGTTTATTATTTTCAATGATAAACCTTTATTGAAAAAAGAAAAAAATAATTGTTTAACCCCCCCCCCCCCTCCCTTTCAAAATTGGTTGGTTTACGTTTCAAGATGCGTAGAATCCAAAACTCGAAAAAAAGTCCATCCGTTCGCCGTAAGCCATACGAAATTGTCATCAAAAAGTATTGGACCAAACTTCAAGAAATTCGGCTTAAAATCATTTTTCGGCCGGGTAGGGGATGTGCCAGTAACATCAGAATCGCGTTCGATCAACACCTGAGGATAGAACCAAAGGGCTGAAATATTAAAAAATCGAGATCTTGAAATCTTTTTATGTAACAATAATGATTTTTTGAGTTTCATTTATAGGTACCCGCCCATAGAATTGAACGAAACCACCCCGGTCGCTATTCATTTGCTCTCCCTTAGGGCTAAAACATTGACAAGAAACAAAGACATCAACATGAGAGTAAATCGTAACCAATAAAACATATTAAAAATCGCCTTGAAAACTACGACAAGTGTATCAGTTAATGATTTCAATGGAATTCTGTCTTCCCGAAATCGAGTTTATTATAACTTCTGTATCCTATTGGTCTTGTGAAGCGAAGGTAAGTAATCACTTCATTGATTTTCAGTTGTTTGGACAAGAATGTTGCTAACAGTAACAATCTAGAAATATAATATGACATATTATGACTGAGCGTTACTATGACGATTGAGTGACAATGAACAAGTGAAATGGAATAAAGTGAAGCTTTAGAAACAGCGTAGGCAGGTATAGTGGGGGAGAGTGGAGTTACCCCCAAGTCGGGGAATACCACCAGCCCATATAATTGTTCAACCACCTGTGACAAATCTTGAAGCCAAATACCGTCATCTTTAGATCAGCAGTAATGTTGGAAAAGTTGGTTTGGGGTCGTTAATTTATTTTATCATTTAATAATGATTAACAGGACGTTTCCATTTCTTTTCGTCACGTCACGAGCGTCACGTCACGGTGGGGTTTTTGAGCGTCACATCACGATCGAAATTGCACCATCGAAATTATATCACGTTAATACGTTGGTTGCGAACATCACGTGACTATGTTGGTTGCATATACTAATATTGAGTATTGCAACACCTTCGAGTCTAGAAATCACATATGATCTCATACGCTCTCACCTGACTCAGTCCTACATTTCATTCGATCCATATTAACATTGACGGGAGGTAAAACAAAAACGTATTTAAACTTTTGATGCATTTGAGCTGCAAAGTTTCGATTGACGGAAATTTTGGCGAAACAAACGTTAATCGTTATTAAATGATCTGACTGTAGAACCGTTGGTATACCGTCCGTTTTTTTCAACAAAGATAAGGGAATTCACAGTTTTTGAAGCTTGGCGTTCAAGTTTTACTGTTGCAGAATTTTCGTGGTAAGTAACAGTTTTTCATACGTTTATGAAAAATCATTCAGCTTCAATTTCCACCCATTACTTCATGTTTTTTTTAAATTTTTAAATTTTTTTTTAACGTAAACTGTAGTTTCTAATGATTTTTTATCTCGAAAAGTTTACTGGGGTAATACCAATGCTCCATTCTTCAGTCTTGTTGGATTTTCTCAAAGATTTTTGTTGTAATAATCACCTATTTCTATTGATTCTGAATTAATAAAATATAAATTAATGTTTAAAAGACGAATCATATTGTGATAGCTTATCTCAATAAGCACCTTTATATTTACCTAATCGTGATTTATTAGATATTTACCTATCTATCTACTGAATAATTGTGCAGTACTTATCTACCTAACTTCCTTCCTATATTAACATGATCGTTGTAAGATTCCACTCTTCATGCTTTCGTTTTGATTTCAATGGGTTTTTTTTCTCTGCTGTCTGAAGAAGAGCACAAATTTAGAACTTCAAAAGCCGGGAAAATGGAATACTATATAATATTTCTTTTTTAGACGAGTTCCGCGTTGAACGTTGTCAATAATTCCTGTGAAGAACCAAAATCAGTTTACCAATATTTATTTTGTTCCAATTTTACTATTCCGATGTGGAAATTGTTTGAAAACCATTAGTAAATCGTTTTCTTGTCAACTAAGTTCCCATATATGGAGAGAAGCTATCCAGGAAGAGTTTTTGAAACTATGTGATGAAGCTATACTACCCACCCTACTTGGCAGACGTTTTAGTTGATCCAACGTGATGATGTGATCTATGACTCTTTGATTCAATGAAATCTTGTATGCAATTCGCGAATTAATTAAATCGTGTTCCTTACATTTATTCATAATCACGTTGCTTAAATTTCAGACTTACGGCGTTCAGAAGGACGCCCGAGAGGCGACTTGGTTCTTCTGCTCATATTAGCGGTGTTGTATATTTTTTCAAAATGACGTCATAAAATTTGATGTTAAAATTCAAACCCTTGGAGCCACTTAACAGAACTTGAAGGCGTGAACATGAGGGTGGAGGGTGACTGCTTGATTTCACATAGGGCGGTACTTGATCTAAGTACCAAACCCTTGCAACCCTGAAGCACCGAAAACTTGAACGTAGTGTTTAGTTGGAAATGTTGAGTAGTTTCCGCTTTATCATAAACGATTCAATGGTGGTAATCAAGAGACGACCGCGTCACATGTCGTGAGGTTGAAAAACATATTGGTAAGTAATGCATGCATTAAAACAGGGACGTTCCTAAGAATGGATTTTATATAATTTTGGTGAGAGTTAAAATAAGATAAAAATTAAAAAATATCATGACTTTTCCGAATAACTTTCTCCCCCTCCCTCCCATTGATTCCCTCCACTGACAGTAAATGTCCAGTATAAAATTTGAAACTCCAGCCTTATTTTCCAAAGCTCGACCAAATTGATAATTGAATTGAAAAAGCAGGAAAATCTGATGAGAATAGAACATCATGATTTATTACTAATACCCCCTCCATTCACCAGCCAAACCAGCAGAGAGTCCTTCGGCGAGTGAGTGAAGCATCGCAGTGGCTTTCCATGCTCCCAACAGCGGCCGATGGGGTCTTGTCTGCAACCCAATTCAGTTCACAAATCTCCTTAAGATATGCTCATACCCCCCAATATCTCCTAATGAGATGTGTTGGTTGTGAAACAGAGTTTGATCTCTCACATGTCTTCAACTGCAAGAAAGGAGGAATGGTAAAGTATGACAAAGTACGAGACGTTGTAGCAGGAATAGCTTACCTTGCTTGGGGGGGGGGGGGGGGGAGGGGACTTTGATTGAGCCAGTTATGCAAGAGTCAGCCAATGGAAAACCAGGATTAGTGGGTGATGTAATGGTGAATGGTGTCTGGGAGAGTGGGAGGCCAGCGTTTTTTGATAATCGCATAGTTAATGCTGACGCTGCCTCCAACCTTGCCTAAGACTGGAATCATACAGCAAGAGCAGCAGCAAATGGAAACAAAATACGCCCTCCAGAAAGAATTTGCTGTTTTTCTGAAACGGGCAGCATACGTCCTGGTTGAAAAATGGAACCGTCCCTGCTCACTACTCTCAGGGTGGGTGAAAGTGAAGGTCCAGTTCACCATAATTCGAGCTGTTTCTCTTAGTATAAGAGGGACTAGAAGAAAGGTTCGACCGTTGGGGCTGGAAGATAGAGCAGCTGTACCCCAGCTAGTCGACAATTGAGACACTTATGCCACCCCCCCTCCCCCCTCAGTCACTACCGACCTTACATTTACCAAATTTACACACCCCCGGAATTCACCTTCCAAAACTAGACTTAATTCCTAGGTAAACAAGGAAATAATCACGAAAATCGGACGAGAAATGTTAAAATACCATCATTTATCGTATTACTCCCTCCATTCACCGCCTCACAAGATGAAATTTAAAAGTCCTGACCTACGTTCCAAAACTATATCAAATTTTTAATGGAACAAAATAAGAATCACAAAAATGGACCGAGAATTGAAGCATTGGCAGCGTCTGAAAGAATCGGTAATTATTCCCTCCACTACCCATCTTGACATCAAATCCGAAATTTTCAAGTGTTGCTGCACTACTAGACTAAACTTGAAAGCGAACCAAATAAGAATCACGAACATCGGTTGATAATTGTAGCCTGGGTAACGTCGATAAAATTTGTCGAAAAAAATAACAAAATAAAAAATTAATCACGTTTTTCGCTATAAAATTGGTTTTTAACCATTTTTTCTACTGAAATTCCTCAAATTTCAATACAATTTAACATAATATAATACGAAGAAGATTTAAGAAAATTCGCTCATACTATCATGCTGCATGACTGAAACTTTTGAAGCGAAGCTTTTTTGAAGGGAAGCTTTTACACAGACTCTCCTCCGCTAGGAACGCTCATAATCCGAACTGTCCCGAACGATCCCGATTCTACCCGAGGCCTCCCCGGTCTTTCTTTCTCTACTCTACGACGCCAGTCATCACTTTCATAGAATATAACAATGAGAATAATGGTGTAGAAATTACTGAATGTACTTCTGATCTTGATGAACAGGCAGATAATTAAGCTTTGTAAATGATTTGGAACTTGTACGTTATATATTGTACGTGAGAACTTGTTTCAATAAAACTGATTTTGCAAGAATTGAAGGATGCAAATTATTAAAATTATATGAAATTAATTCCAATTAGAAGAGATTGTTTATGAGTATGAAAATACTCATAATTCTATTCTACGCTTTATGATATAAAGCTTCGCTTCCTTGGGGCGTCCCTTGACTTCCCCATTTATTGCTTCCAAGATTGCAAGGCAGCGGAAGCTTTGTTTTCACTTTCGAAATGAAAAAAATTGTTGTGCTCTAAGATCAAAATTTCCACTCGCATTTTGCGTTTCAGAGCCTCCTGAAAAAAATTTGGTTCCGTGTCTGTCTTTCCGTCCACATTTCCTTGTAACAGCCATAACTTCCACAATTTTGATCCGATTTTAACCAAATTTTCAGGGATCGTGCGGTCGATGCGGTCGATCGTGCATGATCGAATCAACGGTAGCTTCTGCGCAGGCGCTAACGTGAATTCCTTGTGACGGTCATAACTCGGTCAATGTTGAACGGATTTCGGTCAGATTTTCAGGGATGATGTGGGTAAGGTCCCTTGAATTGTGAACGGATTTCGGTCAGATTTTCAGGGATGATGCGGGCAAGGTTTCTTGAGGTCCCGTATCACATTCTTCGCGATCATCAGCAGCGGTACGCTAGGCGCATGCGCGAAAGTGATGTTTTTGTTACGGTCACAGCTTAGTTAATTTTATCGGATTTTGTTCAAATTTTCAGAGATGATCCCGGTAGAGTCCCTTGAGGTGCCATACGAATCGTACGGTACTACCAGTGATTGTGCCCATCATGCCGGGAATTTGTTCGCAGGGAACTTATTTATTTGCAGGGAATTTATTTATCATGCTCAAAGTTGCCAAAAAAATATCCCCAAGGATGTTTTAATCATGAATTTAGATCAAAATATTAATGAAATCCTGTAAATCAATTAAAAACTCCTTCAGTTTTGATCCGATTTAGACGAAATTTTCAGGGAACATGCGGACTACATCCTGGATGGTCCCATATTAAAATCAAAATTTTCCTTATTAATTTCATTTATTATATGTACCATTCAGCTTCCAATTTCCCACCTTATTAATTCCCTGATGCCAGAACCGGTCGTTTCTAGTTTTCTGGAATTTAATGGTGACGTACTGTGAAGGTCACGAGGAAGCTCATGTGCCATTTCCTTGGCACTGTATTTTTTTCTCTCACGCTTGGGTTGTCCATACTTGGGCTCCATCCCCCAAGATAAATTCAAATAGGTTGTCCCTCTTAAATAAGAAGTCTTGCCTATAGCTGGGACAAAGTGTCTTCTATCCAACACGGTCATCGTTCATTGCTAGTCTAAATTGGTATTAAGTATCGGAATAAGAAAAATACATTAATTTTATTTCGTCAGGTATCAATTCACATTTAATGGAATAGTTTTAGCGAATTTTTGAAGAAAATTAAGCTATTGCTCTCGCCTCAAAATTTGTAGAATGTGAATTTTTGAAAAAGTTTTATGCAGAAATCCGTTTCAGGCTATTCTGAATCATATTCTGAAGTTTAACGCATTTTTTAATGTATGTATGTATGTATGTATGTATGTATGTATGTATATATGTATGTATGTATGTATGTATGTGTCATTACAGACGATAACTGTCCGTAGAATTGTGCTAGAAACTTCAAACAAATTTTAAAATGTTAAGGACACAAAACGAAAGTTCAAGTTCGTTGGCCAGCATGATCGGATTACATCTTCGGGTTGAAATTTTCAAAAATGTAGTCAAAAATGTCAAAATAGCCTGTTTTTTGCGATTTGTTGTGCGAAATAATTTTTTCAGCATACTCACATGTGGTATATTCGGAATCAGCGTAAAATTTCCTATAAGATTATGTATCAAGTTTTCAAAAATTTCAAAGTTGTAAAAATCGGTAATATTTGCATGAAACATCTTCAAAAATTCGCTCATGGGGTCATGCTGCATGACTGGACTTTTTTAGATTATTGCTTCCGAGTCTACCTAAAGCTAGCGGAAACATTGTTTTCACTTTCGAGAGAAAAAAACTTTTGGACTCCAAATCAAAATTTACACTCACATAGCTTCAGAGGGACGTCCTAAAAAATGTTCGAACTACCAAAAGTTGTCATAAAAAACGAAATTTCGCTCGAATGGCCATGTTGCATGATTGGAGCTTGGGAAAAATTGTTTTTGGTTCGTTATTGATATTTTTTCAGACAAACATGCCATTCTGCTTTCGCGCAATTTTTCATGTTCGACTGAGATCGTGAAGTATGATATCCAATGACCTTTGGAAAACTTTTACTACGATCAATCACCTATTTCTTTGCAGCAAGATAAGTAATATTATTATGCTAGTGTTATTATTAAAAATTTACCTGATGAGCTAAGTTGTCGATGGCGGCCTGACAATCGTTCGTGATCGCAGTGATAACAATATGGACAGCTGTGGGTTGATAAAAAAGGTGTTATTTTCCGAAATTTCCTAAGAATTTTTCCGAAATTTTCAGAATGTAGATCCTGTGAATAGGTAGGTTCTACGGTAAAAAATAAGGGATAAAATAATAGTGTTGCAACATACATAATAAATTATGGTGAGTAGTCTAGATTTTGTTGAGTTTGGACGATATTGTAATAGTAAATCCGCAAAATCTAGAAAATATATGGAATTGAATTTTTGAAGCTCTGTAGCCATAAGATTCCAATCTTCATATACATGTATTGCTCCCGAGTCTACCTAAATATAGCGGGAGCATTGTTTTCACTTTCGGGAGAAAAAAAAAATTGGTCTCCAAAACCAAAATTTCCACTCGCATTTTACGTTTTAGACCATTCTGAACAACTTTGGTTCCGTGTCTGTCTGTCGTGTGTCCGCAAATCCTTGCAACAAGCTTATTTTCCACAGTTTTCATCCGATTTGGATGAAATTTTCAGGGAATGTGTGGGCAAGGACGCAGACGGTCCCCTGCCAGTTTTATCGTTCTTAACTTAATACCTCACTCTACACATGCGCAGACGTAAATCCCATCAAGCATCATTTTCTCACGCCCTAGTCGTCCGATCTCGCTCAAATTTGGATGGTAGTTGGGGGATGACAATTTGATAATCCTACATCTATTTCAACATGATTATATTATTAATTTCTTCTACGCATGCGCCAATATGAAATCCTTGTAAGAAGCTTATTTTCCACAGTTTTCATCCGGTCTGGATGAAATTTTCAGGGAATGTGCGGGCTAGAGGGTAGACGGCCCACTGTCAGTTTCATTGTTGCCAAATCAATACTTCACTTTGCGCATGCGCAAACGTAATTTTCCATTATGCACTATTTTTTCAAACTCTAGTCGTTCGATTTCGCTTAAATGTGGATGATAGTTGGAGGAAGATGGCTTGATTACCTCATATCAATTTCAACACGATTATATCATTAATAGCTACTGCGCATGCGCCAATGTGAAAGCTTGTAATGTCCTTCATTTCCACCGTTTTCAACCGATTTTGATGAAATTGTCAGTGAATGCGTGGGGTAGGTTGTAGATGCTTCCGTACCTACTTCATTGTTCTCAAACTCAACAGTTCATTCTGCGCATGATTAAACGTAAATTACATTGAGTATAATTGTTTTTCGGTTTAGGTTTTAGATGGTTCCGTACCTATTTCATTGTTTTCAACTCATCAGTTCATTCTGCGCTTGCACAAACGTAAATTACATAGAGTATCATTTTTTCGTTTCTTAATTGACCAATTATGACATTTCACGCTACTTCTTGATTTACTCTTTTCCGCTATGGAATTTTTCAAGATCGTTTAAAACTTTTCAATGATCTATACATTCATGATAGGTAAACGAGGAAGCTATGTGCCACACCCAACTTGGCAGACATTTTTTTTTTTTGTGTGTTATTTTTCAAAAAAGTCCAGTCATGCAGCATGACCCCATGAGCGAATTTTTGAAGAAATCTTCGACATTTCAGTCGCTATTGATGGTGTAGAGAATTTTTTTTTTTTTTAATTTTTTTTTTTAAGGTACACATACTTTATTACTATTAAACTAATCTTGTAGATTTAAAGACAAATGTAGGTAAATATTCTTCATAGATTTTTTTTTTTTAAAGCACCTACTACCTACGTTTTAAACAGCATGGTTCTAGGATTGGTTATACAGGGATACTTCCATAAGAGTAGTTCAATCTGAATTTGGACAATGTTTCATGCAAATATTACCGCTTTTTACAACTAGCGAACGGCATTATTTCGATTTTTGACTGATTTTTCAACTTTGAAATTTTTGAAAACTTGATACATATTCTTATAGGAAATTTTACGCTGATTCCGAATATACCACATTTTAGTATGCCGAAAAAATTATTTCGCACAACAAATCGCAAAAAACAGACTATTTTAAAAATTTGTTACTACATTTTTGAAAATTTCAACCCGAAGATGTAATCCGATCAAGCTGGCCAACGAACTTGAACTTTCGTTTTGTGCCCTTAACATTTTAAAATTTGTTTGAAGTTTCTAGCACAATTCTACGGACAGTTATCGTCTGGAATGACACATACATACATACATACATATTTACATACATACATACATACATACATAAAAAAAAAGTCCAGTCATGCAGCATGACCCCATGAGCGAATTTTTGAAGAATATTACCGATTTTTACAACCAGCGAACGGCATTAAGTATTTCGATTTTTGACTGATTTTTCAACTTTGAAATTTTTGAAACCTTGATACATATTCTTATAGGAAATTTTACGCTGATTCCGAATATACCACATGTTAGTATGCTGAAAAAATTATCTCGCACAACAAATCGCAAAAAACAGGCTATTTTGAAATTTGACTACAATTTTGAAAGTTTCACCTCGAAGATGTAATCCGATCATGCTGGCCAACGAACTTGAACTTTCGTTTTGTGTCCTTAACATTTTAAAATTTGTTGGAAGTTTCTAGCACAATTCTACGAACAATATTATCGTCTGGAATGACACTTACATATATACATACATACATATATACATACATATATACATGCATATATACATACATACATTAAAAAAATGCGTTAAACTTCAGAATATGATTCAGAATAGCCTGAAACGGATTTCTGCATAAACGTTTTTCAAAAAATCAAATTCTACAAAATTTAACGCGAGAGCAATACTTAGCTTAATTTTCTTCAAAAATTCGCTAAAACTGACAGGGGACCGTCTACCTCCTAGCCGACACATCCCCTGAAAATTTTATCCAAATCAGATGAAAACTGTGGAAAATCACCTTGTAACAAGGATTTGCGGACACACACACAGATAGACAGGGTGACACGGAACCAAAGTTGTTCAGAATGGTCTAAAACATAAAAAGTCCAGTCATGCAGCATGACCCCATGAGCGAATTTTTGAAGAAATCGTCGACTTTGGGTCTGCGTGCTTGTACGTACATAAATAGAACTTCTTCATAATTTCATGGCTGATATTTTCTAAGCCACAGTCAGTATTAAAGCTACCTACATCAAGTCCTAAAACAGTTGAGCGTAAAACATTAAAGAGAGCGACCGAGAGAATCGGAGGACGGAATATTTCACAGACTTCTCAACACGATCAATAGCGATTGAAATTTCGAAGATTTCTTCAAAAATTCGCTCATGGGGTCATGCTGTATGACTGGACTTTTTTTTTTTTTTCGTTGAGTTCTCGGGGTTTTCTTTGATTTTTTCGTGTTTAAAAAAATTAAAAAGTCCGGTCATGCAGCATGACCTCATGAGCGAATTTTCGAAGAAATCTACGACATTTCAGTCGCTATGATTGTGTAGAGAAATTTCAGTTTATGATTTTGATAGACAAACATTTTCATGGCTGATATTTTCTAAGCCACACTCATTATTAAAGCTACATCAAGTCCTAAAACAGTTGAGCGTAAAACATTAAAGAGAGCGACCGAGAGAATCGGAGGACGGAATATTTCACAGAGTAAACTCATCAGTTGTGATTACATTTTTTTTTAACAAGCACCTACTACCTACGTTTTAAACAGCATGGTTCTAGGATTGGTTATACAGGGATACTTCCATAAGAGTAGTTTAATCTGAATTTGAACAATGTTTCATGCAAATATTACCGATTTTTACAACTAGCGAAAGGCATTATTTCGATTTTTGACTGATATTTCAACTTTGAAGTTTTTGAAAACTTGATACATATTCTTATAGTAAATTTTACGCTGATTCCGAATATACCACATGTTAGTATGCTGAAAAAATTATTTCGCACAAAAAATCGCAAAAAACAGGCTATTTTGAAATTGTTGACTACATTTTTGAAAAGTTCAACCCGAAGATGTAATCCGATCATGCTAGCCAACGAACTTGAACTTTCGTTTTGTGTCCTTAACATTTTAAAATTTGTTTGAAGTTTCTAGCACAATTCTACGGACAGTTATCGTCTGGAATGACACATACATACATACATACATACATACATACATAAAAAAGTCCAGTCATGCAGCATGACCCCATGAGCGAATTTTTGAAGAAATCTTCGACGTTTCAGTCGCTATTGTTCGTGTAGAGAAATTTTAGTTTATGATTTTGATAGACAAACATGGAATCAAATTCTATCTACAGCATGGTTCTAGCCTTAAACAGCGTGGTTCTAGGATTGGTTATACAGGAATACATCCATAAGAGTAGTTCAATCTGAATTTGGACAATGTTTCATGCAAATATTACCGATTTTTACAACTAGCGAACGGCATTATTTCGATTTTTGACTGATTTTTCAACTTTGAAATTTTTGAAAACTTGATACATATTCTTATAGTAAATTTTATACGAAATAGTAAGTTTCTAGCACAATTCTACGGACAGTTATCGTCTGGAATGACACATACATACATACATACATACATACTTATATACATACATACATAAAAAAATGCGTTAAACTTCAGAATATGATTCAGAATACCCTAAAACGGATTTCTGCATAACAATTTTTCAAAAATTCACATTCTACAAATTTTGAGGCGAGAGCAATAGCTAAATTTTCTTTAAAAATTCGCTAAAAATGCATTAAACTTCAGAATATGATTCAGAATAGCCTGAAACGGATTTCTGCATAAAATGTTTTCAAAAATTCACATTCTACAAAATTTGAGGCGAGAGCAATAGCTTAATTTTCTTCAAAAATTCGCTAAAAATGTATTGTACTTATAACAAATGGTAGATGACAAATAAATTATCTATCTATTTAAGGGCTCGAAAAATTCTGTAGAGGGGTGGCCACCATCCACGATGTCTGTACGTGAAAAACCTCTCAATGTGAGTAGATAGAAAACCCCCTTAATTGAGCGTCATCTTGGTCGGACCACACCCCCTGGCGAGCCGCTTAGAACCAGTAGTCTCCCCTTACCACCTTACCGGCTTACCCCAACCCCCTCCTTACCAACCGCCTGAGACGGAAATAGCCCTCCTTTTTTTCCCTTCTTTTTATTTTAGTTTTCCATAACCTCACTTGCATTTACCCGCGTCAGTACCACCGCGGGAATTCGCTCGGTTTCGTTTCAAAGCGACGAAATATTTGAATCGATTCCAACGGCGCCGGCACGAAGTAAGATCAGCTTACGTAAGACTTTACCCTACTGCACTTGAATCCTTGAAACTTGAGACAAATTCTTAAGTTGCTTTATTATCACGAAAAAAAAAATGAAAAAAAAAAAAAAAAAAAAGTGTGCCAAGTTGCGTGTGGCACATAGCTTCCTCGTTTACCTTTCATGAATGTATAGATCATTGAAAAGATTTCAATGATTTTGAAAAATTCCGTAGCGGAAAAGAGTAAATCAAGAAGTAGCGTGATATGTCATAATTAGGGCTCGGATCAACATGCAAAAATTTGAGGCCAAACATGCACTAAAAATGCCAAAACATGCAAAAACATGTATCTTTAAAATAATTCCAAGAAGACTTACTTTTTTGCCATGAATGCTTGTGAAACCCCCTTTTAACGAATATGTAAGTAAAATGTTGAGAGTATTTGAACGAAAAAACCTTGAAAAAGAAGTTGATGAAATTTATTGATAAAAAATCAATTTTAAAAATTGAAATTTTTTATATTATTCGTATATAAATAAATTTGCAATCATCAATTGCTGTTCATCAAGCAAAGGGATGGGTTGTAAGGAAAGAACAGTGTTTCACAAATTAGTATACTAGTTTTAGGTTTATTGTCTAACTATACAAAAATTAATTACGTGCTGAAAGATTAAAAAAATCTATATATATTAATTAATTTATTTATTTATGTTAATGTATACCTATATGAAATCATTCCTATATAACTCACAATGCTACCATTTGAAATTAAGCATCTTTGGAACTTCTGGGTGAAATTTGCAAGTTTCCTGATTGACACCCTCCTCGTAACTAAACAAAAAAGTTAGTAAGGAAACGCTTGCATACGAGTCTGCAACACATTGGGACATTTCACGTCTTTAGTTGAAGACTCGTACGAGTATGTGTTGCAGATTCGTATGCAAGCTTTAAGAGCCACTCAGCTGATCCAGACCCTGGGCATCGTCAAGTAAATGTCCTAAAGAGGCTACATACGAAATTACAGCTTCCTAGAGTGTAAAGCATAGAAATTAGCTTTAAGAGCCACTCATCTGATCCGGACCCTGGGCATTGTCAAGTAAATGTCCTAAAGAGGCTACATACGAAATTACAGCATCCTAGAGTGTAAAGTATAGAAATTACCTATTAAAATGATTTAACCACTGCTTCACAAATCAAACCGTTCTCGCAATATTCGGATCACCTGCTATGAATCAAATGAAATCGTCAGAAATTAACAAGCGGTTGCAATCATGTTCACAATATCAATTATTGAGAATGATCACCTGTGTGTAAACAATAATTATTTATATGACCATGCTCATAACTCAGCTTGTTGGCCACCCACTTCGCATTAGTTAACGTATTATGGTTGGATAAATCGAGAGCTTTCGAACGAATGGTCAACGAATTTTGTGGGATGAAAAACGACGAAGTACCATTTCCCTAGCAACGACTCGGTTGTAAGCGGAAATCATCAAAACATATTTCGTTACGTAACGTAACGTGACATAACGAAAATTTGGTTGTGTGCCATAGCAAAGACATGAAATGTCAAAAAATGTTAGCATTATATTTACAGGTGCACTATTCTTCTGGCTCACTCCGATCAACTTGCTGATTAAGATTACAATTAACAACTAATACCTTCTCTAGGTTGCAAACCTTGAAACTACGCCTGTTCTCACTTAAAAATGTCTTAAGTGTAGAAAATGACCTTTCCACATCACAGGAGACAATGGGTAGAAATCGGTAATTTGCAACCTCTTCAGCCGAAACATTCTCCGTCAATTCGCATCCTCCGACGACCTCTCCATTCAATATCTGGGACAATTGTTGCATCGTTTTCCATCCTGAATTTCTTCTCAGTACGGCGTCTAGCTTCTTTCTCATGTTTTCCCATACAGGACCTTTCCACTCCTTACTATCCGCAAGTAATTTATCTACCAAAGACACTGATTTGCAAACGTCCATTACTTTTGTCTCTAAGGAAGTAATCAATTCAGGCAGCTTTCCGAAATCGGCTTTGACAAACGCTAATGGTTGGGACACTGAAGGCTTGTTTGGAGCAGCATCGGTTTGAAAAATTCTATAGAAAACAAACTACCACTTTTAGTTAGTTATTTAAAAAAAAGTTTGGTTCGTACCAAAACATTTGCTAAAAAATCCATTTTTTATGTTAGGAAAAACATGAAACATGCGCAAAACATGCAAAAATCTGGAAAGAAATCCAAACATGCTAAACATGCACAATAAATTTCGTTTTTTGGGTTGCAAATGGTCTGAAACCACACAAAACGAACATCTATGAATGTTTGGGGCTTCAGAAAAAAACATGCAAAACATGCAAAATCCGAGCCTTAGTCATAATTGGACAATTAAGAAACGAAAAAAAAAAATGATGATCAATATAATTTACGGTTGTGCAAGCGCAGAATGAACTAATGAGTTGAAAACAATGAAATAAGTACGGGACCATCTACAACCTAAACCGCTCATTTGCCGAAATCAAATCAGATCAAAACTGTGGAAATTAAGGTCATTACAATTATTTCACATTGGCACATGCGCAGTAGCTATTAATGAAAACAGTTGTGTTGAAATTGATATGAGGTAATCAAGTCATCTTCTTCCAAGTATCATCCAAATTTAAGCGAAACGACTGGAGCGGAAAAAATGGAGCATGATGGAATTTTCATTTGGGCATGTGCAGAATGAAGTATTGATTTGGCAACAATGAAACTTCTATACGCCTGTTGTGTTTAATAAGAGCTGAGGGCTTGTTGTACTGAATCTTTTTGCTACACGCCTATTTCTTCTTCTGATGCATCTATCTTTATAGTTAAAGGTGTATAAATACCAGGAATAAGGCGAAATGTAACTCCCTTAGTTTTCATAGCAGGAAAATCGTTCGCTACTTTTTGGAATGCTCTAATTTTATCATAACATCTCATGATCCCTAAGCCATTGTTGGGTCAAGGAAAGCTGATTTATTACGCTAAGTTATAAATTTTCTCCACACAAAATGCAAAATGCAGTGAAGGCTAGGTAGAATTTCTATTGATTTTTCACGTACAACCAATGAGTTACTAGGGAAGAGTAACTCCCTTAGTTTTCATAGTAGGAAAATCGTTCGCCACTTTTTGGAATGCTCTCATTTTATCACAACATCTCATGACCTCTAAGCCTTTGAAGTGTCAAGGAATGGTGATTTATTACTCTAAGTTATAAACTAATATTGTTTTGTAACCATACCTAATGGAATAATCTTGTGAAAAGAAGGCACTACATGGTTGGTATACAATTGAGTAGTAGGTACTAGATATATCCATGATCTTTTGTTTTTCCCATCAAGGGAGAAATTTTTAACAAACTTCAGTACGAAGTAAAGTACATACAGTATAAGGAATCCAGGTGCCCCCCCCCAGAGGTGCAATGGGGGCCTAAATCCTCATAAAAAGGTTGAGGAGAGCAAAGAGCATCCCGTCAGAGAGATACCACCCCTACTAATAGCTTTAAATGAGCAATGTTCGGAGTAGATTGGTTTCCAGTCACCTGGAAAGCCCATCCAACGCCAAACCCAGCTGCTTAAACACACGAGAACAGGCAGCGACGCCCGTTGTTTCATCAACGGGACGCCGACAGCGCTATCTCTGAAGCCCTGACGGGACCTCGATGGAGGTAACTGTTACATGGTTGTAACAGAAAATCGACATTTTGAAGTTTCCTCCCCTTAAAGACATACTTGATTGAAGATCAAGTATGTTAATTAGGTGGAATCGTCAATAGCTGAGAACTGATGCTCATTCATTCATAAATAGCTGCATTGCCGATTGAGGATGGGTAAAAGTGAAATTAAAACTGGATGGATTGTCAATGAATCTTCATATGAAGTATTTATTGAACAATCGGGACAAAACGGAGGCTCAACTATGGAGAATAAAATTGATATAAATTAATTTGCCCACATTGGGGACTTAAATTAATTTGCCCAACTTTGGGGACTTAAATGGTGCTCTAACCTGGTAATTGACATAATAGCAATACTCAGGTGGCTAATTCATAAAATTGAAATTATAAAAGGGGAATAAAAGAGAAATTATAAGTCAAAGACCAATGAAATTATTTATATACCAAAGGGTGATAATGGGAATTCCTTCTGGAACCCCGGGCCATGTTTCTTCTGAAACATTAACGCCCCAAAAAATAGTGGATTGGACTACTAGGCATTAGCCGTGCATAATCCAAACCACGCTCTGCTACCATATAAGGAATTTATGTACCCCCCCAGAGGTGCAATGGGGGCCTAAATCCTCATAAAAAGGTAGAGGAGAGTAAAGAGCATCCCATCAGAGAGATCATACTAATAGCTTTTAATGAGCCATGTTCGGAGTAATTGGTTTCCAGTCACCTGGAAAGCCCATCCAACGCCAAACCCAGCTGCTAAAACATTCGAGCACAGGCCGCGACGCCCGTCGTTTCATTAACGGGACGCCGACAGCGCTATCTCTGAAGCCCTGACAGGACCTCGATGGAGGTAACTGTAACATGGTTGTAACAGAAAATCGACATTTTGAAGTTTAAACTTCTATAATAGGCGCACCGTGTCGAAAAATTTAGCGGGGTGTGAATACGATTTTACCGTCACGTTTTTTTTCCCGTCACGCTGTTTTTTTCTTTTGATTTTCACGTACAACCAAGCCGTTGCTGGGGAAATGAAACATCTTTATTTTTCACCGGACAAAAATCGTTCTCCACTCGTTGGAAAGCTCTCGATTTATCACGCATTTCTTTCGTACTTGTTCTTCTATTCATGTCGTAGTTTTATATTTATTTATGTTATAAATGGATATAGTAAACAATGCCGCTTGTTTTGTTGTCACTTGGTTGAGAAGTTAATCTTGCTCATAGTAATTGTAGACGCGCACCATAACAGAAAATTACCTACTTAGATACTCTGTTCTAATTTTGATTTTGGTTTATTATTTCCAATAATAAGCCTATGTGATCGTGTCCGTTCGCCGTGGAGTGAGAGGAGGCGCCGGCGCCGCGGCTTGTGGTGGGTACGGCGCCGGCGTTCGTTCGAGGCATGAATATGTTTTTTTCAAGGTCATGTTTGTGTGTTAATACCAAAGCTTTTCCTACGCATATTTAATAACATATCCTCTCGACTTTTCGTACGTACTTAGATAATGATATTATTAAAGCAATAACTATTTGAATAGATAGGAGCTCAAATCGAGAAATATAAACATGCGTATATAATTATAGAAGTATAGGTTGTGGCAACTCAAAGTAGGACACGCCGAGGAGTCTGGACGGGCCTTATGACGTACGCTAGCCAACTAAAACTACGATCATACTCAATTGAAAAAATAATAAACCTTTTTGAAATAATTTGCAGCGTTTTTAAAACATTTATGTCGCAGTTTTAAATTTATTTTTCATTAACGAATTAGCATGTTATGGTGCGGGAGGGAAGAAAGCATGTTCCATGTTCTAGTATTTTAGCCGAAGGCTCAAGGCGGAAAGTTACCGAGGGTCCAGGTGCGGAGCCTGTCCACTTTTATTTTCCCAACATCCCAACAGAGTGGAAAGTAATGTCCAATTTTACTTTCCCAACATCCCATCAGAATGGAAAGTAATGTCCAATTTTACTTTCCCAACATCCCAACAGAGTGGAAAGTAATGTCCATTTTTACTTACCCAACATCCCAACAGAGTGGAAAGTAATGTCCAATTTTACTTTTTATATTTAGCAGAAAATCGTCATAGAAGTTTACACTTCTCCCGTGTGGTCTTTAGCACAACTGGGTTTTGGTTTATCATTTCCAATAATAAGCCTATGTGATCGTATAGCAAAAAATTTTTATAACCCCCCCTCAAACTTTGTCACTTTACGTTTCAAGGTGCGTAGAATCCAAATGTGAAATGTCCGTTTGCCGTCCGCCGTTCGCCGTCCGACGTCCGCCGTCCGGGCCATAAAAGGCCTTAGAATTGACTTAAAAAATCTGTTCTTTCGCACATAGACTCCACTTGGGGTATAGTTGGTCCTAACTTCTCGCCAGCTCGATCGCTCCACTCTCATGGGTGCTATGAGCCAAAAATAGGTGAAAAAGTGTCTTTGTTTGTATATTTCAAGTTGAGTGAAAAGATTTATGAGTGAAAAGAAAATGTTAGCTAATAATTTTATGGAAAAAAAGAATTCTAAATGATACTCTTCTATTCAAAAAGAAATTTTGGATTTTAGGCTATTTTTTGGAGTTTTATAGATTTTTTTAAAACAAAATTTAATGAAGTTCAAATTTTTAGCATAATTTCGTACATAAATTGTTGAATGTTCTATTGCATTGTTGATAAACTTTATTTGACCAATCTTATGCTAAAAAATATCAATTTAATAATTCTTAGCCATTTTCAGTGATTTTGTCAGCACATTTTTTGAAATTGGACCAATTAGATGATATCAATATACAGTATAGGTAACACTTTTATGTGTTGGAAAGATGACTTGGTAATAAATTGTTTTGTTTATCAACTGTATTAAAAAGCGTAAAATTGTGAGATTCCGCTGCTGTAATGGATTGAACCCATTCGTGAGGTCCGAAGCTCCGAGTTCCGATACTAAATATACTATAAGCGGCGTTTAATAATTATGGACCAGAGATCTACGTAGAAGGGCTGTCTAATACATAAATAATAAACCTTTGTGTAATAATTTGCAGCGTTTTTTTGTTGTTCTTGATTCCGGATTTTTCTGAATACCGGAACATTCGACATTCCCAGGTTAATTGTATTGTTAGCACGTTCAAATAGCAATACTTCTCAACGACTTTGAAGTTTCTGCAGTTAACGGGGTAACTATACCACAGTATCACGAGGCGTTTTAGCGACTTTGACACCCGCTGCGCTAATCATCCGGTGCAACGTACGGGTTATCCAGCTAAATGAGTATAAATAGGACAACGCTGCAGGTCGCAGATTTGGTCGCCACATGTGAGCGTTCGAAACTAAACGGCTCACATATTTAACGTTCCATCACCGGCTCCTTTCAGTTCGCAAAGTTGGAAGATTTTGTGAGTCAGAAAGTTCATTCTATGAGGATTCCATTCGGCTATCAGCTGTGCGATTATCATCAGTTCCGAAGAGCCATCAGTACCGTATTGGCTAGTGATGTAGGTATGTAAGGTTTCCTTCATTTGCGCACATTTGGTAGCCTGTTTGTTTTGTTGTCAATTTACAACGTATCCTATTCGAATGAATTCATGAATAACGTGATTTATTGATAATAATACAGTGGGACCTGGATAATTCGAACTTCTTTGATTCGAAATCTTCTTTAATAAAGCCAAGGCTGAGCAATTTGCCTAAGAATTGGGGAAGCGAAATTTCAAAGCTAGCACTGGGTGTATGACACAAGTGTGCACTATGAATGTAAGTAATTCATACTTCAACTCTTTGAATGCGTTGGAATCTTTTATAATGGCCGAGAGTCTTAATTCAAGGAAACAGGCCTAAATACCATCCTTTTTTGAAAAACAATAGATTGTTTTTTATGGTTGCAGTTAAATACAGTACCATTCCAGGTGTCTTTATATTTATTGTTCAATACTCTGTTGGTCGATAAGTATTCAATGTTACTGTATGTACTTTACTTCGTACTGTAGTATGTTAAAATATAATTTATTGAAACTTCTTTAATTCGAATTTTTGGTTAATTCGAAGTTTTTGACTGGTCCCTTGAGGTTCGAATTATCCAAGTTTCACTGTATAAGAAATAGGTGTACGACATCAAATATAACAAGATTTTTAACTTAAGAAGCTGACAAGTGGATTGGCGATGAATTACTTTATGGTAAATTTTGTAGAAAAATTGCTTCATCGAAATCCGTTTTGAGGCATTCTTAATCGAATCCTAGAGTTTACCGCTTTTTCATATATATATATATATATATATATATATATATGTATATATATATATATATATATATATATATATATATTTATATATATATATATATATATATATATATATAGTCTTACGAGGGGTCTTTCTGGGCCCTCTCGTTCAAGCAGCTTTTGGAACCCACTCCCCGGGCCCAGAAACACCCCTAATTTCTACCACCAATATTCTTATCTTCCGGGCTCCGAAAAACCCCTGGTTTCAACCACCAATATTCCTCTCTCTCGCAGGGCCGGATTAATAGATGACACCCGACTTGAGCACTGAACTTTGACATTCTACGTTCTTAGTTTCAACTGCCCCATGGGAAATACAATTTCGAGCATCTTTGCTTTTCGTCATGGAAAAAGACTCTCACTACAATACGCAAATTATTACACAATGGAGTTTTTTTTTTTTATTGTTTTTATACCACGCCTCAAATCATTACACATTGACATAATGAAAAACCTCCCACTGTAAGTTATTACACAACGGCTTAACGAGGCATCGTTTTGCAAATTATTACACAATGGCATAATGACAACTCCTCACTGCAAATTATTACACAATGGCTTAACACAGAAACCCCAGTGCAAATTATTACACTATGGCTTATCATAAATCCCCTGATTGCAAATTATTACACAATGGTTTAATGAGAACCTCATAGTGCAAATTATTACACAATGGCTAAATGAGAAACCTCCGCTGCAAACCATTAAACAATGACATGTACCTAATGAAAAACCTCCCACTACAAATTATTACACAGCGGCTTAATGAGGCATCCTTCTGCAAATTATTACACAATGGCTTAATGAGAAAACCTCACTGCAAATTATTACACAATTCCTTAACACGGAAACACTCACTGTAAATTATTACACAATGGCAAATCATGAAAATCCTCCCACTGTAAATTATTACCCAACGGTTCAATTTGGAAGCTTAATTTGGAGGCTTAATTTGGAAGGCCACGGTAATAGAAAATTCTTTAAATATCTCATAGGAAAGATTGTCAGCCCGGAGTGTGATTTTCGCCATGAAGATGCTTCCCATCAAAATATTTACCATATATTTCAAGAAAGTTCTGCAACAAGATCCGAATTGAATTAGTTTCTGAGAAGTCAACACATCGACGAAGCGAACTCAATACAGTAATTTTCGAAAATGAATATCCTTGAAATTAAAAAATTGAATGAAATGAACGAATGGATTCAATACCGAAAACGCTGCAAATTATTACACAAAGGTTTATTATTTCTGTATTAGATAGCCCTTCTACGTAAATCACTTATTTATGTTTATTAGACGTATTCTGTGGTACATTATCTGGGCCATTCTACAAAAAGGTGCCAACATTTGCAGAAAGGTGTGTGGAAATTTTTCCTGCAAGGAAATCATACAAATTTGGTATCATTCGACTCGTTACGATGTTTACTACTCGTTACTGGAAAGGGCGAGAAAGTTTGACCTTTTTTGGGAATGGTACACTGCTTTTTAGGTTAAAGAAACGTTGATGAAAAGAATGGTGCCGGCTCTACTTTCATAAATCCATTAAAATTAAGTAAATCGGTTTGAACACCAACTGTGGAAGTCAAAGCGTTTCTGTATCATGATCCGCGTCGGATAGAATTAGTTTCCCGGTGTTTACCTCACAATATGAATTTATAGGCCAAAAAATGTTGCAAATTTTGTGGTTTTTATAATTTGGATGGATTTATTCTTCTTCCCAGTCTTTTCCAGGTGCTAGTGGTTGTGAAAAATGTCTACTTTTCATCACCTCATGACGTATTCTTCGAGTTACAACAGTAAGCTTCTCAAAAAATGAACTCTTTTATTTATAAAAAGGCCGAGTTTTAAGTATTCTCGTTAGGGACGGTCATGGGTTGGTTAGATCATCTCACAGGGGCCTATGATGAAGCTGGGCCGTTTAATATAGGTTCAAGAGAAAAACCTAAAAAAAAAAAAAAAAAATCATCGGTCAGAATCTCAGCAGTTGACTCGGAAAATATGAACTCAGTAGGTAATTTTCAGTTTCGTTAAATTATAATTTATTGATCACAGGGTAGTATTTTGGTTTATTATTTTCAATTATTATTAACCCCCCTTAAAATTTTGTTGTTTTACGTTTCTAGATATTTAAAACCCGAAAATCAAATGCTAGTAAATAAAATCCGACCGATCATCAACAAGTGAGGTTAATAGGACTGTGATCCTTTTTAGCCGTCAGCGCACGATCTCTGATCTTTTTTTTTTTTTTTTTTTTTTTTTTCGCCACCTAAAATCTTTTTCTCTGTATTTTGACGCTAACCTTTATCATTCTTTCCCGAAGCGATACATGCGTTTCTTTAAGACCTACAAGATGGCACCACTATCTCATTTCGGACCGAAAATTGACTCTGATCGTTCTTTCCCGTGACCTTTCAAATCTTATGTTATATATTTGCGGACAAGTGAAGCGTAGGTAGGGGTTATGGTATCTCATTAAATTTCAGTTGTTCTATCGGTGGATTTCCACGTCGTGTCGATATACAGTACATTGCACCATTGTAGGTATTTTGACATCAGCTTTTGTTTCGTACAGAGGGATTGATGTTCACGAAGTCATCACATACTACAAGGTATGGAGACACACTGATCAGCTGAAGGATCCTTGTGGGTAATTCCTTTCTAATCGATATACCGTGCTGAAATATAAGTAGTATACCTAGCTCTTTTTATGGCATTTAGAATACAATTACAAGTTAACAAAGCGCCGAAATAGGATAATGTACCAGAGACAACATCTTATGGACATAGATGAGTGATTTACGTAGAAGGGTTATCTAGTTCAGAAATAATAAACCTTGTGTTATAATTTGTAGCGTTTTTAAAAATAATGTTCAGTCTTCGTCCAACTTCATGTTCAGTCTTCTTCAACTTCAAGGTAAATAACATTTTTTGAAATGGCAAACTTAAGTAAAACTTAACTACCAGTTTTATGAAATAACCGGAAACTGAAATCGTGAACTAACTCGTAAGTGAGTCAGATTCTCAACAGTGCGTCAGGTTTTGAGGATATCATATCACTAAAGTATGTACCATTTTATCAAGGTAAATTTTCTCATGATCATCTTCTCCCGAGTAAAATGCGCAGGAGGGCTGTTGAGTTGCACTTTGTGTTCAATAACCACTAATCTACTCGTACACGTGCCCTTCAAAAATTGGAAGTGTCCTCCCAAGAAGGAGGAAGACGTATCCGTTTTATAAGCTGATTTTTTAAAAAATTTCTTCTTCATGTCCCTTTCTTCTTTTTCTCAACTTTTTCAGATTGAATCACTGCCTAGTTTTTCTTCAAGGCTTCTTGCATCAATTTTAGTTTGATTAGAAAGCTGATGTGGGAGGCTCTTTTATGATTGCGCACAGTCTAATTAACGAAAAAACAGCTACAAACGAAATTACAGCTTCCTAGAGTGTAAAGTATAGAAATTACCTATTCAAATTATTTAACCTCCGCTTCACAAATTGAACCCGTTTTCGTAATACTCAGATCACCTGCTATGAATCAAATCATCGAAACACAAGCTCAATGAAATCATCAGAAATTAACAAGCGGTTGCAATCATGTTCACAATATCAATTATTGAGAATGATCACCTGTGTGTAAACAATTATTTATATAACCATGCTCATAACTCAGTTTGTTGGACACGCACTTCGCAGTAGTTAACATAATATTGTTGGATAAATCGAGAGCTTTCGAACGAATGGTCAACGAATTTTGTGGGATGAAAAACGACGAAGTACCATATCCCTAGCAACGACTCGGTTGTACGTGAAAATCATCCGTCACACATTTCGTTACCATCCCGCGTTCCATTTTCGGCTAGTTAGTCCATGGCTAAAACACATTCTGTGTTAAAATAATTGATATCAAACTTGTAATTTTAGTGTTCAGCTTATTTTGGGTTCAATTTCAGTTGTAATAGCTATTGGGTACCTGCGTGACTGCTTCATAATGTCTAAATGAACTTCTATTATAAGATTGCAAGTAGGGCTGGTAAGAGTAATTTGGAAGTATTACTTCAGTAATATGGTATCGTCAGAACCTGACGCACTGTTGAGGTAATCACTCATTCACGAGAACGCTCAACAGCCCAAGGTCGGAAACGACTATAAGTACATGAACCAGAGCGCTATTGGTGAGGCTGAGTTCAACGAAAAAGAGTCAAGCGACGGTCATGAGAAAAATCAAGTTATACAATTTCGAAATTTCCCCTCCATTCCCTGCGGCCAATAAAATTGAGAATTGAGAACTAGAATAGATGGAGAGCATGAAAAGTTTTCAGTTGGACCTGTTACGCTCCAGGAAAATAACTCTCACAGTCGAAGAGGTTTGGTCACCCTGGCCTCTTAGCTCTGGTCGTTAGAGCGTTGCAACTCCGGGAAATTAATAATAATTTCTCGTAGTTGTGACGACACGAGTTCGAACTCCTGTCGAGGTATCAAATATTTTTGGGCCGTTACAGTGGCGCAGCCGAAATAGGACCCGAAATCGTACGAAACAATAATTAATTAAATCCCTCTCGAGCCAAAAGACTGTAAACATCACATTTCCTGTTGTTATGCCTTTCATTTCCTCACTCACTTGAGTCAAAACACACCGTGACAATGACCTCGCTCGACTGCTGACTTGTTCCAGCGAGCATCTGCTGAGCCAGCGGCCTGCAGTTTCACTTAGTCATTCGTCCGACCCCAAACCAGCCGAGACGGCTGGTATTTGACTCCGGGGAAATGTTACGCTCCAGGAAAATAACTCTCACAGTCAATGAGGTTTGGTCACCCTGGCCTCTTAGCTCTGGTCGTTAGAGCGTTGCAACTCCGGGAAATTAATAATAATTTCTCGTAGTTGTGACGACACGAGTTCGAACTCCTGTCGAGGTATCAAATATTTTTGGGCCGTTACAGACCTGAAAAATACATTACCCCATGAAATTTTCATTTTTATTAGAAAGTTAGGGCTGAGTTACAGAGACAGTCAAAAGGTGTTGGAACTTACAGTGTTTGAAAATAAAAATAATCGCATAGTGAGAGAAGAAATTGTTATAGGTGCTGATCCAGTCGACATTCATTAGTAACTGTCGGGGCTGAAAAATCAACATTAAAAGATGAATTACATTGACTTGGCACCTTTTCGTATAAATGCCCATCTAAACTCGGCTCCACGCGCCTCTATACCTTGTAATTGTATTCTAGATGCCATAAAAAGAGCTCCATTTATAATTCAGCACGGTAGATCGATTAGGAAAGAAATTAGCCACAAGAGTCCTTCTGCTGACCAATGTGCCTCCATACCTTGTAATTCACTTCTAGAGTGACTTCGTCTTGAATATAACTCCGTGAACACCAAACTTTACTAGTCCCTTTGTATGAATCAAAAGCTGATAAAGCAATAAAAGCTGAAACGACGTAGAAATCCACTGATAGATCAACTGAAGTTAAACGGGATAAAATAGAACACCTACCTACGCTTCACTTGTCTGCAAACATTTAACGTAAGTCATGAACCATTGCTATTATATCAGCTGATCCTTTCGTCTTTTGACGCTTGGACGCTTGGACACTTGGACGTCTTTCGTCCACTTGACGCTATTCCCTCAGGGTGTTATTTTTTTTATTTATTACTGTTATTTCCAAAGTTTTCGATATTCTGATTTTTCAATATATCAGCCCTTTGATTCCACCTTTTAAGACAAACAGACAGCGATGCCTCGAACTCTGTCTTAATTAGACCCCTAATGTGATTTTTGACCCATGTTTCATCAAGTGTGATCCAGTAGTTTCGGAGAAAAGCTCTGGACGGATTTTTTTTTTTTTTTTAATTTTGGGATTCTAATCTATAACGAACTTGGAGTCCCTAAAGGTGCAATGGGGGCCTAAATCCACACACATAGAGAGAGAGGTGGGTCAACAGTACCATAAGAGATACAACTCGTACTAATAGCATCTGTGCTATGTTCGGAGAAGATCATTTTCTGTTTCTCGGATCCTCATCTATCGCCAACCATAGCAATTCGACAACGTGAGAATGGGCCGCCTGGCTCCAAAGCGACAGACGTGCAGCGCATTCTCTTGGATATTGCGGGAACTGTCACAAATCATCTTGAAACGCGAAACATAAAATCTTGAGGGGGATTAAAATTATTTTTTGTCTTGTTCGATTACAAAGGTTCATTATTGAAAATAATAACCAATATACAACTGTAAGATCTACTTCAACACCAACCACGAAACGCCCTGTGCCCAACATTTAAAAGATAATAGAAGAAGAAAGAGAAGTGCCTACACCAAGTTTCACCTAGTTCACCTACTAACAAATAGGTTGAGGAGGGACCGGATAGGATGTAAAAAATTTGTAAGTATTTTTCTCAGCCATTTTTAGGACAATTTTGATGGAGTTTGCGGCATTTTCCTATGAAAACAGTTCCATACTGCAACTCACCATTTAAAATCCAATTTTGGAAATTTCGCTAAACATTTTTTTTTTTTTTGCATGAATTTGAAATTTTAATTAAATAAAAAATACACATGGCTAAAAAAGTTGTGGTGTTCAGTAGTTAATATTATAAAGAAACGAATGTCATCTATCGCATCATCATATGGAATAAATTAGCTGAGAAATTTTTGTTATCAGGTAACGGGGAATTCCGAGATATTCATAGGCCATACGGGGGTGGGAGTGGATTGTCAAAGTCACGCAAGTTCAGCCGGCTACTGGTAGATGGTATTATTGCGCTCACTGTTCACCCCGTGTCCACTACCTTCCCCCTCCCAGGGGATTGTATCACCTGCCCGCCCATGACGGGTGCCTGATCCGTCCCCTCGCTACCTCTCTATCTACTCATCTTCGGTGCCTGGATTTATTGACAAGCTCGGTTCACTTCACTTTTCTTCAGAATAGACATGTATACATAATATCGGTACCTATTATAATAGTAATTACTACCTCACTACAGAACTCACACAAAAATAATCTTGTCTCCAAAATTACCAGTGCATTGTTCCCGCCAAAATGGCAGACCAACAGCAGACGTCACGGCAACACTCAACAGGGGGTCCTCTAAGATCATCCCTCCCCCTCCCCCTCTTGCAGACTGCAGATATGAAGGTTCCCTGTTTTGATTACGAGTACAAAGCTTGAAAACTGAACTCAAGGGTAGATGGGGGAGGGCGTGGAGAGTTTGGCGCGAGCTAGGGGGGTTAATGATCTTAGAAGACCCCCTGTTGAGTGGTGCTGTGAAGTCTGCTGTTGGTCTGCCGTTTTGGCGGGAACAATGCACTGGTAATTTTGGAGACAAGATAATTTTTGTGGGACTTCTGTAGTGACCAAGCGAAAGGTAGGTACCGATATTATGAACACATATCTATTCTGAGGAAAAGTGAAGTGAACCAAGCTCGTCATAAAATCCCGGCACCTAGGATGAGTCGATAGGGAGGTAGCGAAGGAACGGATCAGCCAGCCGTCTTGGGCGGGAGCATGCGTGACTTTGACAATCCCCCCCCCCCCCCCCCCCCCGCGGCCTATGCATACCTCAGAATTCCCCGTTACCTGATAACAAATTTTTCTCAGCTAATTTATTCTCTATGTTGATGCGATAGATGGTATTAGTTTATTTTTAATATTATCTACTGAAAACCACAATGTTTTTAGCCATGGGCATTATTTATTTAATTCAAATTACAAATTCATGCAAAAAAAGATTTTTTTTTTTTTTTTTTTTTTTTTTTTTAGCAAAATTTTCAAAAATTGGATTTTAAATTGTGATTTGCAGTATGGTACTGTTTCCATAGGAAAATGCCACTAACTCCATCAAAATTGTCCTAAAAATGGCTGAGAAAAATACTTACCAATTTTTTACATCCTATCCGGTCTCCCCTTAACCTGTATGTTAGTAGAAGAAACTAAGTGTGACTGGTTGAACTAGGTGAAACAAGGTGTAGGCACTTCTCCTTCTTCTTCTATTATCTTTTAAATGTCGTAGGTCTTTAGAGACTTATGTCGGTCACAGGGCGTTTTGTGGTTGGTGAAGTAGATCTTACAGTTGTATATGGTTTATTATTTTCAATAATGAACCTTTCTAATCGAACAAGGCAAAAAATAATTTTCATCCCCCCCTCGCGATTTTATGATTTGTGTTTCAAGATGATTAGAATCCATAATTCGAAAGAAAAAAAATTCCGTCCAGAGCTTTTCTCCGAAACTACTGGATCACACTTGATGAAACATGGGTCATAAATCACATTTGGGGTCTAATTAAGACAGAGTTCGAGGCATCGCTGTCTGTTTATCTTAAAGGTGGAATCAAAGGGCTGATATATTGAAAAATCAGAATATCGAAAACTTTGGATATAACAGTAATAAATAAAAAAATAACACCCTGAATTCCCTCAAGTGTCCAAGCGTCCAAGCGTCAAGTGACGAAAGAATCAGCTGATATGATAGCAATGGTTCATGACTTACGTTAAATGTTTGCAGACAAGTGAAGCGTAGGTAGGTGTTCTATTTTATCCCGTTTAACTTCAGTTGATCTATCAGTGGATTTCTACGTCGTTTCAGCTTTTATTGCTTTATCAGCTTTTGATTCATACAAAGGTACTAGTAAAGTTTGGTGTTCACGGAGTTATATTCAAGATGAAGTCACTCTAGAAGTGAATTACAAGGTATGGAGGCACATTGGTCAGCAGAAGGACTCTTGTGGCTAATTTCTTTCCTAATCGATCTACCGTGCTGAATTATAAATGGAGCTCTTTTTATGGCATCTAGAATACAATTACAAGGTATAGAGGCGCGTGGAGCCGAGTTTAGATGGGCATTTATACGAAAAGGTGCCAAGTCAATGTAATTCATCTTTTAATGTCGATTTTTCAGCCCCGACAGTTACTAATGAATGTCGACTGGATCAGCACCTATAACAATTTCTTCACTCACTATGCGGTTATTACTATTTTCAAACACTGTAAGTTCCAACACCTCTTGACTGTCCCTGTAACTCAGCCCTAACTTTCTAATAAAAATGCATTAAAAAAAAAAAAAATAATAATAATGCATTAAAAAAAATAAAAAAATAAAAAAAAATGTAATGTATTTTTTAGGTCCATTTTTTTCTCATGCTCTCCATCTATTCAAGTTTCTATAAACCTCAGTTTCTCAATTTTATTGGCCGCAGGGAGTTGAGGGGAAATTTCGAAATTGTGTAACTCGATTTTTCTCATGACCTTCGCTTGACTCTTTTTCGTTGAACTCATCCTCACCAAGAGCGCTCTGGTTCATGTACTTATAGTCGCTTCCGACCTTGGGCTGTTGAGCGTTTGCCCCCGTGAGTGAGTGATGACCTCAACAGTGCGTCAGGTTCTGACGATACCATATTACTGAAGTAATACTTCCAAATTACTCTTACCAGCCCTACTTGCAATCTTATAATAGAAGTTCATTTAGACATTATGAAGCAGTCACGCAGGTACCCAATAGCTATTACAACTGAAATTGAACCCAAAATAAGGTGAACACTAGAATTACAAGCTTGGTATTAATAATTTTTTCGTTAATTAGACTGTGCGCAATCATAAAAGAGCCTCCCACATCAGCTTTCCAGTCAAACTAAAATTGATGCAAGAAGCCTTGAAGAAAAACTTGGCAGTGATTCAATCTAGAAGAAGAAGAAAAAAAAAAGAAGAAAAAAAAAAAAAAAAAAAAAAAAATCAGCTTATAAAACGGATACGGCCTCCTTTTTGGGAGGAAACCTCTAATTTTTAAAGGGCACGTGTACGAGTAGACTAGTGGTTATTGAACACAAAGTGCAACCCAACAGCCCTCCTGCGCATTTTACTCGGGAGAAGATGATCAAGAGAAAATTTACCTTGATAAAATGGTACATACTTTATTGATATGGTATCCTCAAAACCTGACGCACTGTTGAGAATCTGACTCACTTACGAGTTAGTTCACGATTTCAGTTACCGGTTATTTTATAAAACTGGTAGGTAGCTGATTTTTACTTAAGTTTGCCATTTCAAAAAATGTTATTTACCTTGAAGTTGAAAAAGACTGAACATGAAGTTGAATGAAGACTGGACATTGTTATTTCTGAACTAGATAACCCTCCCACGTAATTCATTCATCTATGTTCATAAGATGTTGTCTCTGATACATTATCTAAACTCGGCGCCTTGTTACCTTGTAATTGTATTCTAAATGCCATAAAAAGAGCTATACTACTTATATTTTAGCACAGTGTATCGATTAGAAAGGAATTACCCATGTGGATCCTTCAGCTGATCAATGTGTCGCTATACCTTGTAGTATGTGATGACTTCGTGAACATCAATCTTTCTTAGTCCCTCTGTACGAAAGAAAAGCTGATGTCAAAATACCTTCAATGGTGCAACATACTGTATATATACACGACGAGGAAATCCACCGATTGAACAACTGAAATTTAATCAGATACAGTAAAACACACACCTAAGTTTCACTTGTCCGCAAATATAAGACATAAGATATTTTGAAAACCTCGTTTCAAAAGGAACTCTTGTAAAGATAATGGCATTGTAAATTACATCAGTTGATTCGGCCGTCACAGTTTATTATGTTCAGGCTTACTTACTATGCTTACTATTATAGGCAATTTTTACTATGTTCAGAGATTTTTGCATTCATATTCGTGTTGAAGTTGTTTTTCTTTTTTTTTCTTTCATGTTCTAGCCCTTAGGGAAAGCGAATGGTTGAATGTTAAGCGATCCGAGTGGACTCATTCGATTCATTGAAGGGATGACTATCAATAACGAACATAAAAACAGTGGAAAGTTTTCGATATTCTGATTTTTGATATTTCGGCCCTTTGATTCTACCCTTTAGGATTGAAAGAAAGTGATGCCGAGAATTCAGTCCCAACTAGACTATAAAAAATTCGACTTTTGACACTAGTTTCATTTAGTTTGGTCCAGTATTTAGTTTCGGTGAAAAGCTACGTACGGTGGACGGTCGAATTTTATTTACTAGCATTTCATTTTCGGGTTTTAAATATCTAGAAACGTAAAACAAAAAATTTTTAAGGGGGGTAAATTTTTTTCTGGTTCGACTACAACATTCATTATTGAAAATAATATACCAAAATACTACCCTGTGATCAATAAATTATAATTTAACGAAACTGAAAATTACCTACTGAGTTCATATTTTCCGAGTCAACTGCTGAGATTCTGACCGATGATTTTTTTAAATAGATTTTTCTCTTGGACCTGTATTAAACTGCCCAGATTCATCATAGGCCCCTATGAGATGATCTACCCAACCCATTACCGTCCCTAACGAGAATACTCGGCCTTTTTATAAATAAAAGAGTTCATTTTTCGAGAAGCTTACTGTTGTAACTCGAAGAATACGTCACGAGGTTTTGAAGAGTATACATTTTTCACAACCACTAGCCCCTGGAATAGACTGAGAAGAAGAATAAATCCATCCAAATTATGAAAACCACAAAATTTGCAATATTTTTTGGCCTATCAATTCATATTGTGAGGTAAACACGGGGAAACGAATTCTGTCCGACGCGGATCATGATACAGAAACGCATTGACACCACAGTTGGTGTTCAAACCGATTTACTTTTTTTAATGGATTTATGAAAGTAGCACCATTTATTTATTTATTTATTTATTTATTTATTTATTTATTCACGGCTAGAGCCAATTACAAAAAAAAAAGCAATAATACATTACATGATACAGATACGGTTATATACACAATTATATAAAGATACAGATTAAGTTATTTGCGATATTTAAATTTTACATTAAGGCAAAGTTTACTATAATATATTAACAAAAATAATATAGGACATGAACAAGTATAACTACAATATTGAATATGAGAGGACTGGAATATTTGGCAATAAATTTAAGAAAGTAAAATTGTTGGGTGGCACATGGGTTTAAGATAGGATGATATATAGAATTTTAAAGAAGGCAGGGAGACATTGAAAAAGTCGACCTCGTGACAAGAGCTTAGAAAAGCATTACTTTCACGAGGTAGGCGACAGAGGGGACGATTGTATAGATAATTTACAGCGGAAAATGGGACACAAAACAGGGAATTGGAGCGTGTGGTATATTGGGGTACATTAATGTTAACAAGGGCCAGCAAAGAAGGGCAGTCCAAGCTGTTGACTAGAAGCTTGTGGAGGAATACAATGTCAGCCACAATTCGTCTGTCCCCCAGAGGAGAAATACGGTATTCCAAGCCTAGCCTGGAAAAATCGAGGTTATCGGGAGGAATACATAGCTTGTACCCTAGATACCTCAGGAAGCGACGCTGGACCCTTTCCAATTGCACCTTATATACACTATAGTAAGGAGACCACACAACTGAGCCATACTCGAGGATGGGTAAAACAAGAGCTTTGTATAATAGTACTATAGCATTGGGGTTAGAAAAATCTCGGGTATTACGCTTGAGAAACCCCAAAGCACGGAGAGCCCTAGATGTGATAGAATCAATATGTTCTGAAAAGTTTAATTGCGAATCAAGAACAACCCCAAGATCCCGGATAACGGAGCAACGCTGAAGCGGATGGCCACCAATTGCATAATCAAACGGGATAAAATTTTGAGACCTGTAAAATGAGATCACAGAACATTTGGATGGGTTGAGGACTAAGCTGTTCAACGAACACCACTCCATCAGGTTGTCAAGGCAGCTCTGCAACAACAAACCATCATCCTCCGATCGAACTGGGCAAAAAATCTTTAGATCGTCGGCAAACAAGAGAAATTTCACGTTAGAGAACAAAGAACCCACGCTGTTAATCATCAGGAGGAAGAGCAAAGGCCCAAGATGGGAACCCTGGGGGACCCCAGATGATGCCAGGTACGGTCTGGAGACAGCACCCTTTATTCTCACCATCTGAAACCGATCCACAAGGTAACTCGCTAGCCAATCATGAAGCGCTCCAAAAACCCCCATGGCCTGCAAGAGAGACAAGATATGGGCATGTGAAAGCTTGTCGAATGCCTTGGCAAAATCAGTGCTGATAAGGTCGACTTGACACCCCTGCTCAAAACTGGAGAATATGAAATCGGTAAACTGGACCAGATTAGTGACCGTAGAACGACCTCTCATGAAGCCATGCTGCTCGTACACTATCGTTCTGGCAATAGGAGGTGTGATTTGGCTGACAACCAGTTTTTCAAGGATCTTAGGGATTGTAGAAATGGAGCAAATTGCTCGAAAGTTATTTATTAATGTTTTATCTCCCGATTTGTGAATAGGCGTAACAAACGATCGCTTCCAAACCGCAGGGAAAGTACCCATAGTGAGTGAACGGTTAAATAGAACCGTAAGGGGAGAACTCAGGCTTCCACTGCACTCACGCAAAAGCAAGGGTGGAACGCCATCAGGTCCCATTCCCTTTCGTGGATCAAGCGAACGTAACTCACTGGTGACATCCTCTTGCGACACTGATACAGCGCCAATTGAAACGACCTCAGGGAGAGCATATGATGGCAGAGAGTGAGAAGGAGGGTCAAAAACAGAAGAAAAGAAACTCGCAAATAGGTTCGCAATTTCAGCAGGAGACTCAGCCTGATCGGCATCAAGGTACATAATATTGGGAATTTGGTTAAAACCTTCAGAGTAATTCAAATGATTCCAAAAAACCTTGATATTTGATGAGAGGGAGTTCTGAATATCATCAAGGTATTTAGCATAATCCGATCTAGATAAGGAGTTACAATGCCGTCTGAGTTCAGAAAATATTTCATAATCGACCATTGTACAGGATCTTTTATAACAAGCATGGGCTAATAATTTTTTTCTAACGAGAGTAATTAATTCGGGAGAAAACCACTTGGGAAATGGGTGGGCAATGGGCCTAATTATAGGAACAAACATTGAAATAGCCTCACTAACAATGGAATAAAAATACAGTACTGCCTCTTCCAACGGCAAACTAGTTAATGTTGAAAAATCACAACTTGATAAGAAATGGTCCATAGCTTTGTAATCACCTTTTGAAAAATTATACTCAAACATGCTAGGCACAAATATAGATGACTTATGACTGGTCACTGGTAATATGAACTCGAAGGGAGGATGCGCAGGGTCGACGTCGACTAGGGGAATGCAGGATCTCAGGACTATCCCGCCAAGATTCGAGAGAAATAAATCAAGAACGTTATTATGTGCGTTCGGTAGGTAATTGTGCTGTTGTAAGTCCAAGAGCTTCATTGTCTCGAAAATAGCTCGGCATTTGGGAGAGAAGTGAGAGGGAGGAAGTTCGGGGTTCCAATCATTCCATACTACGTCAGGGGTGTTGAAATCGCCCACAAAGACCATCCCAAAGTCAGGATAGGCTGAGTTTATGGCATCCAACTCCATCAGATGAGACTCAAGAAATGCTAAAGGCTGATATCCAGGAAGGTAAATGCAACCCAGAACCAATCTGAAATCTGGAATAACAACAAATATATGCTCTGCCAAACTTTTTGGATTCCACTCGAATGAACGAATCTTGGCGGACACAGCCATCATGACTCCACCCCCCACGGACTTCATAGTATTATTGAGCCGCGAGCGATCAGATCGATACACATTGTAATTGGAAAGGCGAAGCTCAGACGACTCAACAGAAGGTGACAGCCATGTTTCAGTGATCATCAAGAAATCATATGTGAGGTGAGGTGCCTGGTGACGAATAACTGACAGTTTAGTGTTGAGCCCCCTTACGTTTTGATACAACCCGGTTAGCTTGATGGTTTCCGACTTCCCCTTCCCTCCAAGTTTTTTGACTGGTTTGCATCCGAGCGAGTGGTCACTATGGTTGGAATCCCTGATACATATCTTATCGTCAGGTTCGCCTCTCCACCATCCAGTCTCCGCTGCAACAGTCCACGCAATTCAGCCAGATAGGCCCGCTGAGCAGGGGTCCGATCAAAAGAGGCCGATAGTACTTGAGGATGAGACGAACGATTAGCAATGAGCACACGATTAGCAGAGGAAGGGTTATCAAAAACTAGTTTCACCGGACGAACCTTATTTTCAGTCCTCTTACCCAATCTTACGATTCGTTTGACTAGATTAGTAAATTCAGGAGATAACTTCGTTAGTTCATTTTTAATCCTGCCTAGATCCTCCTCGAGTGACCTCACAGAGTCGGACAAACCAGACTCGGGGATATTATAAACAATAATATTACCGGCTCGTCGTTGGCGATCCTCAAGTTCAGCCACCGACACCTCCAAATCATGGCCACGAGGTAGGGTATCTGAAGAAGAAAGTGGATGCTGGCATTTCGAGAGGGAATTCGAATTCTCAATTGAGTCCATCCGTTGAGAAACTTCAGCGATTTTTGATTCGAATTTTGACTCAACACGATCAACTCTGGCGTTGAGCGACTCATAGTTGGATAGGCAGGAGTCAATTTTGCCGGACAGATCGTCTAATTTTCCGATTATTTCGCTACGCTGCTTTAACCTAAAAAGCAGTGTACCATTCCCAAAAAATGATCAAACTTTCTCGCCCTTCCCAGTAACGAGTAGTAGACATCGTAACGAGTCGAATGATACCAAATTTGTATGAGTTCGTTGCAGAAAAAATTTCCACACACCTTTCTGCAAAGTTGGCACCAAAGTACCACAGAATACGTCTAATAAACATAGATACCTAAGTGATTCACGTAGACGGGTTATCTAATAAAGAAATAATAAACCTCTGTGTAATAATTTGCAGCGTTTTCGGTGTTGAATCCATTCGTACATTTCATTCAATTTTTCTATTTCATGGATATTTATTTTCAAAAATGACTGTATTGTGTTTGCTTCGTCGATGTGTTGACTTCTCAGAAACTAATTCAATTCGGATCTTGTTGCAGAACATTCTTGAAATATATGGTAAATATTTTGTTGGGAAGCATCTTCATGGCGAAAATCACACTCTGGCTGTCAATCTTTCCTATGAGATATTTAAAGAATTTTCTATTACCGTGGCCTTCCAAATTAAGCCTCCAAATTAAGCTTCCAAATTGAACCGTTGGGTAATAATTTACAGTGGGAGGATTTTCCATTGTGTAATAATTTACAGTGAGTGTT